>VXBC01007689.1:225363-420852 GCA_013399945.1 Ploceus nigricollis
AAGGTCTCTTTTCTAACCCTTAACTTAATCACTAAGATAAATTGTAATGATTGGTTTGAAATTAGAGCTCTACCCATAACTGATCAGGACAATCTCTCATGTAATTAAGCATGAGTTACTAGTTTTTTAATCTAGGCATACATTTATTCCTGATTACTGGATTGGTTATTTTAGTCATATAAACTGAATTATCTTTCCTTTTATCTGGTGTAACTGATTCTTGTAAGTTCTTAGGGACTTATCTTTGAATAACTAAGACTGTATCTACCAATTTCTTTCAGTGCAAATGGACAGAGAACACACTGATCTCCCCTGTATTCTTGATTGCTGAAAGTACTATTGATATTGTGCAGCCACAAGGAGGCAGAGGGAGGAAAACTTTTAAATGTCTGTGGTATTCTTATTTCCATTCCAGATCAAACAACTGTAAGCCAGAAATGTTCTCTTCTCTGTACCATTTCCCATATATTGTTCACTTAAAACAAGGAGTGAAGAAACATGGGTGAAAGGGGCTTATTTTTGTGTTGCAAAATGTTACCTCTCCTCATTTAAAAGCTGCTTTATATCAAGAATTATGTTGACTCTTGTAAAATTAATGTGGCATGGTACTAATATAACATTTATTAATTTTGCACATGTGGAATAAATACAATCTAGGGTGGTTACTTTTCATCTTCCTTCTTCCCTCTCTTTCTTAATGTGTGCAAAATCTTGATCCTAGCCTTTAAAGAACATTCTGTCAAAGTTCTTTCTCCTCTTTTGCATTTTCAAAATCTTTTAAATTTATTGAAAAGACTAGATTGGATGTGAATTGTCCTCTGGAATGGTAGCACACTTGGATGAACTTACTATCCTTTGGAACAATGCTTTGCACAAAACTAAACACCGTGTAACCATTAAGTGTGAAACTTTTCCCTCGGCTTTCACCCTGATGTTTAAGGTTGAAAGCAGTAACTCACCGTGCATAAAAATAAAGATGTGGCTTTCTTCAGAAATTGCTCTGTTTGGGGACCTGACTCAAAGTTGCAGTCACCATGGTCACTGTGATTTTAGCTCTTGCTATGTTGCAGGGTGTGTGGCCCAGTGACTTAGATGGGGATCCTGAGAGGGACTGAGGTCCCCATTAGTGGTGGTTTGAGGGTAGGCGTGTGTATCAAGGAACAGATACCAGCATATTTCAGCCTCTTGTGTGGCTCATTATGCTTCCTGTAAGATATCTGTATATGAGTGTTAAAATGTGTGTATATTATTAGTGTTTCCCTACCTCACAGGGGTGTTGTGAGGATAAATGTATGAAAAAGCCGTTCTGTATTTGAGTTAAGCAAAAGCTGTGTGATGGAGCCAATCAGTGTACAAATCGCTGAAGGTACATAGAGGAGCTGGAAGTTGAAGGATGATGTCAGGGGGTTTCTGACCATGTATTAATTAGTAGGTTCTGGATATTTTTACCTTCTAGCTGTGGCAGCTGAACATGATAACCGGGTTTGATGCGATTAACACTATGTAATTGTGCAGAACAAAATAGAAGTTCACTTTTGAGCCCCTATCCAAAGAAACTCAGGAAGTCCCTGGCTTGATTTACTGGGGATATTATCCAGTTTGTTAATTTAGGTGTACTTCCTCATATCTGCTACCAAAATGTCTGCCAGTTCTGGTCCCAATGTAGATTAGTCCAACTCGATATGTCTTCTTTGCCTCTTTACCATACCTGCTCACCAGTGGCTCACTGGGCTCCTCAGCTAGGAACAGACTTCTCTGTGGCACTCTGATTAAAAAGAGAAAAAGTAGGTTATGGAGAGGATGTTTACTCAGGCACTCAATGTTTACCTGCTTTCTGTAAAGTGGTTGAGGGGAAGGAGATTCCTCAGAAATTATTGAATGCTCAGTATATGCCAATTATCTCTCATTTTTCCTTCTCTCAGTGTCATAGTGGATGTTGTTAAAATGTTTGAATTGAGGCTTGATGGAAAGGTGTATTTGAGACACTGTCTTGGACTACCCATGCAGGAACTTCTGTCTGTTCATAAGCTATGCCTCCTTTTTCATATTTTTTTGAAAGAAGTGGGGTAGCTAACAAAGTTGATGTTGAATTTTTCATCATTGAGTTTTATAGCTGAAGTGTTCATTGGGAAGAGTGAGGCTATTAAGAAGGTCTTACAGCCATTTTGCAGGCACAATGCCAAGCACTGGTTAGCTGTTTGAAAGTTGTGTTTGCAGCGTTGCCTACTGAAGACTCCAGATCTTTTAAAACTCAATGTAATTTTCAAAGCAAAATAGACATATTGATCATACTAAGGCAATTTGTATTTCTGGGGCTTTTTGGAAGGTGTTGTTCTATTTGTAGTTGAAGAAGTGTATTAAAAAACTGGGGAGTATTTATGGACATAACTGTGATAAACATTTTAGTTTTCTATTGCTAATTAGGGCCAAAATGATTTGGACTGTTCTTGAGGTGTATAAAAAAGCACTTTGTTGTGCAGAGACAAATTCCTCATGGCATGCATTAAAGTCCACATATCTTAAAGAAAGCAAAAAGAAAAGAGTGATTCTTTAAGAGATATGCAAGTTTTGTTTGGATGGTGATGGTTTGTGAAACACTTTAAAAATTCTTTCCCATAATGTCTTTTTCTTAGGGTATGTACATTAAGTCAACATATGATGGTCTTCATGTAATTACTGGAACAACAGAAAATGTAAGTATTGTTAATACTGTATGTTCAGACCTGGAAGCCTTTCTGACCTTACCTGTGGTTAATGCTTTCCTTTTGCTATAAACTACATTTTGCTTGCAAACTTGTGCTGGTTGGCTGTTAAGGACCAATGGCATGTTGGACAGCAGAGATGCTTGTGCTTGTTTACCTCAGAATTGAAAGACTTGTTCCCAGTTAAGGGCCAAGAGAATCAGTCTTGATTTGTTCTTGCAAGACACATAAAATGCTCTAGTTGATCCAGACAGGAAGCAGCTGTCTTGGAGTTACTTTGCTCTGTGAATAAAAGATAAATGTCTATATTATATTTAGGCTGTTATGCTGAAGTTTGCTGCAGTATTAGACAAACAGCTTTCATATTTTCCATCTATCAAGCTTCATCTTTTAATAAATGAGTGCATGGAAATGGACATCCCTTCACATTGACAAATAACCCTGTATTTCTGCATGAACATCAGAGTAATGCCCTATGGAAAGGAACACTTATTACCAGTGCACTGAAGACATTATAGAGCAAGTAAAACATAACAAGACTACGTTTCAAAAGCCTTTGAAATACAACCTCCTTCCCTTGTACACTATATTTAGGGAACTGGCTGTCTGTTAGGAGTTGAGCAAAATTATAATTTTGGGGGAAAAGGCTTCTATCCATGATCTTCAATTAATGTGAAACAATCACTAAACAACACTGAACTATTCCATAATGGTTTAGGCAATTCCTTTGAAAGATTTTGATGGCATTTTCTTAAAATGAAGCTGTCAGAAATGTTTGTTTTATCATGCTACTGTGTCATCCTTTTGGAAGTGCAAACTACCTAAATGACATTTACAGCTGCTGCATCTGATCTGCAGTGAAGTTCTGTTAACATCTCAATAAAATAGGAATATTATTTTCATCCTTTCATAGGAGCTGGTATCTGATAGCCTTTTTCCTTTCAGTTTTCTGCTGTGGGCAGAATATCCGTGGGTCATAACCAATAGATAATACCTGTTGTAGAATTTGTGTGAATGCAACCTGTCTTGGAATTAAAAAAAAAGTAAGGAATTTCAAGGAAAATAAAAATTCTAGAGAGTCAGGCCTACAGCTACAGACATCATTAGTGAAATTAGCAAATCTAAACAAACCAAACAGAACTACAATTGAAGTTAATCTAGAAAATATATGGAATAAAGAGAACAATTTTTACAGTTGAATCTCTCAAATTAAGGGAGGAACAATTTCTTTCCATAACTTGGAAATGGATTTAATTTCCCAGGGGCAAAGATAAAAATAAAATCCTAATGCATTCCCTCAAAACCCTTATCTTTTGTGATTCATGAATATAATTTAAAGCTATGTCAGGAAGCTTCAGTCATGATGACTCTTCTGCTGTTGTTACAGACTGTTTCACTCCCTGTGACACCCTGGAGGTGCTCACAGCAGACCAAGAAACTGCACTCTGTTATCAAGGGAAAAAGCTGCTTTGTGTTAAAGCAATTGTGAAAAAGAGTAGTGCTTTAGAGAAAGAAGGGTGTCTCCTGCTTTTAAGAACACAGTTTCTAGCTGCTTTCTTTAACACACACACACACAGAGTTATGATTTTGGTAGGTGGGAGGAGAAGATCTAAGCAGCATGTCCAGAATAAGATCACAGTGGTGCACATGTGATCTGACCTGCTGGCCTTAACATATTTACTCTTTGCAGTACAGTTTAACTTCTAGGAAACAAGAATGCAAATTCTCTTGCATTTCAACAAAAATTTGTGTCCTTTTAATTTCCAAGTCTTCTCTTCCAAGTGAGACAGTGACAGAATTTTCTGTCTGAATGATCCTGGAGAAGAACATGTGTCTTGGTAGTATCATGGTAGTGCTCTCCACATTAATGTGAGAGAGTAGTTTTGTAATGACAGTTCTGCTTTTTCTGTGTGGCCTTTGAGGTGTTTGATGTCCAACTGCAAAGCCCGTTAGAGTTTGGATCTTGCTGTCTGGCATTCGGAGTCATCTCCCCCAACACGTTAGCCCTGCAGATCAAAGTAGCTGAGCTCTGAAGCTTGGACTAAGAGAGCAGCGTTCCTTACAGGTCACTGCCCTGTAAGGGCTTCTCTCTGGTGGCCTTGTAGCATTAGAGCAAGCTCAGCTTTCCGGTTTGTGTTCTGTCTTTTGTTTGGAAGTAACAATCTAATGGTCCAACAAAAGATTTTAGGTTCCTTGTTGAGTAGCCCACCTAGACCATGTTGGAGAGATTCTTTTAATTCACAAACCAAATGTGTCCTTCAAATAAGTCCATTTTGTCCTTTGGTTTTCCAATAAAAAAGAGCATTTTGCTAAAGTAATAGCATGCAGTGCATCTCCAGCAGGAATGTGGCTTTGAAGGTGGATCTCCCAGTGTCACCACTTACTGTGGTCTGGTTTGCTTTGCATGGTGCCCCTAGATCACAGGGAAGAGAGATTTTCAGAAGAAATACTACCAAAATCTCCACTGTGGGCATGCATCAATTGTGCTCCAGGGCCTCTAAACTGGACTTTCAGACAGAGTGGGTATACCAGGGGAATAGGAAAAAGACATTTAGCCTAAAGGACAAAACGAAATCTATTCTGAAGCGTAAATCTCAGCAGATTGTGGATAGCTTTTAGATGTTGATGTGTGAGCCTCAGTGACAGGTGCTTCCATCTCTTCAACTCCCTTTCGAACCATATTACCAGCTAATGAGGATACAATTGTGGTGTGGCACACTTTGTTCCTCCTAGTAGGACTTCATGAGTGGATTCTGTGCTTAATGGTCAGCATATGCATATGAAAAAGAAAGACCTTATTGATTCTCCTCTGTTTTCCTTAAATAGCCATGATGAAAGATACTGTTTTACAAGCAATGTCTGTTTTTTACTGGAGAGGAAAAAGCAATAAGGAACAGGAGTTACAGCCCCTTCATAAGACCACAGCCTTGACATATCTTTCTAAGTTTTTTTTACCTCACCTTGTGTTTGAGGCATAATTGCAATGAGGCATTTTTTAACATAGACTTTTCCAGTTTGAAGATTCTCAGACCATGTTTTAATGTCTTGGCAAACTTGACCTGTTTTGTCAAGATTTAAGCTGCACATGCTGAATACACTGTAAAGCAAAGGATGTATCGTAATAAAGTCCTGAAGAGTTCAAGGGTAATGACACAGAATTCACTTGCATTTGCATTTTAAAAGTTTTAGGTATAACTACATCTGAGCTAAAAGAGCTGTATTACATAGGAGGATTATAAAGATTTTAGAGGTATGAATGAGTGAGTAGTGAAATGGCAGACAGAAGACAGATTATTAGGACATAATCACCAGTGTTAAAATTTTTCCCCAGGTCACTCAGCCAATACCTTTATTGCTTAAATAGTGCCAAAATATCAAGGCTGGTGTTCTTTATATAAAGTAAAATGATATTACCAGCCCTATTTGATTTAGGATGTTCTGTGCGATGTCTGCTAGGAATGAGTCATGATTGACCCTTCTTTCAGCCTCTCATGTCTCTTGGATATCTTTCATTTGTACACTGTCCCTAACTTAGGCCATGAATTATGTGCAACTGAACTAGAAAGTCATGGCTTAGCTGTGGGACATGTGTCTTGAATGGGGATGTAGCACATAGGTTATTGCAAAAAGTCCACATTTCAGGCCTGGAGCATTTTCTTTAGATGAACTGCTATCTCACCTGAAAATTAAATTAATTTCACTCCTTAACATAAAATTTGGAGCAGTTTTTTTGGAAATCTGCTCCTGAGCAACGTGTTTCCTTTGGGTTCTTTTTTCAAACTGTCAGTCTCACCTTCTACTGTGGAGTCAATTACGTGCCTTCTGGCAGCCACAGTATTGTGAGAAAAATTAAAGTGTGACTCTGAAAAACTGAAGGAATTTATTTTCCTTTGAACTTAGAGCTATTCCACTCAGAAAACAATTGGTCTACTATAAAGAGAGAAGGGAAAGTTCGTGGGGCTTTCACTTTAATGAAAGAGGCGGTTTTTGTTGTGGTTTTTATTTTTATTTGATTTTTTTGTTGTTTTTCTCACTAAGATTTTTTTGAGGCAAAAGCAAAGTACAAAACTACTTTGCTTTTTTGAAAGTGTGATCACTGTAGGATTCTGATGATGGTTGCATTTCTTTCACCCTAATAGTGTTCCAAAACCACAGTTACCATTAATTTACTTGCTCTTCCTAGGTTGTACCTAACCCAATCTTCTCTTCTTGTGTGCTCTTTGCAGAACAGTAATTTACTAAATCTCTCTGCAACATATTGAAATGTTGTAGAATAAAAAGGCAATTTTATGAAATTTGTTTATGAAGAATTGTCAGCTAGTCTTGATAGGTTCAAAAGTCAGCCTGAGACTGGGTTTTGAGACTTAAGATATGTCCAGCAGATTAAAGCATCCTTTTGTTGGAATGAAATTCAAAAGAACTCCTTAGGACTCAGTTACCATATATATTCATACCTTTCTTAACATGTGATTTTATTGTGTAGAATAGTGCATATCATTTTTCTCCAACAAGAACAAACTGATTTATTAAATATTTCTTTAATTCTTTATTTCACAGTAAATGTCTATCAATCTAACCTGATTTACATAGCTTATCAATCATACTGCTGAAAGAGAGATGATGACCGGTAAGACCTGTATTCTTGATCATCTCTTTTATTTTAAATTCAGTCACCTGCAGATCGGTGCAAGAAAATCCATGCTGGGGATGAAGTGATTCAAGTTAACCACCAAACTGTGGTATGTATAACTATGTTCTGTGTCAATTGGAGATAGAGATGTCGGGGCATATTAGCATGTGTAGAGAAGAATTGTGTAGAGAAATGTGTTTTTATAAATCATTATTTTTTCTAACATCTACATTTTCCTTTTCTTTTTTGAAACTACATAGTTCTTAAGTCTTAAGCTAAAGCCTGATCATCTGAGCATTACAGGAGATATCAAGTTAGGCTAAATATCTGTGGCTTGGGAGATCTGTTAGGCTGTTTTCTGCTTGCCCATGCACAAGTTGGTTTAAATGTAATGGAAATTTTGGGTTGAAGGGATGCAGGGAGTTGGAAATACTGTGCCCGTGTGGGTTTCACATCAAGAATGCTTCCTGGACACTGGAAAACTTACTACTTTCCAAACATACAGGAAAGTGTAGAGTGTGGTTTTTAAGAAGACAAGCATGTGAAATTCCCACAGGGGTACATAGGGTGGTTGACTTAATTTAAAGACAGGTTTTAAACTTGGAAACTTAAAATTAAACAAACCTTTCAGATATGATAGTCAAGAAAACTAATACCATGCAAATTGCCCTTTGAGGGAACAGATACTTGTTAGTGCCTGGTGATTTTTTTTAGGATTAGTGAACTGTTAAAAATTAATTTACCTTTGTAAGGCAAGGCTTTCTAAGAGAAAAGGTAGACTTACAGTATAGAAAGCAGCTATTCATTTTCCAAAGTATGAAGTTTCTTGAGAGTAGTGAAAGTCAATATATGGTTTTAGTGCAGCAACCATTTGTTAAAAGTTGTGTTTTGTCATTCCACAGGGGCTCCACTTCCAGCTTTAGGCCACTGTATATCATGTCAGCTCCTCTGCACAGATTAGGGTAATATTTCACTATACCTTCCAGTTAAGTTTGAAATCAAATATACTGTACATATGTGGACCTTAACAGATGAGAAGCTATCTTTGGAGCTATGCAATGTAATTTGATAAATCTGAGCAGGTCAGGGTGAATTTTAATACTGTTTCGGCCATACAGCTTCTTTATAAGTGTTGTATCCCATGATTACTTTTCAGGTACAGTTGATGACTAATTTCTCTGGTTTTCTGCACTAAGGGAGCTTATGACATCAATTTAATTTGAAAAACATTTTAGAGCATTATTATTTTGGCTATTAAAATACATACATATCTGAAGAAGCACATCATTAAACATTCAGTACCAGCTAGCTATTTTTCCCAAAAATAACTGTAAAGTTGCCTTGCCAACTTGGAAATTTCCAGTTGGCTAGGTATTTATTCTAGTTTTCTTACCACATCTACACTGCATTTATTTGATGGAAAGATCAGATTCTTAACCCTAACACTACCAGTAATGTTTTGACTAGCCTTAAGATGAACTTTCTTGCCTACATGGATGGAATATTTAATGTAGGATTTGAGTGTCTTGGCTTTTGCATAAGTGAAGTATTTTCAGAGGCACAGAGAAAAGTAATTGTATTTCTAGGGAAAAGGACCATAGGAGAGCTAAGACAAACTTAGTTTAAATGGTGAATATGTATAGTAATAGACTGAACCACACATTTACTTATGCTTTTCTTTGTTGCATCAACAATATAATTGAAATAGTTATCATCATTGATATTGTATATGATGTATATGAATAATTTTCTTGTGTTCTAGGGTTAATTTTCCACAGTGAAAGTCAACTAGGATTTTCTTAGAAATCTGGTAGTACCTCCCATGTTACCTTTGCACAAGTACACTACTTCCATTTTATAAAGGCCAAATATTTCATTTTTTCTATAGATTCTGCAGAATTTGATAAGATTCTAAGTAAATCCTTTTGTACTCCAGCCCCTGTCATGAGGAATTTACTGTCCAATTCTAGGAATCTGTTTTTTTGGGAAGAGGCATTATTCCTTACACTGACTCTTGCTTAGGAGATGATAAATAATTCTGAAGATACTACATTTTGTTTTTACTGTTTATTGATTTTTTTCACACTTAATATACTATTCACCAGCAGCAGATAAGGACAACTTGCTCCCTGTAACTTATCATACATATCATGCGACATATCATATATGTCATATGTAACTCATCATATTTATATCACTAGTACTGACCATAGAAATAACTGACTAATTTTTTTTAATATCCGATTTTTTAAAATAACTAATTTCTAAAGCTGTAGGGAAGTGTTATTCACATGTAACTGTTATTAAGGTCATGTCTTGTAAATGAAGACTCAAAATATTAAAAAAAAAATCTTTAATTTCTTTTAGAGTTAAAGCCCTTCTTTAAAAATTTTCTTCAGTTATTTCAGTGTATTTAAATATGTCAAATTGAAGTTAATGTCTGTCTTTTGTACTTTCTATTTCAAAGAGTAAATACAAATATGAGGAAGAGAAGTTCCATACAATTGGTTTAAAAATCGAACTTGTTAGATAATACTTTTTACAAGAGTCACATTGTAATAACTACGAAAAGGCTGCTTTTTCAGAAAGCACACTGGCTTTCAAATAAGCAGCATGACAAAGGAGGAGAAAGGTTAAGTGATTTATACTGATTTTCATTATGCATGTCCTAATACTGGGTGTCAAATAGTTTTAAGTTGTCTATTGACATCCTCTGCTTGTAGTGATGCTTAATCTTTGTAGTATTCATTTGGCAGTGAAATCAAAGAATTTCAAGTGATTATTTTGATTGACCTATATTCAATATAAAACATGCATGACAGGATTATTCCACTTGTTGCTGGCAGGATGTTTGGATTGTTGGAATCTTCTAAATTAAAAGAACATTGATTAGGCCTAAAGTCAGTGAAAAGTTAATGTTCAGAAAATTGCCCTTTAAATAGTGGCTTCTTGAGGTTAAATAGCTATGTGAACCTTCTGTGTCATTTTTGCCTTACAGGACAGATCTATTCTTCAATAGCTTTGTAAATAAAGGTCATAACTTCCTCCAGCGTGAGAAGGTCATGGACCTGTTGGATCAAGTCCAGAGGACATCACAAAGATGATCCCAGGGCTGGAACACCTCACCTATGAGAACAGGCTGAGAGAGTTGGGGTTGTTCAGCCTAGAGAAGAAAAGGCTTTGGGGAGATTTTGTAGCACCTTCCAGTAACTAAAGGGGCTGCAAGAGAACTGGAGAAGGGCTTTTTATGGGGGCCTTTATTGATAGTCCAAGGGGAATAGCTTTAAAGTAAAAGAGGGCAAGTTTATATTAGGTGTTAAGAAGAACTTCTTTGCTGGGAGGCTTGTAAAGGACTGGAAAAAGTTACCCAGAGAAGCTGTAAATGTCCCATTCCTGGAAACATTTATGGCCAGCTTGGAGAGGGCTTTGTGGGGATGTCTCTACCCATGGCAGGGGGTTTGACGCTAAGTGATCTTTAAGGTCCCTTCCAACCCAAACGATTCTGTGATTCTATGACTCTTCTATTAAGATTCAAAGGATTTAGACAATGTCTTCTAAACTTCCCTGCAAATTCTATCCATAATCTTCTCTAAAAGCCTGCATGTCTAAAATATTTCCAATGTAAACAAACAAGGAAAAACACCTTCCTCATTCGGATATTTCAGAATTTGCACTGCAAATTCATTCACTACAGTACTCATGTTTCTGCCCATGTATAATTCAAGAGCCTATTTTGGCTCAAGATAGTCCTTTCTTTAACCAACTAGAAGTGCAGGACACTATATTATTGCTTAGATGAATTAGTACTCTCCACAGTATTGTTTCTGGTTGCATCAGTGATAAAACAGTAGAAAAAATACTCCAAGCAGGAAACAGGGATGTACAGACTCAGGATAGTTTAGGATTCTTGATTAACAGTCTGTTCTTTTGTAATAGTTTCTTTATTTTGGTGGCATATTTGGCACATTGCATATACTTTGAATACAAGTATGATATGACTTATGGATTGAATATACATTTGATGTGACATGATAGACTTGTGGATTCCCAAAATTTGTGTTTGTTGACTAAAACTTATCAGAAGTTACGTAAATATTGATTAATATGGGAAAAAATAGGTGACTATGGTCAATTATCAATCTGTTGCATGTAGAAGCTGGTAGGTTTAGTGTATTTAACACCTATAAGTTGGAATTGGTTTTTTGGCATCTTATAGCAGATAACACTTAGCTTTTATACAGGAGATTTCTTACTGTGGAAAATCCAGTGTACGAAACCAAGTCCACATAATTGACTTACAGGAACTCTTTTTATATTTACAGTACAAAAACTTGGAGAGATTTTGCTAAAATTTCTCTGAAACATGACAGATACATTTACAAGATCATACCTTGCTTTGTTGGAAGGGTATACACTTAGGAATATGATGCCTTTCTAGATACACATCCTAAATTAAATCTTTGTTTGGGAAAATGAAAGATCAGATTTTTAAGTTTTGCCGTACAATTAGTGAGGAAAGTTCAACTTCTACAGAATGTCTTAGGATTTTTTGGGAGATGGTAAATTCCAGCTCATAGGAAATACTGAACTTGGGATGCATGTGAATCTCTGGAGTGTATACACCCAAAATGGAGTTTGCAGTAGATGGCTTCTTATGTTGGGGGGACAACCAAACAAAACACCTGTAAGTATAAAAATTATGTTGCAAATATTTGCAGTTTTTTCTGCACTGTTTCAGATCCAGCTCGGCTTTTGTGAACACAGGTATTTCATTTATGGCCCTGTTAACTTGGCTTTTAATGTGGCAGTATTTCTAAAGAGGTTTAGTGGGGAAATGGGCTGGAACAGTGATATCTTGAGAGGCTACCTGGAACAGAGGCTAGACAGTAGGTATTTATTAAAAGGCCTTCAAAGGATACACCTTGGGCAGTACAAGAGCCTGGTAGAGGCTGCACCCAAGATGGATGACAGGTCATGAGTTTTCACACTTTTATAAGTTTTGGTCCATTTACATACTGGGGTTAATTGTCCAGTTACAGCTTTAGGTTATGAAGTCCCATCCTCCCAAATTGCTCTCCTCAATTCACTGTTGTTTGTACCTCTTGGGCCTGAAGCTGCAATGATATCCTTGGTTCTCAGGCTGGAAAAGGATTGTTTTGTCTGACTAAACTGTGACGAGAACTTGCTAACACTTCATATGAAGTTCAGAGTTATATACTAATGCAGTACAGAATCTGGAAAATATGAAAGGTAAAACTTAAGGCATCAATAGTACAAGGGAGGGGACAGCTGGGACAGTCCAAGCTTTTAACATAAGATGTTTGACACCTTATGCAACTTCAATTCACAACATCTTTGTTTAAAACAGTAGTTTTATTTTATTATGATGCTTGACTTGAACAAAAAAACAGTGCAGCAAGATCATAAAAATTCAAGGGAAATAAGCTTTTTGTTCAATTTCATTCAGTTGCTGTCACGCACGTGCTTTTATGGACGAGGAGATAGAGGAACAGCTCCCAGATCATGCTTTTAATTCTTTCTGAATTCTTGGGCTTTCTCTGTTTGTAGAAGTTTAGTAAATGTTAACACAAATATTCGGTTTTAAAGGTGAATGAGATTTACATTTAAAAGCTTTTTAGGGCTATACAGAAATGTTCATGGAAGTCTTTATGGAAGTACCCTAGTTGTGTAGGGCTCTGTCCTAAACTCTTTATAGTTTGCCAGGATAAGGGGTCCATACTTTCTGGCAACTGTAGTCTGTCCTTCAACCACTCTCTCAAAATTTCAGTATAATTCCCTATCCTGTTTTTACAATCTCCTTAAGTATCATGTAGTACTGAGAAAGGAACTAAATTGTCATGATCCCTTCAAAAGAAAAAATATTTTTGTCAATTTCCCTTTACCATGGAATTTGTCTTGAGACTATATGGTGTTATTTATGTTATCTTTTTTACATAGATGTGCAGTTACCCACAAACATATTCTTTTATATTGCATATAAAAGAAGTGTGGTATTGCAGAAATGAAATGTGTGAGAGAACATGATCTTTCATTTCCTCATGGGAACAAATGCTGGATGCTCTTGTCCATGCAATCTCTTTCCAGTTGATCCCTGGGGGTTGTTTGGATTTGATGTGTGGAACACACACCACTTCGATGAGCACAGGCTCATTCTTATGTAAATAGGGTGTTGTGCCAGTGTGGGCATCCAGTTGCACTTCTGTCTCTGGCAGGACAGAACAGCCAACAAACAAGTGTTGTCACATCTGTGTTAGACCAGTATAAGCTTTGGCCAGCCCATGCTGCTTCACATTTCGGCCAAACTTTAAATAATTCTCCTTATTACATTTTCACACTTAAGCACACCCATGCCACGTTCCAGTGGAATTTCATTTGCCGCAAAAAGCCACTGCTGCCATTCAGCAGCTACCTCCCTCCTAGATGATAAAAGAACTAAACTGTGTCAATTTTTCTACTTTAATTTAAAGTCAACCCGCTTGTCTTAGCTGAAAGCATTAAACCTGGTTGACTGTGCCCAAGTATGGAAAGGGAACACTGTCAGTGTCATTAGTAAATCACAAATAGTTACGGAAAGTGCTCCTTACTGCCTCTGGCTTTGTGAGTGGCACATTTGGTCTTGTAGCCTGGACACTGGCATCCTACATCCAGTGTGCTCTTGGTTCTGTGCTCCAGAGCATCGAGATCCTGACCCTCTGCTGCAGTTTGGTGCACGAGAATGTGCACACAGACGTGGTAAGCCTCATCTGTGGGATTGATGTGGAACTGATGGAGCTGTGAACAGTCAAGCCCTGAAAGGTTGGCGTTGCTGTACGAGTCCTTTCAGGAAGTTCTTTCAAGAAGAAGTCGGTGCAACAAGAGATGCTCATCATCTCATATGACTGGGACATGGCTTCAATACCCATTCACTGTATTTCTAGAAGTATTCTCTGCCAGCTGATTGTGGTCTTGCTTACCAAATGCCATTTGCTATGAGCTACAGCTCACTCAAAACCAGATTTCTTTTATTCTGTCCTGGCTGTACCCCAGAAGGGACAACTCTACAGCTATTGAGCCCTGATACTTTACTTGTGTGATTATATGAACATACAGGGACAACATTCAGTAGACAACATTAATAATGAGTTCGTAAATTATTTCTTTGAGGCAAAAAAGTTCTTTTGTAATTGAGGACATAGACTGCTCTGTACAGCTACTGTTTGGGAATATACACCTGGCTGACTTTTGGGCACCAAAGTATCTTTTAAAGCAGTGTAATTGTAGTAAGAAATCCTCTGCAGATACCAGTTGACTTTTTCTGTGAGTGTCACTGGTGGGCCTTCATAGTGTCACCACTGGCAATAGCCATGTTTCTGAGTCCATGTCCAAGTCTAGTATTTTTATACAAGCTATACTTAGCACTATACTCCTGAGGATGTATTTGCTAAAAACTGCTGCAGTATTCTGTGGAGTATTTTTGTGACCTAATTGATAAATTCATCTTTCTGCACAGAACACACTGGAACATGATGTATTTTAATGGTTTTATTTTTTAGAGGGTTTTTTCAGTTTTGCTTTTTTTTCCCACATGGTAGCATTTCCATAGGAAAAAAATCCTCTAAGTGGTGCTGTAAATGGTATTAATATTTTCAACATAAATATTGAAAGACAATATGCTGCCAAAATGTTTTGCATATATTCCTGATAAAAATTATTTTCATATTCTCAGTAGTTGCTATTGGCTACAAATCTTGGGACAATTTGTATTTGCAGGCAGCTTAAATTAAAATTTTAACAGTATGTTATCTATAGTGAGAATACTGTAAATTCTGCAGTTAAAATGGTTATTTCAGAATATATAATTAGAGTAACTTTTTTATGCCAGGTAGCAGATATTAAGTAGAATTAGAATTTTCTATTGTTAACATTTTTGATGCCTGTAGAACAGAATATAGATTATATTACTCTTTTTGTCTCATAAGAAGAGGTTAAAAAGGCTTACTGTTAGTATATGTTCAGGTGTGTGTATTCGGAAAGGAAGGCAGGTATTATTCTGCTGGTAATAATTTCCTTTTAACTGAGGTTGCTGAAAATTGAAGTACACTGTAGAAAAGATGATGAAAGCTTAAGGAGGGACATCTTCAATGTTGTGCATATTAACACAACTGACATTACACTTGTGCACAGCCTGGACCACATATGAGTTAGGATGGAATAATTTTGAATACTTCTGTGCTTTGTCCTTCCTTTAGCTAAGTGATGCTGCATAAGTTTGCAACTCACTTACAGGCTTATTTTGGGTTTGGATTTTTTTTTGTTTGCTTGGTCATTAGCGACCTTAAGTATTAATATTTTTTTTACAATTTCTTTGTACATGTCTTAATTTATTTTCACTATATGAATTCAGTTTCAAGAAACATCTGCTTCAAGGGTAACAGCACCTTAGCTGGGGATCTCAAGTAGTTTATTTGTACACTGAAAAGCTGGGGGAGGTCAAAGACTGTTGGAATTACTGACTCACTGGAATAATTCTAAAATATTAAGTTTTGATAATGTAAATCTAATCTGAAAGAAATTATATTTGTGTATGCATGTATGTTTACATATATTTATTGTTTTAATTCCAGGAAAAGCATTTGGTGATGAGACTGTGCAATTCACCCACACATAAGTCAAATTCCCATTGTGAGATGAAGCACAGGGCCACAAAAATGAGTTTTTGCCACAAAAAAGGCAAATGTGGCTGGGGGTTAAAACTGCAGGGTCACTCCTGAAGAGCACATTCCTTATGCTGCATGAATTGTGGAGAATTGGCTCTTCCTCTCCCCTGAGGAAGGGGGAGGCCATGCACATCCTTACTACAGCTTAATCTGTGGGAAAGCAGGGTGTAGCTCAGTCTGCCTAAATACTGCCTGAGGCTCCAGCTCCTGCCACCAGCTCTTTATGTCTGCTTAGATACTTATCAGCACTTGGGTTTTCTTAGCACTCTCCCCGAGGCCACCCAGGGATGTTGAAATGCCTCTTCTTAGGCTGGGGAGATACTGTCCTTTGCCAGAAGCCCTGCTGAAATGGGTAGGCACCTGGGCTCTCCATATATTCCCTGGAAGCTCTTGGAAATGAGGCCAAGCAAGGACTGTGGTGGCAGCACCTTTGTTCATGGGTTTAATTTCTGTGTCCTTGCTGAAGAAAGGGGCAGGGCCTGCTCATCACAACAGGGCTCCCAGACCCTGTTCTCTGCAGTGTGTGTTAGTTTGTATTGCATTTATATTACACAAAAATGTGGTGTCTGGTAACTGGGACCAGAACCCTCATTTCCCATATCCCAGTGCAAGGAGGTAATGGTTTCTTGCCTGTTGTATGACTGGGGTTTGTGTTTGCATAGTCCCATCAGCACAGTACTTTGCCCCCATGGAAGTTATGCATGTCATGGTGCTTGAGACACCTTCGTAATATTTGGAGGACTGAGTTTAGTCCCTCTGAGGATAAATAATGCTGAGATCCATGTTCTGAAACTAGATGGAGGGTTGAGTGAAAACCTTCCAATTTGCCAGTTGCTGTCTTTTCTGGTTATCCGTACTCCTGGTTGAAGAGACAGATGCCTTATAATTGCCACACTGCAGACAGCCAGTCACTGCAAGTGAAGGGAAATGCTTCGAATTTCAGAGGTACACAGAATCTGAACTGGAACCAACCCCATTTTTTTAGAGCCATATTCTAAAATGAGGAAATGAGACCCTTCTTCCTCAGAAGTTGTACCTAGTAACTGACCTTTATGTCTGTAAAATATATAACCAAACCCATAAAGTTGGAGTCTTTGCTCTTCCAACAAATATGCTCATTTATTTGTTCTAGGATGTTGTACTAGCAATGACTCAAAAGCAAAACAATGGGGTAGCTCTGAGCTGAAGGTTGATTGTATCAGTACAAAATGAAAGGTAAGCATTGCTATTAAACAGTATCCAAGCTTCAGTACAGAACTGATTCTCTGTTTCTGGATAAATAAAATTTTTAGTTCCCCCATGGATAATACAAATGGTTGCCTGCTATACTGAGGTGCTCTGTAGTCATGTTACTAATATTTTCAGGTTTGTTGAATTATGATGGTACTTTGCTGTACTTTGCAGAAGTTAAGCTCTGGGTCATATACATGTTCTGACAAGGAAATGTGTTTAGGGCAGCTTAATGAGAGGTAGTGATTTCTGCACTCAACTCTCAGTTTGGATCCTAGCTTAGTTTATTCTTGGGAAAGTTTCTTAATTGTGATCTTTAGTGTACATAGACAAAAATGAATTTAAAAATCACTTATTTCATGGTTTGGTGGTAGTAAGCAAAAGTTTTAGTGAAATATCAGGAATTATTCAAGTAAAAGATGTGATTTTTTTCAATGTACTTTACATACAGACTGTATTGTTGTGACTTTGGGCAATGATACAGTGCAGTATGATCAGTGACATTCTAAGGATGCACAGAACGGACTTTTAACATTGAATTAAAATTGCATTGATTTAAATAATATAGCCAAGATACTCTTTAATTAGAATTGCAGCCTATGCAATCACAATATTATTAACCTCTGCTCTTTGGGAGAAAACCATTATACAAGTGCAGATGCTATTATCATGCTAGATTAAGAACCTGGATAAATCCCTGAAAAGACATCGACTGCTCTCCTGACACTGCTTCCCCTACTGCATACAGATACAGCTTTCATCTCTGTGGTAGTCCATGCTGTAAACATCCTTTTGTGGTTTCCTCACCAGTTACATTTTCTGGAGACAGGAGACCTATGGCTTTCCATTAATTTTTTGCCTTTTTGGGCATCTGCAGCGAAGGGAAGGCAAGAAGATACTTGCTACTAACATTTGTTTCGTGGGGCTAGCAGCTGATTGTCCTTGTTTCTGGCCAGTGTTCGTGGAAATCAGTCTGGTAATTTAGCAGCATGATGCTGTTAAATTTCTTGTCAGATTCTGAGTTGCTTAACAACGTGCTGTATTTGATAGTTATTTGAAGTGCAGTGTTGGGGATTTTTTTTCTTATGCACTATTTTTTTCATGAAATGCAAGATGGTGTTTGATATGGAAGTCTTAAAAAAACCTGTTTCTTAAGGTGAATACACTTTTCCTCCTAGAAATTGTTCAGGTTTTTTTAGCTGAAAAATGAGTAAAAGTTTGAAGCCTGAAATGGTGATAAGTCAAAGTACTCTGGGTGCATGCAACTAATTACAGGCAACATTACATTGAAAGAAAAATAATTTTAATTATCTTTCCAGTCCACCAAGGTTTTAAATTTAGACACTAGAGTGGATTTTGCATATTCATATAGTTAGAAAAATAGGGAATGGCTTAGCCAATTATATTTAGCAGCAAGGTATTATTTTTTCTTCAAAAGTGTAAAGATATTACTACTTTTACCTTTTCAAAATCTACAAGTCAGGAAATAATTAAAGTAATGGAAAGAAAATAACAATTTTTTTTTCATGGATGCAGAAAGCTTTCATTAACTTTCATGGGACTCTGGTCACCCTTAGAATAGAATTATGCCTGTAAAAATACGAACTCTCTTCTGTTTACCACTTGGCTGTTATTCCACCCTCTTGATGATGTAGTTTCACTGTGTACTGCGTTTGCACACTGCTTTTAAATGATGTAGCTGTTCTCTGGGGATACAAGTCCTAGATTTTTCAGAGTGTAGGTTATTTCATAGCATCCTAAAAATAGTTGGTGTAGGGCCATCCAATTGTATTAGAGCTGCCTGCATGTTAATACTTTACAGATCTCCTTTCTGGATCATAACATACAGCAGTACTCATGAATGAGCACAGGAATATGGGAATACTGTCATGAGTGCAGCTGTGTGAAAAAAAGATTCAATGAATGGTCATGCTTACTTTCAGAAAAAGCAAGATTATTGCCAATCTTCTAAACTTGTCATAAGGGGGCAACAGATTCATTTGCGGGGGGGAAACCTATTTAAGAGCAATTTTTAATTATTTAAAAGTGAAATTCTTGAGGATCTAGAATAGGAATTCAAAGTAAAAGTTTAATTTCAGGCTGTTTTAATAGTGTTATCCAGATGTGCTTGCTGAAAGCCAAAGAAGCTAAGAGATGTTTTAAAATATGTCTCAACTTGCTCAGAAGCAGGTTTTTTTCCAGATGGTGGATGGGGACCACTAACAGCACCCTTTGCTAAAGCTTCCTGTGGTTTGGGTTAGTGGGTGCTTGGCAAGGAGATGAGGAGGATGTCTCAGGGCTGTGCAGGGCTCTTGTGTGCCAGTCGTGCCCTGCTGAAGCAACCTGGGTGTCTTGAGTGACTCTGGAGCACTCTGGTGAGGCTTCCCAGCCTGGTCACAGTCCCTGGGCATGTAGTGGTGGAATGGATGAGAAGTGTGGCGGTGGCCTGATGCTGATGCTGTAGGCACCCTGTGTGCAGGCTGTGTCTCTGCACTGGCTTCCCTCCCCTTTGGGAGCATTGTGCCCCTGCCCATGCCCCCCCAGCAGCACTGTGCATCTGGCCTTGGGCCACCGGTCCTTAGGCGTGGGTCACCCCTTCTGTCCCTCCCTTCCCTGGCAGACTCCTCCAGCAGAGCTGCTGTAATGTTGGCAAAACCCTCTCACCACGACCCCTCAGGGCACCAGTGGCTGCCCTGGTCCCTCCCTGCACATGGCCATGAGCTGCACAGGGATTCAGGCATGGGCAGCAAAAGCCACCGCTGGGCTTAGGCTGCCATCAAAGACACCTCTTCTGACTGCTGCTTCTAGGTGGCACTAGTTTAACAATGTAAATCTATTTTAAAGCAAGCAACAGTAACTTCCTTGGCCTTAGGAATGGCCACCTGGTCAGCATAGTGCAGTTTTCAAAACTAATTGGTCAGGTTATTTTACTGTAAGTAAAGTTGTCTGCTAATACAATCTTCTTACATATATATTGAATTTTCAAACCAGTGTTGAAACTTTCTTGTTACTGTCCTTTTTTTGCAGTCTATGGGCAGGATAAAGGATATGATAGGAACTTAGAAAATTCTGCCCAAAAAATTTGATGGTTAGAAGTTGCAAATTTTTAACTGTGGTAATGAGAAAGGAGATGTTAGAGAGAATAAAACCAAATTGTACTTAAAGTGTAGGTTACGTGTCAGTGAAGTGCATTTCTGAAAAAGAGTTTTCAGTTCCAGATGTAGTCCCTGCTTTTTCTGCTTTGCAGCCTGACCTCCTCAGATAAAATTGTTTTGTCTGTGTCAGAATGAATTTTGAGAGGATCTGAACTATGTTGGAACTGAAAAACAGGCCTCCTATGTGGACATTGATTTCTTTCAATTGACTGTTGACTGCATTTTATGTGATTTGTTCCTCTTAGGCCAATTTAGTACTTTTTGTCAGATTATGAGAAGCCATCAAGGCCTGTCCAAACAGCCAGAAAACTTTTGTCAGGGAACTAGATAAAAGCAGAGGATGAGCTTCATTTGAAATTTACAGTAAACTCAGAATTTCACTGTGAAAAATTAAGTTAAATTGTTTTTATTCATGAGCTTCTAAATTAAATACGTCAGATTTAGTGCTTTGAAGCTATTTTTTTCTTTAATCCCCCAAACTCTTATGAAGAGATCAGATAGTCTCCCATTTATTGCAATGTAATGCATATTTCAAACACACAAGACAGTTTATCTCTGCAAAGTATGAAAGTGCATTTAAAATATTTTTTTAAATGCTAGCATAACCAAAAAGCCCCAGTTTTATTTATATTCCTCTGGCTATTTCAGTGAGAAACAGATGGCTTTAAAGTACAGTTTTCACATGCAGTGTCCTACCAACTTCATTGGGAAGATCTTTACATCCTGACTCCATAACTGAGGTCAGATCATGTTCTCCTCAAGGCTCCCTGTGCTGCATTGTTCAGCAGAAGAGTTCTGCTCCACAAATCCCTCTTCAGTTGTTGCATTAGGGAATTACAGTGTGCAGTACCTTAGGTACAGAGATAGCTTGCATGAACTGTATGCCAATAATTCCTTCTTTTGGATAGCAAATGAAACCTCACATATGCCCACAGTGACGTTATGTAGCTGTGGGGAATATATTGCTTTTAAGCAGTGGTGGAAGTCTCTAAAATAAGAAAACAGTATTGTAAATAGCAAGGTATTTTTTAATAAGATTGCAATGTCCTTATGCACAAAGCTTGGGCTTGAAGATGTTTTGTTTAAATGTTGTTGAAACACAATGGAAACTTCTGTGGGATGTGAGAATTGAGATGGAGTTGGTTAATTTAATATTTCATTTTGTTCAAAGTATAATAGCCATATGCCTAGTACATGGGACTAAAAATAAAGATTTCAGCATGCTTGGAAATTTTCTGTGAAAGCTGAAATACATTCTATAAAGATGCATGTTATAAATACCCTTTTTCTTTGCATACAATAACCTTACTGTAGAAGTGCATCCTGGATATATTGGGCTTTGCTGTGGTGGAAACAGGACAGGTAGGTTCCCAGGAGCTGAAGAAAGGGTGATGGGATTTGAGCCATGTCCGTGATTCAGGGTTGTTGGTAAAATCAGTGTTGGCTCAAGTGGGATGCTTGTTTGGGAGAAGCAGTTCTTAAAGTAAGTGATACTAACCAAAGTGAGGCTTGGTGTAATAGGGAATAAGGTACAAAATAAGTAGCAACAGCATCCACGTGATTACCTTGTTCAAGTATAGGTAACATATGTTTGTGTCATGTTGCACTATACCAGTGATAAGGAACATCTGTGCTCTTTGTTCACACATGTGTGTCAATTTTTCAAATGTAAAATAACCTTATCACTTCAAAGTTCTAGATTTTTGTTTTTCCTCTTCTCAGCGGGATAATTTTCTTCTTGACAATGTTCTTGTACAAATTGTGAAAGAAGGAAAATATCTATAACTGTGATCATTTACAAATTAGGAAAATTTACTTGTTTGTTTAGCAGGGCAAGGGTGGGGGACAGAGCAAAAAGAGGTAGAAAAGCTGTCAAATTTACAGAAATAATCACTTTCTGAGTCTACAGGCCAAGATTTTGAAGGGATGTATGATTCTATGTATTGCCAGTCTAGGTGCCAAACTTGAAAAAGCATACTTTTACTATCCTAAAGCATTTTGCAATAGGTACCTTGTAATCAGGCCATATTCAGACTTAAAACCATTGTCACAACTTAAAGTGTTTTGCTATTTGAAGTACTTTTTCCAAAAATGCAAAATAAATTATTCTGTCTCCTTGCATTTATAAATATAAACTTGTTGCTTTCCATTTTAATCAGGGTTTTAATTTTGAAATATTTCAAAATGCTATGATTACATTAGGAAAATTTTATTTTGGGCTAATACATAGTGACTGGACTACATTTCTGTCATTGGTTTACTGTATTTGTTTCTGAAATCAGTATGAAAGAAGCGCTATTTAAAAAAGGCCTTGTGATTCTGACTTTTTAAAGCAGTGTGTAGAGTAGGTTTTCCTGAGCTGGTTTGTGTTTGCATAAGCTGCTAGGAGTAGTAGTATATGACTACATGAACCACAAAGTACAAAACGCTCAGTTTTGAAAGGAACTGTCAATGCAAAATCCAGGGCTTTTTAACTTTATAGTCTCTAAAGTCTATGTACCAGAGTTAAGTTTGAAAACACCTTGAGATTTAATTGTGCATTTGCAGTGAAATAACAGTAGTTTATTAATTCTAAAACCTGAAATGATGCATATACATCTTAATGCATTGTAATAATTATTTTAGTTTATGTGATTTTTATGCAGCAATTAAGTTTCGACATTTCTAGAGTTAATCTCCTTTATGATATATATACACTCCTTTATGTTATTTACTAATCTTATTTAAAAAGGGAACATTACATATTGAATAATGTACCTCAATTTTATTGTAATGATTTTACTGGTTACCAGGTGGGGTGGCAGTTGAAAAATTTGGTGAATGCACTACGAGAGGATCCGAGTGGTGTTATCTTAACTTTGAAAAAGCGACCTCAGAGCATGCTTACCTCAGCACCAGCTTTACTGAAAAATATGAGATGGAAGCCCCTTGCTCTGCAGGTAATGAAGCTTAATCATAAGTCATACGCCATCATTTTAACTACAGATTATCTCAATGATGCTTTATTGTGCTTCATCCTCAGCAGCATATAGATTTACTCTTGTATACTTTGAAAAATTGTTTCTGAAATTATTTCTCTGCGATTTGGGTTCATAGGCTTAATTGAAATTAAACCTGTTAGAACTTTTCAAAGTTAAGAAGTAATCATCCCAGTGTTCTACAATGCAGAAAAATAGCCTCAGAGAATTTTTTCTAGCTAAGCAGAGACAAACATACTTCACAAACCAATAAATTTTAGTTTGATTTCTTGTGAAGATCTCAGTACAGTATAACCTCAAAAAAGAGGGGATAAAAATATTTGAGTTCTCAGTTTGATCACTCATGGAGTTATAAGAAAATTTATAAGGTGATTGCATTCAATAAACCACTTGACCATCAAAATTTCCTCATGTAAACAAAGCTGTACTTGTGTCAAAGCTGTCTTTGAGACCGAAGGCTTGCGCATAAGGAGGCATAGCACAGGATGTCTGGCTGGGCACTTAATTTTAGTGCAACGTGCTGGAAGCACGTGGAATGGTTTCATTAAAGCTTTTATTTAACTCTAGGATAAAATGTCACTGTGATGGATTACTCTAGGAAATAAAAGTTATGTTCAGACTGATGAAGGCATGCAACTAACTGATAGAACCAACAATAATCCATTTTTCCATTCCGTTCAAACAGAATACTGTTTAGAAATTTATTTTGTTTGCATAAAGAGTGCATTCTTTGGGACATTTTTATTACCACACTAAAAGTTCTAATTAAAAATTAAGTACATATGAAAGAGAAAAGACTTCTGCAAAGTTTGGACAAAAGGAAAATGGGATATGGAAATGCCACTGCCATTATCTGTGGTCTTATGCCATTTGAAATATTAGGAGATACATAAAAAGCTAATGCCATGAAGAACTTCTTTCATATGTGTGTGTGTACATATATATGTGTGTGTGTATAAATATTTATATAATGGTGAAATGCATTATAGTCTTTGAAACTAAGATTTTAAATGATTGAGGTGTTTTGGCCTTTTAGATATAAAGAGCTGAATACACATGTTTTAAAAACTTTCAACCAGAAATTAGTATCTGAAGATAAAATTGCAAATCTGGATGCATGAAATGAGTGTATGAATGTCTATACTTGAAGGCTGCACGTTTTCCATAGCTTTAGTGAGAATATAAATACAAATGTAAAATACATGTCATTGCTTTAAATGGGGTCAGATGCTTTCAGTCTAAATGCCGAGCTTGGGTGAGTTTGGTATTTCTTCACATGAATTGGGCCAGGCTCCTAAATACTCCATTTTGCTTCACTTTATCATTTATTCTGAGAATAATTGTGCTGCAGATCCCACATCAAAAGTTTCTGACAGGTACTTGGGTCTTACTCAACTGATCTAACTTTAGATCTGCTATGTAAATATCTACTGTTATTCAGGTTTCTCATTTAAACTCCCTTTGGCCAGCAGACATGCATTAGTAATTACTGATTCATTCATCTTGGCCTGTTTTCAACTGATCTGCCTTTAGGATATGGTGAATTTGCCCCTGCACATGCCTCTTTCTCTGCATTTGATGATAAAGGGAATCTGGACAGCTAGTTTGAATGTAGATTATCTGTACTGGATGACATTGACCCTAGATAGTGATTTTCTGTAGTCTTACAGATTTGGGGAATGGGGGGCAATGGGAATATTGGGGGTGGGAGGGTCAGTTCTTGCTGTTAGCATGAAAAATACTAATATTTTCAAGGCTACTATGAGCACAAATAGAGATACTGTTAAACATTGCAGACACAATTCTGGTATCATGATGATATTATTCTGATTTTATCAAACACAACACCAGGAAAAGGCCAGAACCTCATTCAGCGCTTATGTGTGCCGTGGGCATGTGTGTGTCTGTTGTAATTTATAATTTTAGTGTGAGAAACAACAGTTTTCTTAAGTAGGCGGAGTGTGGACAAAGCTCCAGGGTGAAGTGCAAACTTCAGAAGATGTGTAATGTGGAAATTTCTGTTGTTGATTTATGCAGATCAGAGTTGAACAGATGTTAAAGTCAGCTGATGTTGGAGTTTAAATGCAGCCTAAGTGTGAAATCAGTACTGTATATTTTATCAATAACAAGCATCAAAAGAAGTCTGAGTGCAGTGTAATTTTATAGCTGTTAAAATATGAAGAAATTATGTTTATTTAACTAATTGTCTGAAAAAATCTTCAGAAAAACTCTAAGTGTAACAATTGCAATTTGATGCTATAGCTGTTCTGAAATTTCTTATGTTCCTGATTTACATAAAGGCGCTATTCTTTAATAAAGCTTGGGATGTAGTGTGAGAGGAGAGGAAGGAAAGTGATAGCAAATACCAAAAAAACTTAAAGGAAAGCAGTGCTTAACATTAACTTTGCAAGCAGGGAGGTTATGCTAACTTGTTTTCTCATATCAGGATGTCTTGAAAGATTTGAGAATGTTACAAATGTGCTGTCATCCCAGAGTTAAGTTAATTGAACTATATGTATTATTCAGTGGACACAAGCTATAAGGAAATTGTGACTCAGTAATAATTCTGTTGAAGTGTAAAATATTCAAAAGATTATAGAGTGAGATACGGGATGAAATTCTGATAAAATGAGAAATAGGATCAGCAAAAAGACTGCTGTGGTCTTTTTGTTTCTGCAAGTAGAGTGAACACAGGCAAAATGTGGTGTCACAACCTAATCATATTGTGATGAATGAGGTGGGAAATTGGAAGTTTGCCCTAATGTAAGGAGGATGAGAGAAAATCAGACATGAGTTTTTTGTATGCATCCCACCAATCAATATGTTTAACAGCTGATGCCATAGGTGTAGAAGGTAAATATTTCAGTGTATTAAATTTGAAGACTCATTTACATTAAATTTTACATTGTGATGTTTAAATTGAGAACCCTTAAAACTTAATTTTAGCTTTAAGTGAATAATGTGGAGGCATTATTGGTAAATGACATTCAGCTTGTTCAGTCTGCAGTTGTGTTTATGAACGTGAAGCTTTGCCATTTGCAGCTACATGACAAACTAGGCTTAATGGAGAGATAATAAATATGCCTGTGAGCTGGGAAAGTGCTCGATGAGTGTCCCAGCTCAGGCAGTGTGCAGGTACCACCAGCGTATCGAGCTGGTTTGTGTGGGGGTGACAGGGTGTCCTAGGAGTTAAATTATAAACTGATAGTGAAATGTTTAAGAGCTTTCTGGCCACTGTTAGTGATCTAGGTTAGCCGTATGCCAGGCAAACATTCACAGTCTCCAAATGTGGAAAATGCTTTTAGATCATTCAGATGTTAACTGATGTTTAATTGGCATAAATGCTTCGTAGAATTTTCAGCTGTTTACTTTGAACAGCTCTGCCTTTGCATTGCAGTCTTGCCATGAATTAGGAATTAAATGCAGGATACATAACTATTGATTAATTCTTAATAATTTGTCAGGGTTTTTTTCCTTTTTAGCAGAAACACTTATATTTATTCTTTTCATAAATATTCTTATCCCTAGAATAAATATGAAAGGTTAGGGGAGAGAAAGAAAGAAGAAATATTATGCATCTGGTGTAGCTGTCCTGAAACTGAATGGTTTGATGTACAGTAAAATAATACAATTAGCCTTTGGCTATACCATGCACCATTACATAATGAGTTGTATTTACAAGCGCACTAATTCCAGCTCTAAGGTCAATCAGTACAGAAATAAAAAACTCTTTTTTTTTCCCCTTGTGTCCTGATTAAAGAAAGTGCTGTTTGGTTGATTGGGGATTTTTTTTTGTGTTTTCAGTGAGTTGATTGTCTGTTTTAATATCCATCAGTATCCAACCTCTTACTGGTAATCAAGGTTCTCCCATGATGCATTATAGAATCATGTCCAAATTGGTGAAGTCAAAGGATTTTTCAGCCTGTGTTTTTTGTTATTGCTTTTTCAACAGTTGAATTAGGCAGCTGTGGCCTTGGGGAATTTAGTGGTTGCCTTTCGCAAAATTGAAAGCATTTATTAATATGATATTGTACCATACATATTGAGGTGTTATGCCTGCAAGACAAACCTTACTCAATTTGCCTTTCAGTTACTTTTTTTGATAGGCTGATCCATTGTGTGAGAACCTAGAATGATATTGCAGTTTGCAATATTTGTATTTCTAACTGCTACTGAATATGGTGAACAGACCAATTAACTTTAACCCTTATTTTTTTTTTCCTTGTTTGAGATAGAGGTGATTTGATCTTTGAACTCTCCAAATTTTTGTCCGTTTCAAAACCTAACCGAAATAAATTTCCTCTACTCTAGATTGTCTGTTTTATTTCTCCTTTCCACCTTGTGTTATTCTGGGAGGTTTCAAAGGAAGGCCCCTTCAAGTGCTGTTGGAATAAGGGTGGAAAGTTCAATAGAGAAGATTCTCAGAGCATATGAAATTTTGTGTAAGTTGCTGTCAGCACACTAGCAAGAACCTAGCTGCAAAGTCCTCCTTTGTCTTCTGGAAAATGCTTTGTTAATTACTCAAAAGAAAATGGACTTCATTACAGTGTGGAAGACTCTTCATCCAAGTTTTTCAATACAGAAAAAGAGTGCTAGAGCAGCATGTGTCATGCTTTGGTTAATTTGGAATGCACCTGCTGGTGTCATTGAGAAGGCTCTTCCTCATGGCAGTGAGGATGGGGCAGGTTCAGCTGCCAGCTACATCTGGTGTGTTAACTTGGAAAAAAGCCTTCTGACCCCTCCTTCAACAAGCCTTTTTAAATGTCACCTTTTGTATATCTTTATAGTTTGCTGTACTGTTTTGTATTTTATTAAATTGAACTGTTTAAAAGCACCAGCAGCTCAGTACCTGTAGTTTTTTAAACAGAGTTTGTTTTGGATTAGATGTGCATCGTATTTCCACTGTTATATATTAAGCTTTTCATTTTCCTAAGAAGCAAAGGCAACAATAAGAAGTCGTTTGTATGAAAAAAAATTATGCTTTTATTATTTTTATTCAGTGTATTTTCTTATTTGATTATATTGCCTCCTTCATTCATCTAGACACAATGCAATATACTGTTTTCATCATTTATGACTAGAACTAATGATCCTACCCTTTTTAATTATTAAATCTGAATAAAATACTCACTTGTTTGCTTTTAAATTACTTAGTTGTCTTTTAACTGCATGGGAACTGGGCATTCTTTGTAGCACTGTTAAAATGAACTCTGACTGAATTAGTTACAGTATCTCATTTCATGTCGTGATTGTTCTTATAAAAAGTTTATTTTATTGAAAACATTTTGTTCGATGTATTGTAACTTTGATCCAATATGAAAAATACATTGGCAGTAAAATCTGCTTATTGATGCAAATACTGTATAAAGATAATGTAATTTAAAATTTTGTATTAGCTTTGCTTATATGTTGAAAAATTGTATGTCTTTTTTGGAGCAATGTTTCTCAAACTTATATTGCAGCTTCCAAGGGTGTTAATGAAAGGTTCAAAGAGCTTTAAAAAACATTTAAAAGAATTTTAGATAGTATATATTAAATATTGATTACATTCATTGTTTAAATAGAAAAAACAAAAAGAATGTGCTGACTCACTGGGACACCCTCTCAGTTTCTTCAGGACTGGAGGTGCAAAAAGCAGCAATGGGTCCTGTTAGCAAGAGGGAGGTGGGAACCACAGGGCAGAGCCAACCAGGGACAGAGCAGCTACTGAAGAGAGGGGACTCGTGTGCTGTCAGTCAGTGCTGATGGGGATTTCCTTTTTCCCGGCTGCTGTGAGTAAAGACGGTTGGTTTCCTGTTCTGCAGCCAAGTGACAGCTTAGGGAAGGCTTTGTAAAGACTAATGAACCTGAGGAAGGGTGGTGCATTCAAAATGTTTGAGACACAATACTCCAAAATATATTGAATTAGAGATTTTGTGTCTGTCATTGTGGATTAAGATTGATGCAGGGTCATTTGTGGGATCTTTTTTTAGGTTGTTCCAGTTTTAATATGTAACTTCCAAACATGCTCTGTCAGGCTTTTCCCATGGGCCAAGTATTCAACTCTTTAGACCTGAAAATGTTTTAGTTTTATTGCTGTTTCAGCAATCCCACTTGCCCTGGCCAGCCTGCCAGAAGGAACTGCAGCAGGAGAATCTCTACTCCTTGGAAGAGAATTAAATCAGTGATACCACTGATCTCTAAGGTATCCAGTTGAGAAATACTTGACTGGAGTTGCGTGTGGTTTTGTGTCCAAGGTGCCTGCATGTGGCCCTCTGAGTGGCTGCCATTGAAGCAGAGAGCTACATGAGCTGGTTGCTTGCACGTGACCAGATTGACTTGAACAGCTGAGGTCTCTGAATTTCAATGCAAAATGCTATGTAGATGTACCATACATCTAGGCCATGTTCTGAAGGCTTTCCTTTCAACCAGAGGGGTCTGAAGACTTTGTCATTCTATACATAAAAATGAAAGCTGAACTTCTACAGCGCAAGGTGATAGTTACAGCAAGGCTCTCAATGTGTTGAGCTACTACCAGGAGAGACCATTTAAATGTTTTTACCGTGTAAAAATTCTTCCTAAGCAACTGATTTACTGGTGTAGTCATGATAAATACTGGGGTTCTTTTTTTAAAAAGGGATGACCTATTTTAAAATTAGGATTTCCCTTTTTTTCTAGTTGGACGAGGTGTCCGTTTCTTTGGAAATAAGCAGAGAGTTGAGTTTGGCAATGCAAAAGAAATATGGAAAATATATGAGACATCCTAGTATGTTTTGGGACAATCCTACAGGATTGTACCTCCACATGGTTTGGATTGGATAATGATTCCTGTCCCCTTGGGAGCTCCAGGTGCCCTGGGACGGTGAATTCGCTTTGCCGTCCTGTGAGGTACCACAGTCATTCAGAGAAGTGTCCACAGTTACGCTGTGTCGTCACCTCTGAGAGTGTCTGACAGAAAACCACTGGCCTTCAGTAAGCTGGATAGCTTGTGGCTTTCTGTGTTAGACTGAATACCATTTCTTCCTATTGCACTCACTGTTTTAACCACCTTCCTGTGCTGAAAGATAAACCAAAATATACATTTGTCAAAGATGTCCAAACCCAAACTGATCAACCGGCAAATTGCCTGGAGGACAAACTGACTTGTATGTCAGGGCTGTGTTATACCAAACAGAATTCTCAGATTTCAGCTTTTTTTTTTATTTTTCCAGAAGTTAGGGCAATATCATTAGAATTTATATAGTTGCAGCAGGTATTCTAGACTGTAACACAAGGGAAATTCTTTCCCTGTGTCCTCTAGCCCTCCAGCAGCTTGTCAGGATCACCAGAGGCACATCAAACTCTTTTAAGTCCAGAACACTTTTATGCTTGAGCATTATTTTCCCTACGTAAGATAAACCATAAACTCATGTTGACTGCCACAATTCCAGTCTCCAAGTCCCCCTCTCCTCTTACTTCCCTTTTCATGCAGGTAAAGTAAAGACTTCTCTTTTTCCTCTAAATGGAGAAGAGCAAACCCATCTACACAGTTTGTCTTCCTCTCAGTGCTTCTGCTGGTATGAGCCATGAGCAAATAGCTTGGGCTTAACAAATGTAAACAGGATCTAGGTCACAAAATCCTCTTGGCTTACAATAAAAATTAGTTCAACAGGCTACTCAGCAAGCCATGAAGTGTTCTTGTTATAGAAGTGCAGTGTATCAGAAAGGTAACAAACACTATTGTATTAGTGGTACAAAATGAGTGGTTCAAAAACATCTATGGCTACAGTGTCACAGATAAAAATGTAAAGGATAAGATTTTTTGTTCCTCTGAAAGAGGGAGGGGGGGTGTTTAGAGTGTTTTTTGTTGTTTTGGGTTGTTTTGGGGTTTTTTGACCTGTTTTTGCTGCCAATTTTATATTTATTTTTGCAGACTTGTCTTGTTTTTAGTGGTTGTAAAGTCCTTTGCCTGTCTGGTTTTTTGTGTGTGTCTTTCTTCCTTTCTTCCTGAGAATACTGGCAGTCTTTCTTTGGCCTGGCTGTAGGATACTCATGTTAACTCTAATGAGCAACAGAAGATTTAAGCAGTATCACTGGTTATAGGAGACAGATTTTGAACATTCAAAACCAGAAAACTTTTGTCAGTTTATAGCTGTTGCTCTAAAGGTGGACTTGCAAAGTTTTAACAAGCAAATTTTAAGCATTCATTTTATTATGTTAGGGCTACATAGCACCTAACACAGCTCTGTTCCAAAAATGAGGCAGGATGAGGTTTCCTAAGTGATACTCATTGTTCCTACATACAGATTGTAAAAAAGTAACACAGTGGTGAGGCCTTGGCTTGATAGGCATAGGTTTGTATCGCTTATCACCAGCTGATGAAAGGCCAACATTCTGGCAATGATACTGCTTTAAACTTTTTGGGTTTTCTGCTACACTGTCAAGATTAATATCTAGAAAATGAGAACTTATTATTCTGCACCGGAATACCCTTTTGGTCTGTCATAAAGTATTGGTAATAGTGCTGGGAGAAAGATCTTTCTATGCACTCATTCAGTCCACATTTAGAGCTTCTCTGCCATCAATACAATGTGAAATGTTTGTGTCTTTAAGTAGTTACTAAGGTCAGAAATTTTAGGTGTAGTGAACTCTCTTCAATCCCAACACTTCTTTCTTCAAGGAGTAAACTTCCAAAAAGATGGAGGAGAAAAAAGTCTTTTGAAGCAAAACTCCATATATTTTAATATTAGATTCTTTTTTGGGTGTATGAAGATACTCTTGTACTTGCTGTTCTGCTCTTTCTTTTTCTTCTGCCTGAGTTTAGCTATCACACAAACCATGCCACACAAGGCTTTTGTTTTTAGACAGCCATGTTATTAAGTAGACTAAAACAATCAAAGTTTTCTTCTCATTTGATTTTTCTGCATCTATGTAGAGACTTAGAAAATCTTGTGAAAAAATGTGATTAAGAGGAAGGATCCTATCTGGACTGGAATGATAGCTAGAATGCATGATTATTCTGCAGAGAGGGTACAGTTTATTTACCTGTGAGTAAATATTACTTTGTGAGGAGTGTACCCAGGGGAATGAAGAAGAATAATAATCTCCAGTTGATTCTCTCATAGCGTGTGTGCTCTGAGGATGCAGTACCTGATTTAACAGCATCTGCAGGCATAAGCTGAAGCTTTTACAGTTAATTCTTAAGCTGTAGAGCAGATGGAAGGACTTGACATTCAATTTAATGCCTACTTATGCACCTTTTGCTGTAAACACTTTTCTTTACCATGTTGTAGACTTTTCTTTACAATGTTATTTTATTTAAGGAATTAACTGGATTCTGTATGTTATTTACTCATTAAGATTTCACTAGTAGCTCTAGTGATAACTAATTTTATGGTCATTGGCAATAAACTTGCTGTGCTAAAAGGAAAAAGATGCAATCAGAGGAGTCAATTTTATAAGCACAATACATGTCCATTTGTAGATCTGTCCTCTTAGCATGAGTGGTTTTTTAGTCAGTTTAAAAGCATACAGAACGTTAGAACTGCTATTTCTTTAGCTTTCTAAACTATATTCTGGTTTTGGCTTTTACAAATAAAAATGTGTAATATATAAAGATAATCCTGATTATTTCTCTCTCTCTTTTGAACCAGCCTCTTATTCCTAGAAGCCCTACAAGCAGTGTTGCTACTCCATCCAGCACTATCAGCACACCTACAAAAAGAGACAGCTCTGCCCTTCAGGATCTCTACATACCCCCTCCTCCAACAGAACCTTATGTTCCAAGGTAAAAAAGACCATTTCACAGTGCAATTTCTTGTAAAAAATGTTTGTGAAGTAACTGACCATTCTGTTCATACCTATTTATTAGTCTTCCCTGTAGATAATACTGTATTAATACTGTATTTTGCAGATAAACTGGTTGTTAAGGGTAGATGTGTTGAATCACACCCAGAATATTCTGAATCAGTATCTTGTCTGCAAAATGGACAGTAGCCTTCAGAAAAGAAGGTTCAGTACCCTGTTTTCTCAAATATGGGATAATCAATTGACTGCAGCAGTCTCATCCTCATTCAGAAGAGCAAAAGTTACCTGAAACCCTGAATCTGTAACTAGGAAAGGAGCTCATATTTGTCCCCTTGCCCAATAATCATAATGCAGCAAGGGAGTCTGAGTTAAATGCAAGAAACTTTTCAACTCCCAACAACAGCACTGTTTAGTCCTGCCATAGTGTTTTCTTTTTCTGATATTAGAGCAAATTTCAGGTTTGTGTTTTAGTGTGGCCATTCTGCCAGACTGTGCAGTGACCATGCTGTTCCCTGTCAGTACAGCTGATACTCTACCTGCCACCTGGAACAGGCATTTTCTTCTCTCCTAGGTCTCTGGACTTGCTGAGCCAGAAGAGCAGCAAATCCTCCTTGCAAATTCATTAGCCTACCTTTACACAACAACAAATGATTCAGTATATTTCCATAATGTACTCAGATGTTGCATTCCTGAAACTCTGAGAGAATTGTGGCCTACAAATAGAGCAAAAAGTGGCTGCCCAGAGGTTTAGGATTGTATTTAAGAGGAATCAGAATTCCTAAAGCTTCCATAATCTTAGGCACATGTTATCATATGTCCAGTTAATGTATTTTTAAATTAATTTTTGCTTTTCTTTTAGTTACCTTCCTTGGAAAGGTTATAAGGGCAGCATGTTCTTTATTGTACCTGAGTTTCTTGTAGCTGAGTTTTTCTTACACTTTGTTATCAGCAACTCCTCTAGCCAGTTAATAAGCTGTATGACCTGATATGGCAGGACTTTCCAGGGCCTTGCCCAAGAATGAGGTATATGGCAAATTAAATTGCCTACTGGGGAGGAGAAGTTGAGATTCTATGATAAATTCTTACTCTTCAGAGATATGAAAAACCTTGCAGGGCAGGGCACAAGTATGATTTTGACTTCATGAGGATGTCAGAAGACTTTTGTGAAGCCTTAAGCTGTGTCCCATGTTCCTTCCTATCCTTGCCTCATCTGTAGCTGGCTTGGTTTCTGTTTCTCAGAGAAAAAATAATTATTTCAAATGTGGCGTGTATAACCCAGTTGAACCAGCACATACTCTAGTTTACTATAACTATTTTTTTCTTTACATTAAATGAGAACATTCTTAGTCATGACACTTGAATTGTGCACAGTAATCTAGTACATATTTTACCTCCCTGATAACAATTCTTTGTTATGCTCACACAAATATTTTAAGGACATGGTTTTCAGAAAATTTACAGAAAAGAACCAAGTATTTCATTCTAATCCATTAACATAAGAAAAGCTGGGGGGGAAGAAAAACCCAACCAAAGAGTAGTCTTAGGTGTATTTCTCTTTGAATGCAGTAGTCATATGGTAAAAACCTAGTGCTCCTGAAACTGATTATGTTTACCATCACAAGAATATTTTTATTTGGTAAGAAGTGCATCCTCATTTTTAAAGTATTTTTGCTAAACATTCACTACTCTTCAGTTTTTGAGTTCTGCTCTAGAAATTGAGAACTTCCAAACAAATTTTGATTATTTTTAATAACATCTCTTAAATCATGATGATAATGCAGTAGTTTGGACCAATTCAGATTAAATCTTATAATACATATTAGTACAAGCTGTAATCTTGTAGAGGGATTAAGCTTGGTACATTTGAATTTTTTCATCAGCTTAATCCAAACGGACTATTCTTGATTTCACCTGTCACATAGGGTGCAGTGTTTCTGAATAATTTATTTGGGCATTTCATCAGGTTTTTTGCCCATGATTAACTATATTAAGTCATGTGTGCATTTTGGGTATTATCAAACTGCTCAACATGTGTTTCTCAGTTTGTTGTTGCCATTCCAAAGGAAGAAAAGCAAACAATCAAGCCTCCTTTTGTTACTGGAGTAGAGGAAAAGACTTGATATTTTGATGTAAATTGTAAAACACAAAGTCTTGGTGATGATACCCACAGACAGTACAGCTGCTGACATGTCCTCTCATAGATGGCATGACAAAAAGGGACCAGCACTTTCCATGTGCTGGTTGCTTAGGAGTGCTGGTTGTGTGTTACTGCTTTCTCATATTTATCAAGAACCTTTGGGGATGGGAACTGGAGCCCTCCTCTCTAGAGGGCTGTGGCAAAGAGTGTTTGCCTGATGGCTGTGTATTAGCTGCATGCTTGCAGTAAAGATCCCTCTAGGTTAGGCTGCACTGCCTTCCTTGGGCCAGCCCCTGATGGTGCTTGCAGCATCGATTAGCATCTGGCTGGTTTATGTCAGTCTCCTTCGTGTTACCTGCTGGGGTCCCCAGCTCTGTCAGCACAGAAGGGCTCTCTGTGGCTAGAATAGAGCCCACAGCCCTCTTGGGGCTGCACCAGCCTCCCTCACTAAGCCAACACCATGCCTGCTCTTGGAAAGCAGCTTGGCCAAAGTGAGAGCAGTGATCAGTGGGGGTTTGTGATGCTGCACTGTCACAATGAGGCAGGATGGCCTTTTCTCATCCTTCATGGTTGCCTGAGTGCCATGAGGAGGCTTTGCTTGGTCCTCAGATGGAGTCTCAAGGTGCCACGTAAAGTAGGGGTCAGCATGCTGGCCAGCTTGGAACTCACATGGAAGTTCACAGGGGCTGAAGGACTCCAACAAGAGGATATGGCTCAGTTTGTCTCTTGATTACTTCTTGAATACCTACTTCTCTCTTGACAACCTTCATTTTGCTGCCCAGAAATGACTGTCTGATCAGGTCTTTTGTAGCCATCTCCAGGCAGCTGTAGCAGCGCATTTACTAGTTGAGTCCTGGTTCATCTAGTGCAAGAAAGGACTCCTAACCCAGCACTGCTTGCTCTCTTGTTTGATGCCTTTGAGTAGTTTCCATTTTCAAAGAGTGGGGCGGGGATGGAGGTAAGCAAAAAGATCATGGGGAACTGACACAAAGTGCAAAGTGAGCACTGTCCTGGGGTAGCAATTTGTAAGCAGGTGCTGCACGCTGTATGTAAAGCTGCATGGGTGCACCTATACAACTACTAGACCTGAAATGATTATGCAGAACTTTGTCAGGTGTCTGTACATCTTCTGTGCCTGGTTCTTCTTGATCTGGGATAAAGTATAAGGAACCAGGTTGAGTTTGCTGATGCTTGCCATGTAGCTATGTCTTAAAAGTATCTGATGTAAGGCCAAAAATGTAAGGCCAACATTACTTACAAAAATGTAAGGCCCTCAATCACAAAGTGCTAGGTAGATTCCAGAAAAAGCAAGAAAAATGAAAAGAGTAACTGCACATCAATTTTATTTCTATAATACTTTTCAAGAGAAATCAGTGAAATGGATAAATCAGTAAAGAACTGAACAAACAGAAATGTGTGAGGTAACTGGCATATAAATGCATACATATGCATATATGCTGTGTGATCCTGATGTGGGGTGGATTTCATCTGTTTCAGTGTATGAAATACTGACATAGGCCCATATTTATTGCAATATTCACAGTATAAAAAAATCAGTGTCTTATCTCAATATATTAAAAAACTTTTCTTTTTAACTAAAGGGATGAAAAGGGTAATCTCCCCTGTGACGATGTTGGCAGACATATAGTGGGGAAACCGGTTCATACAGGATCTGAATCTCCAAACTCATTTCTGGACCAAGAATATCGGAAACGCTTCAACGTGGTTGAAGAAGATGCAGTTTTGTACTGCTATGAGTATGAGAAAGGAAGAACAAGTGGTCCTGGAAGGAGAGAGAGCACACCGACATATGGTACAGCATTGATCTCATAAAGATAATCACCATTTGTTGATTTTAGGATTTTCATGCATCTGCTTTTGTTTTTAACCATGAAAATATTTCTGGTGGCCATTGATTTTGCTGAGAATTCAATACTACTTTAGTCTAGTTTCAGCCTAAGAGCTTATTCTGTTATAGGAAAGAAAAATACTTACTATGATAGGTGAGTCCAGTTTAAAATTTATGGGTCTTCTGAATATATATTTTGCTAACAGCTTAGTTTTCCAGACTATGCTTCAGTATAATTTTATTGAAAAAAGCATCTACCAGAAGCTCATATTTTTTTACTAAAAATATAGAATGGAAATTTTCTCTCATTATAAGGGCAAGACTTGAATAAGTTTTGGAATTCAGCTTTGGAAACATTTTCTTAGGTATAATAGCAATCAAACCCCTTCAGATTTACCAAGAGATGACATGCTGCTTTCATGCTGCACTGCTCTCTAAAACTCTATAATTTTTCTTTAGTCCCAGGATTGAAGTATGACTGATGACAGTGGTCTTTTTTTGGTAATACTGTATTAACCTCCTGTAACTTCCTATATTGCAAGTGATGGCTTTTTACATATAACAGTTCCTCATTATTTGAGATCATAGGTTGTTTAAGAAGCAATTTTGCATGTAAGCACGCATGTGTATTCATGCTACATCCACATTTGGATTTTGGCTTATTTACGATGAGAATTCAGGAACAATTTCTGGTAAGAGTTCTGATACTCAAACCCTTGTACTCCAGCTTATTTTACCCTTGAAACTGTTGGAACTCTTCCTTTCCCTTATATGGTAACTTGTTTAGCTTTGGACTGGGAGAACTGGTTTTCTGTTGCCAAGTGTAGAATTGTACAGACAAAGAGTTGTTAGGCTATAGAAGAAAATTAAGAGGAAATATCATGTTTAAAAAGGTGTTTTGACTGCTGTCGTATTAGCTGAGCACACACTTGAATATTTTTTCAACCTACTTGCTGTGTTACTTCAACTTTAAAAGTGAGCACAAGCTATATATTGGAGTCATTGTAACAATCCTGTCATCATATCCCTTTGTGAAGAAACTAGATGTAAATTATGAGGAAGCACAGATTTAGTACATCATGCAGCCAAGCCCCAAAATCACCTGGGAACCTTGATATAAACTTGAGCTGTGTAAAGTATCCTCAGGACCTGGAGCAATGTGCTTGCACAGCATGAAAGATTGCATTTTCACAAAATGCACTCTTTCTACACAAGTACACCATCCTGATAAAAAATCTTCAGTATCCTTTTGATTTCAAAGTGTTTTCAAGTGTTTTCTAACCATGCCCATTCTGTGCAAAATAACTGCTAAGTTTTGAAATTGGATATATCAATATTATTACTCCAGTATTTCAAATATTACAATTGGTGGCTACAGTCAGTTCCATTAACAGAGATGTACTCACTGTTCCAGACATTAAATTTTAATACTGGTGGTTGTGAGTGAAGAACACATTTCTTCTTCAAGGACTGCTGAATTCATTATTTTGTTATAGGATAGCTTTTCTAGCCTTTTTTTTTTCTGTTAACAGAAAGGGTCATAAAGACATGGATCAAAGACTCCACTGAAAATCAGTCATTATTTAACACATTTATTTTAAAGTCTTTCACTTTTGATCTCACTTTTTTTTAATGAATTCAAGTCCATTTTTAATGAATTGTCAAGTCCATTTTCATTTAAGTGTATTTTCTAAAAATATTACCATTTCAGCATTAAATTTCTAAAGTTTCCCACATGGCATTTGTTAACATAAGGTTTGTGGGTAGGCATGACCTTAGGGTTTCACAGAAATCTGGAAAATGACAATAACACTCTTCTGGCTTATGGTCACCCATTAAAGAAGGTCAAAGAGAGTTCCCAGGCCTAGAGAAATAATTACTTTCAACATGTACTTACCATTAATTTTGTGATGTGTCAACTTTTTTGCAAACATTTTCTCAGTTCTCCTTCATGAGAGGTTAATAAGGCCCTCTGTAATTTCTTTATTGGAATCTTTTGACATTTTTTGACAACGTTAACGAAGATATTTCTCTTTCATGCTCTTACTGGCTTTGAGGTCTTCCATAGTTGGTGCTAATTGGCCTTGGAAAGCTTCTGTTCACATGCAAGATAAAAATTTTCCTGGGTGTCCTCCCATTGGAAAAGAGATTAGAGAATCCATAGGAGTGTAAAAACAAGGTTATTAGGAGAGAAAACAAGCAAATGAAACTTGAGTTTAAGGAAAGCAACAAATTTGATCATTGCCGTTTTAATGCCAGGTACAAAAGCAGGTACTTTGAACAGCTGAAGGTTTTGCCAAAAATTTGTTGTTACTTTTGATAACAATCAGATTTTAACAATCAGTTTTGTAGCTTTTCTATTTTATTAAGTGTGCAGTTCCTATTAATAAGATACTGTGTGTTTAGCCTCACAAAGCAAAGAAGGTTTTATTTTCTAGAATAAGAAACTGTTGAGAGCTGTTTCTGATCAAGTAAACATGAGCCGAATACAGCCCCGCTCAGGAAATGACTGTGTGCATTAAATCTCACTGGCTTCAATCAGACTTAAATATGTGTCCTTAAATAGTAAAATGAATGATAAGAGAAAAGTTTAAAATATATGTGATTTTCCTGAGTAGTGAAGTATTTGTGACATGATCCTGTGGTCTGAACAGAACATACAACTTTTTTGTCAATTTTTTTTTTAAGATGATAAAAAGTTTTACCATTATGCTGCCTGCATGGTGCTGGTGTGTTTTCCATGGACACAGTTCTTCAGTAGGGAGATGGACATGTTTGAATATTTGTTTTCATTATAAACATGTCTCTTTTTTTCAGTGTATAATGGATTTAACTTCAAAAATGTGGAGTAAAACTTTTATGTAGGGATTTTCTACTAAAGTAATTTACAGGACTTTTGAAGTTTTTACTTTAAGCTTTGCTACTTTTAAAATCAAACTAATTGCTTTTTGGAATTGTGACTGGTAGATTGATTTAAAAAGAGCAAGGGCTGATCTTGTTGGGAAAACATTTTGTTTTCAGTCTGTCAGATAATAAGCCATGTGCTATGTTTCTCTGTTTTGTTTCAATACATTATTTACTTATGCTATGTTTCAATACCCTATTTAACTTGCTAAAGAATTCAGACCACTATAAGTGGCCCCACTAAGTTCCATAGCACACTGATTTCACTGATTTCCAGCTATATGTGTGCAATCCTTAAACAGAAATCATAGTTTACAGCATTTTTTAAAATCAATTCAGCAGCTTCCAATCAAAATTTAAAATATAGGATAGTCTTCAGCTATTCTTTTTATTGCTGTCTGAAGTCAAAGTGAATTTAGCAATAATAATGTACTTTTCTTTCTGTGGATGAAATGCTACAAAAGAAATTACATCTGGAGGTTTTCTAGTTCCTTTCTCACTGATGGATCTTGTAAGCCCACCAGCAGATATGCTATTTGTGAGGGTACTTCAGTGATATGCACAAGTTTCTCTTACCAACAATTCCCATGTGCTTTAAAAGAGTTCTCCCATGTGTGTGCCAGGGGCTTCCAGAATAAGAAATAGATACTGCTCAGTGAAAACTGAAGTAATTTGAATGCATTTGTCAGTGTCAGATGTCACTCCACTGATGATTTGGTAGGGCTCTGGATTTATTTTCTAAACTTAAACAAAAAAAATCCATTAAATACTTAGCTGCTTCTTTTCTGTTAAAGAAAACAGAACTCCTGTCTTAACCTCTTGTTCAGAGGCAATGCTGGATCCTCTTTCATAAGCAACCCTGTAGAATAGCAGCTTAGCATGTAATTCGTTCTTTCTTCTAAAGAACCTTGGGTTAATGCTGCCTTATGGTGCATGATCTCAATTTTTTCCTCTGTTTCCAGGGAAGCTGAGGCCTATTTCTATGCCAGTAGAATATAACTGGGTGGGAGATTATGAAGACCCCAATAAAATAAAAAGAGATACTAGGAGAGGTAAGTAATCTGAGCACACATCTTATACAAGGCATTATGGGTTTTATCTTGCTTTAAGCTATACATTTCAACATCATTTTGCTGCTTGCTTAGCTATGTATGTTTGTGGACCTGTTTTGGTATTTTCTTTATTATATATGCTTTTTTGCAGAGTCTATTTTAGGATTGAGGAAGTTGGTTGGAAAACATTCTAGAGCAGAATGGGATTTACTTCATAATCAAAGAGGATAAGTTCTCCTGGGTTATGAGGCTTGGATGCATAACTCCACATACAAAATTATGACCTCTGAGATTGCTGTTATCAACCAGGAACAAGATGTTGCAGTTATGATAGCTATTTCTGTAAAAGTATTAACTAAATATTCAGTAGGGATCAAAAAAGGAAACACTTAGGAATTATTAGGAAAAGAATACAAGACCAAATTTAGAAACATTCTTATGCTGCCTTGTCAGTTGTTGCTCATGCTGTGTGTGTGTGCAATTCCAGTCTCTTAATGTCTTAAGAAAAATACAGTTGAATTCAAGAAGGTTTAGGAGACAACAAAAATTAATCACATGTGTGAATTGACTCCTAAACTGGGGTCAGTTACACAGGCTGGCCATTATCAGTTTGGGGAACTTAAACAGGACATAATAAAGGTTTATAAAAGCTTGTGTGGAGTGAAATAAGGAAATAGGTTTCTCAGTGTTTAATCTGAAACAAGAGCAAAGAGATCAAATATCTCTGTCAGATGCTGGATAAAAAGAAAATGAGCTGGTGCAGTTCATGTTCAAGCTGAAGAACCTCTTGCCACAGGAGGTTGTAGGTACTAGAAGTTCACATTAATGCAAGGAAAGACAGACAATTTTGTGAAAAAGAAATCTTCTGAGGTTTCCTAAATTGACAGACATTGCTTCTGGGTCAGCTACAAATTAGTACATGCTGGAAGAGCATTCAGGGAAAGTATGTATGATATGGTGAATGATCTCCAATAAATGTTCAAAGCAAATTACTTTAAAATGTGTGGTGCCACTGACCTTTGTATTAATTATGACTCCTGGTAAAAAAGTAGCAAAACCCCAAAAATTATCATAAGTCCATCATTGCTCATTTTTTTTTAAACTCCAAGACGAAATTTATTGATGTGCATCTTCTTTTGTATTTTGTTCCCTTTATTTAAAATATACCAGGAAACTGTAAGAGTCGTGAATTTTCCCTACCAAAAGTTTGCTTTCTTATTATATCTGAACCAAAGAAGCATATGGGTTTTGTTAATGAAATAGTCCCAAAGAGTTAAAATTGGCAGTAGATCTTAGCAAGAATATTTAATGTTCTGGAAGCAGGATTTACATGCATGTAACAGTTCACAATGATGTTCTGCATTACTTTCCTTTCAACAGAAAATTCATTGCTTCGCTATATGAGCAATGAGAAAATAGGTCAAGAAGACTACATGTTTCAAAGGAATAGCAAAAAGGATACTGGGAAAAAGTCCAAAAAGAAGGGAGACAAGAGTAGTAGTCCAAGTCATTACTCCCTGTTGCCTAGTTTACAAATGGAGTCATTGAGACAAGAAGTCATGGGCACACCTGGACCAGAAACTGCTTTGTACCATGTGAGTAAAAATAACATTAACAAAAGTCATTGCTCTGTGCTTGTTATAAGAGACAGTCTTGGTTTAATAGTGTTGTTCAAACCTTCTCTGGACTGCTGCTGTTGCACTGATTTATATTCTTCAGACAATAACTAGGTCTCAAAGAAATATTTTAGAATTCTTGATTTTGCTGTTACGATGAAGGATGGACAGCATTGTTTAATTTCCTGTATTAGAAAATGGCACTTTTGAAATGCAGTGTGGTGTCTCTGCCTTGACTAACTTGCTGCTGATGGAAAGGGAAGCAGCAGCAGTTTCCTGACTGTCTAGAGACCTTCTTCCCAGCATCTCTATCACTGCAATATGCTAAGTGTTGTCAGACAACCTCTTTACTACAGGTACTTGGAAGGCCTGATAATGGCAGGAAAACTTGTGGGAGGTGTTTGTTTTCCTTTGAGGTAAGAGGAGCTCTAATGCATGTACCTGTTTTTAACATACAGCCCTCAGGAATGCAGGTATAAATGTGAAGGTAGCGGTTCTGCTGAATAGGATGCAAAAGGAAAATTGCAGTAACTTGCTTGTTTTTAAGTGTGTCCAAAAAATGGAGTTAGAAGATGACAACATATTTTAGATGTGGTACGACATTCACCTCACAGCACTTTCCATATATCGAGAGAATACTCATCTCTCAGTGACATTTGTTTCTCAGTATATGTTAAATTCCTGACACTGTGCAGTAATAAAATCTTTTATTTTAAGGTACCAACTTTTTTTTCCTTTGGTTCCCTCTATCACATAGTAAGTCTAGTTTCCAAATTTTGTACAAAAATAAATTATGTACACAGGAACTGGCAGATTCTCAAAGCTCTGGTTTGAAAGTTAATGAGCAGCAGCAAGTGTAGAATTGACAACAAGCATTTTTCATTTACTTTGGATATCCATCCACAAAACACTTGAAATGTTACCAGCCCAAATTCCACCAGTATCAGCTAATCCTTCTTGTGCATCATTACCATTAAAGGATCTCTCTCTGTAATGCCATTAAATCTTCAGCATCTATTTGAAAGTTTAGTTGGAGCTTATTCCTTTATAAAAATAAATAAAGGTTATCTGTTCTTTAGAATACAAATCAGTATTGATCTGCTAACTGGCTATGGAGCAAAATGTAGAAGTAAACAGAAAAAGGAATCTTGGACTATTGATTTCAAAAAGCATTTACAGCACTCTGCAGCTGAATATTGCTGATGCTGCCTCTGGAAGCTGGCTGCTATCATGCAGTTCCAGAGTTTCTATTTAGTGGTAATGACACCCAAGTATTCTGGTGCATACATCTTTTGCCACATAGCAGAGTCAAAGGTTTTGTAATAAACTGGGCAGAACTTTTCTTCCAATCTTAAATAAACAATGCAGTGAGCAGACAAAGAATGAGGGAGTACAGATAACACACAAGGAATTCGTATCTGTTTGCAGTAAAATTTTAAGCTATAGATAATAAATCAGACAATGAAAACATATTTTATGCTCAAATTGCATCTTAAAGATCACTAAAAGAGTGACCGTCCTATTACAATTTTCTTTTTACAATCAGCAGCTACCTAGCTTCTCCCAAAGATTTCAGATTATTTGTAAATGGAAGCCTCCGGATACACGTGAGTCGAGTGTAAAAGAACTACCCTGATAGCAGTGAAACAGCTGGAGGTTTTTGTTTGATTTGGTCTGGGGTTTTTTTTTAGAAGTCAATGTTTTCATCATGATAGAATATCAGGGGAAGAGAGAATACTGTGACTCTGTGCTGTGTATACCACAAGCCAGTAGATTTTTCCTAAAGTAAAGAGCAGCCTCTACCACGTGGCTTTAGTTGAATTTGAACCTGTAGTACCTCAGTTGTTTGCATAAGGTCCCAGTGCTAAAGAACACTCCACCAGGCTTGTTAAGTAGCTCCAATCCCTCATTGCTCTTGTTGTTAAGAGTATACATCTGTTAGCCTGTGTTTACCTGGCTTCTATGTCCAACCATAGTTTTATATGTACTACTATCCTCTGGATTTAAACATCTTTTGTTGCCAAATTTATCCCTCAATATAGGATTTTACAGGTTATAATCAAATAATTTTGTAGACTCCTCTTGCTTGGAAGAGTTATAATGAGCTTCTCAGGTTTTTCTTCAAAGATTGTGTTTTCACATCCTTTCCTCATTCTCAAAATTCTTTCACGTCTTCATATCTAATCCTAAACTGTCTTAAGCATCCTTCCTAAAATATGTATGCCAGCACAGCACATAAATTTCCAGGAGCTGCGTGGAAAGGTTACATAACCATTCCGGTTCACTACTTCTCTATTTAAATGCTTAAAGGACTGATTACTGATTTTAAGCATAGCCTTGGAATGAGAGTATGTTTGTTACTTGGTTTTAGTTTTATTTCTTCTGTAATGATATTATTTCAAATCACTTATCTGCAAGACAAATATTCCCAATCTAAAAGCTTTTATCTTGCAGTCTTTGTTCTTAAATACAATAACCTTTTATATGGTTGGTTGTTTTGAAACATGTAACTTCTTGGGTATGCTTGCTGAATAATCCATGTCTCTGAAGCAACCCTAAGTATGAAATATGTGAGAGTAAGGACTCTGGACCCTCAAACTGGGCCCCCATGATTCCCAAGTCCATAACAAAGTCGTGTTGAAGCTCCAGGAATCTGGGGTCTGGTGTGGGGTCTCCTTGTTCTGAAATTATATTTTTAATGTGCGTATTCTGTGAAATAGAAAGCATGCACATTTAATTTCTTTTTTTTTTCCTTCTATTTTCTTTTCCCTTTTGCTGAATTCCCTGGAGTAAAAGCCATGCTGCTCACTCAGCAGTCAGGTTTTGTGTCATTCACTGGTCTTTGATTCTGTGTTACCTTTATTCAATGATGTTTTCATTCTTTTTTGACTCCACTGATATAGATGTTAAATAATTTTGGACTAAAATGCATCCCACTAATTAATGATTAATTCCCTTTACAATTCCTGGCCTCTTTCCTTTTGGATTTTGCAGCCGTTAACGTGAGCAGGTTGATTACCTTTTTACTGTGAAGCTTTTCTGCAGAAAAGCAGCTTTTACAATTATGCTGACTTCAGCTCCTTCTGCTGCTTTTATGTATGGCTCTACAGAAAAGAAGAATCTTTGATCAAAAAACTACACTGCTGAATTAAATTACCACAGCAGAAATGGTATTATTTTTTGTGCTGTAAACAAAGTGGATGGTGTTAAAAAATTACCATGGTAATGTAGAAGTGCCTGGTTGTTATTTGCTAAAAGCTATTCTGTAAAATGCCAGTAGATTCAAATTGTTATATTCTAAAGTGATCACAAGATTGTGGCAGTCTAGCATTTTTCTGACTGTCAGGATACTAAACTTGCATAAAATCACAGGTTTCAAAAGTTTTGTTTGTATTACTGACCTGCCATTGCAATCAAAACTGTCTGGTCAAGGGTACATTTCAGTTGCAGCCTTGAAAAGTGAACAAGATTTGCTTGTGTCCACTGAACGTAACCAATGTGATAGCTGAATCATAGCAAAGCAAAAACTAATTTGTGTTGTGTCCGTGAACTAAACATCTCCTGTATCCTCTTCTGGTGTTTCTGAATCCTCATATATAAATTTTCTGCACTGCTTTGGTTTTTTTTCCCATCCTAGAAATTGTTTTCAGAGTTATGTTGATTTCTAGACAAGTTTTTGTTCTTGCATTCGATTTTTCTTCCTCAGTATTGTAAAAGAAACCAACACAGAGTGTTAATGTTTTTATTAAGCTGAGGCAAACTGTTTGAGCTGTTGCTAATCTGATGTGCAAGCAGGTGTTCAATGTGATCTATTTCTGTAGGTAGAAAAGAGTGCATTTTGTCTTGAACTTTTGGGGCACAAGAGATGAAAACCCTGACATATTGTTGAGTTTCTCAAGTTCATTATGTTTTCTGTAAAGGAATTTTCTTGGTATGTTGTGCTTTGTTTTTGTTGAAGGAAAATAATGTGTTATTTAGGAGGGAGATAGAGTCATGGGTCAAAAGAAGTTCGATGTCAGGTTAATAATAATTTGCTGTTAACTGGATTAATACAACTTTCCCTTAGCCTAGATGCAGCATTGCTATGTGAAGAAAAGCTTACAGGCTATTGTTTGTGATAGTAAACGAGATCGCTTTTTCTTGCATAACTCCCTGCTATATGCAATAGGCTGTAACCTACACAAAGAAACTTATATTATTGACCTTGTTTCTTCTCCCTTCCTGCCTCCCATTATCCCTCTGCCTTTTCCAGTGTATGTATGCTCACTTTTTCATGTGTTCTTACCAATACATAGTGACTCGCTTGTTGTAGGAAAAGTGACTGAAAAATAACAACTTCTCACTATGCTGTGATAACCAGACTATTTTAATTTGTTTAATCAATAGTGGAGTTTTTTTAGTTATTTTATTTGCATTTGAAAATAAGGTAAGTTTAGTAGCAAAATGTGCCACTTGAAGTTCATACATCTGAAACATGTCTCTCAGTAATGGGTTGAGGAGGTAAATCAAGATTTTGTACCAGTAGGATTTTGCTAAATTTACATGTGTAGATACGTACACATGCACTATCTTTAATGTTCCAGTTCTACTTTTAATAAGAGAGAAATAAAATAAAAGCTATCAGCTGGAGTTGTGCTGCAAATTGAATTAATTGGTGCAACTTTGGTAAACTTCTTTTTTTTCCTCTTCAGCAATGTATAACCATTCATGTGGTTGAATTGCAGCCTGATGACTCTTAATCACATAATTAACAGCAATACTTGCTGCAGTGAGCACCCACAGAGAGCCAGGCACTCTCCTTTCTACTCTGCCAGTGAGGCAGCAAGGACCGGGGTGTGAGCAGGGTTCAGTTTGAGCTGTTCCTCCCTCCAGTCCTCCCAAGGTGGCCATACCAGTCAGCTCCTTGGGTTTTCTCTGCAGAGCTGGTGGGGCAGCATCAGCCTGGCCAGGCAAGAGTCAGCTGGCTGCAACAGTGATCTTGTTGAGAATACTTCAAGTGAGGAAGATTTGTTTATGGACCTATTGCAAAAGTCAGTCTTTAGCTAATAATATAAATTGGAAAGGAGACAGTAACTTTTAGCCAAAATAACTTCTATTTAAATCATGCATATTTCCAGGTGTTTCTTGCCTCCTACAGACCCCTCCAGAAAAAATACAGGAAAATGCTTTCTAAAAGTCGACTTCAAAATGTATATATTTAGGTGTTGTCAATTCAGAGAAGAATTCATCAAAGAACTCATGGTTTTGAAAACTTCAGGTCTAACTCTACTTAAGTGGTTGATTGTCCCGTACTTCTCCTCTTCCTCTCTGCAGAAAGGCTGAAAGGAAGTAAAAACTGAAGATACTTAAACTGCATTGTTTTTGATGAAAATTCTTGAATCAAATGTGCATGTATTTATAAAACCTTTAAGCGTAGTACCCAATAACTAGCATTTTAAAAAGTGCAGAACATGTGAATATAGTTTCCTAATAAACTTACGTGCAAGCTACCCATCAACTTATTGCAAAAATCTTCTTTATAAAAATGACATCTAAAAAACATTCAACAGTGCAGAATGCTTTACTAAAAAAACAGCCCTAACAAAACTACCCCACTGAAAAACTAGAAGTTTCCTATAATTGTAAATATCACAGTATTTAAAGAATTTCTGTTCAGTTAATTTTTTTGTTATGGATATTTGTAAATAAACAAAAAATTTGTAGAGAACAAATTAAAATCAGTTGCACAGATTTTAGGTAGGTGTCTGAAATTTTGAATGTCATTGCACCATTACAACAGATGGAGTTGGTTTTTTTCTTCTTCTTAAAAATGTCTGGAGTCCAGCTATGGCAGTATTTAAATAACAAGGCTCCCTTTTTCTTTTTCTCCTCCCTGTTTTCACAATAGTCTATAGTTAGACATGTAATTGTTATAGAATAAAAATCTAGCTGTTGGTATCAAAGTGTTTAACCTAAGTGCTTAGTAAAAAATATTTTCCAATAGAATCTCCATAAATTTTGTTAATATTTGAATTAGTGTTACTTCTTTGCTGTGGTCTTTCATCTCCATTTAAATATATATATTAAAATAATACTGAAACTGGCAGATAAATTACAGACTTATGTGTTTTAATTATATGCAAAGACAGTCTTAAACTCTTTTTTGAAAATGTAAGAATTATGTAATATAAAAAAAATTATAGTTGTGTTCCAGTTAAAAATCATTGGCATTTTTATATTCCCACCTAAGAAAGTGCAATGGATTTCAAGTAACTGTCCAGAAATTAAATAAACATAATGAACAGTTTTAGAAATAGTTGTGAAAAATTTCAGTCTCTAATTACCACAGTAAGAAATAATTTTAAAAATAATTTCTTCACTGCTTTGTTGCAAGTTAGCCCTTTACAGTCTAAATATAATTGTGCACACTCTAGCTTCTACTGTAAAGGCAGGAAAATACAAGTCTTTACCAAAAGTAGTACATATACTGTTAAAATTTCAGAAGTGAAAAAACTGTAATCTCTCATGATATCTAGGCTTTTCAAAGACAGCTGTATCACACTGGACTACGAGGAGGCTCCTGGGTGCCTCAATAGGAGAGTCCAACACTGAGCTGCTGTGGTGCCTGAGTTTCTCCTCAAGTACTTCATGTTCATGAAGCTCCAGCAGAGCTTGGCTGGTAAAAGCTAAACACCTGGATATCCTCTCTGGAGGTGACTGGAACATTTAACACATTTACATCTTTCTTCTCTAGGTTATACTGGTCACATCTCAGCTTAGTTTTTGTAGCCTTAGGGGGTTGTTTGTCTTGTTCTAGGACTTCAGCTCCTTGATCCCTTTTCCATCAGTGAGCATGTAATAAGGAAATAAGGCTGTGATGGTAACTAGGTCCACATGTGTGGAAATGGAAGGAACTCGCTGCATTGCAGTAGAAACTGAGCTGAAAAGGCTTATGAAGTTATAGAATAATCTGATTTGAAGTTATTTTAAAAGCCTCAAAGTCTATTCTGAGGCAAAAGTGCTAGTAAAATGTTTCATATAATGCAATGCAGAGAAGCAAATTTAATTGTGCTATGAAGGCATTATGAGCTTCTATCCATTTCTCATCAGCTTAATCTATGGTTCAGGTATAGACAGCCCTTTGCTCTGAGAGACATTTAGAAAGACCAGTACTGAAAGAATTAAGGGAAAAGTAGGATAATGAAAAGAAACATAATAGGAAATTTTTACCTATTGCCTTCATGTCCCACAGCCACATTGGCCATGGGCAGCTTTGAATGCCTACACATTGGCACATGTGGGGTTTCTTTCAGTTGGATACTTGTGGGTTTGTATATTTGATGCAGACAGGAGAGCAGCATGTGTCACTCACATTCTCATGATGGAACAGTGGTTCCAGAACCTGGCCAGCTTCTATACGCCCAAAAGAAACATCTAAACAATACTGTATGTATCCTTTTATTTGAATGCAGCGCTTCACAAATGTAACAGACACAAAATAAGTGATGAAAATAGTATTCATGTTGTTAAAATCTGTGTAGAAACTTCATCTAGGTCATAAGTGAACTGTGTAGCATATAAAACAAACAATACAGTAAAACAGTTAACCAATAAGCAAAATATGCCTTTCTTGTGACAGCTGGAAAATGATTGGCATAGCCATTAAATTGTTGTGGTCAAAGGTAATTTTTGCTATTCCATTTCAGTTTGGTAAAAATTTGGTTCAAAATAAATCTACATTTCTGAGAGAAAAAGTGAGAGAGAAACAACATATAAATTTCTTGCTAATGGAAGATGGCTTTATATTATTTTTAGACTAGTGCAACCAACAGAGAGGAATAGAGAGGCCTCTGGGTCTAGTCCTCTGCTATTACAGTTAATCTCTTTCACGTAATCCTATTCAGATCTATATTAAATTCCACATTCAAATAGGGTATGAATTGCTGTTACTAATGACAGAACCAGTAAAAGGTGATAAACTGGGTGAATGAGTAGCCAGTTGTCGTAATTCCAAGTAAAATGTTGGACGGAGGGGAGGAAAGATGCCAGCAAGAGAAAGGCATCTCATGAATTTGCTGCAAAAAAACAAAACCCAGATGCCTCAGAAACCAGGATAAACTGCATAGGATAATAGGATAATTCAGTCTGGGAGCAACCTCAAGAGGTTCTGTGCTCTGGTCTTTGGCTCAAAGCAGGGCAAGCTCTGAGGTCAGACAAGGCTTCTCAGGGTTTTGCCCAGCTGGGTGTTGAGCACCTCCTGAGATGGAGACTGAATGAACTCTTGGCCAACGTGCAGCGCTGCTTGTCTGCCCCATGGCAGAGAAGTTGGAGATGAACAGCAAAACAGGTGTTTTGGCAATAGCTGGGAGTATAGCAACTTGCTCCGATTTAAGATATAGTTTCTGTTGTTTCATTGCTGCTTAGCTAAAATCATCTCAGGAATGTGCCTCAGTAATCTCACATCTGTTTTCCCAGTTCTAGACTCTCAGTCCTTTGAACTCAGGACTGAAGAGAGTAGATGTGCATATGCAGCTTTTATATTTGAGTTCTGTTTAAGCATGTATTTTGTGAAACAGTAATACTTAGTCTCCTTGGGAGGGAGTGCTAAGTTCTTTTAATTATATGGAATAATATCTGCATTGTTCTTGAGGTATATTATTCCTGTCACAGATTACAGAATATTTTCACATCTGCATTGTTTCTCTTTGAAAGAAATAGTTAATACCATTAATTTGCTCTTATTGGGGAAATGGTTGTCCAAATGAAATCTGAAGGTATTGAATATGGGAGATTTTACATCTAATTCTATATACTCTCTGATCATTACTAAAATCCAGAGTTAATTATTGCTGCAAAGCAAAATCCCCTAGAGATGAGGTAAGATTGGTTTATGGGCATCATGAAGCACAGTGGGAGTCTTTTCTGGAAAATTTTTGTTTAAACTTTCTCTATTACCTTCTTTTGCATTGTGACCATGAGGGGAAAAAAATAGTGTGTTGTAATTTCTTTCCACGACAAAGCTGGGGAATTCTTTAAAAATGAGAGAGTTACTGTAAAGGTCATCTAGTCCAGCTCTGCCAGTCTAGATTTATTCCTTACTGCATAGAATATAATGGTCTGAAAATGTAATTTTATATGATCTAGAGATGTAGATCTATACACTAATAAATCTCTCAGCTCAGAACATTTCCTAATTTCCTTTCACATCCCCATTCTGTATTTTTTTCTGTTATCTATTTCATAGAATCATTCCTTATTGTATCCTGCTTTTATTACCTGATAGAGGACCATTGCCTTTGTAGGTATTAGCACTGTTTGTACATCAGTAAGCTACATTACCTGTAGCTGGTACAATCACAGTAGCACAGTTTTATTTTTTATTAATGTAAAATAAGTGGTTTAGTCCATTGGTTATTCCGCTTTGATAAAGAAGAGATGAAGTGCAGCACATTGTAGCAGAGAAGTTTATGTCAGGTATTGCACAGAGGGGACTCAGCATGAGTTACCACTGCAATATGCTGGGGATTGTCACATCCAGGAGAACTTTGATCCAGGGCCTGACTTCTGTACTGGCTCTTCTCTGTTCTCCTTTCTGCACATGGGAAAGGGAGATACCAGGACTATGAAAGCGTTTAACCAAGGACACTGGCTGGCATGTGTCATGCATTTTGGCGTTTTAAAAAACTTGTACTGAGTGGTGGAAATGTTGTTTGAATTAATGGAGCACATTTGCCTGTTTCAGAGTGCCATTTTATCAAAATGCTTTGACAAAGAGCTCCATTATTTTTGAACAAGGGATTTTTTCCAAGTTGTGGTTTTGACTCCACAGGAGTCTCTGCCCCATTCTGCTCCCCACTTACACAGTGGTGGCCCTCGAGCCTGCTGCTAACACACAATATGGGAGATTGTATGGTTCCACCTGGGAGGAAAATGGCTCTTTGCAGCACTGCAGCTCCTGAACTGAAGCTCTTTTATTGGGTGTTTCTGTTTTACTGGAGAGAAGTGCTTGTTGCTTAGCGCCTGATCCCTGAGTCAGCCAATCCATCTCTGTTACTGTGCTGTGGAGGAAAAAGCAACCTGGTATTTTTCATAAAGCAATAATTGCTTTTTGTCCACTTCTCAAGTATATCCCTTTGCTTTCAGATTAACTCAAGTAGATAGCATTTCCAACACTACAGAATTCTGGCTTTAGAATGATGTGTAAAACTTCTTTTAAGCTGGTTTGTACCCATAAGGTCACCATGGCCAGCTCAGAATTAAAAAAACCTAATGTTATCTTTCCCCACCTTCTGCAAAGGTCTACTTCATCTTCTGCTTAGAGGAAATTTTACTGAATTCCAGCAAGTAATGAGACTTTTATCCTGCAATGAACTGTTCTTTTTCTGCCTTAATTCATAAGGGCAATGGAAGTGTTTGGTATGAATTTTAACAGAATGTATAATTCCTGATGTACAGAAACTCTTTCCTTCTTTTCCCCCTGAAAATTTCCCCTCTGTTGAAAGCCAGAAGGAGTTTTCTGTTTCTTTCCCCAAAGCATATTATGTCCAAGTGCTAACAGAGAATAACTTGCAATAGTGTATCTTCCTTAAAGCAGAAATCTGTTTTCTCAGACCACCTACATTCTCTGCACTTTCTTCTGTCACACAATCAGATGGAGTATGAAAGAGATCATGCTGAGGGGTACAATCAGAAGTGTTGCTCACTCCTCCTGCAGAAGGAGGTGTATGTGTTTCTCACCATAAGCAAGCACCAAGGTGTTGTAAGGGGGCATGAGACTTTTATTCTAGGCTAATGATTTTTCCTCTGCAAAGACCATGGGCTTGGTGGAAGATGTTGTTAATGCCCCAGGGGTGACTTCTGTTTTACAGCAATTTGTTTTCTTCTGAGAAGGTCCAAGATTGGCTCCATGTTGTGCCACAGACAACCTCTCTAATCCAATAATAGATCAAGAATAAGTTTCTTAAATCTGCTTGGATAGTCTTGCTGTCTTTAGTCTTGCTAGTTTTAATGTTTAAATAAGCATACAAGGAAAGCCTACCTTTCCTGTGAATAACAAAGAAATTTTCTAAGCAAACCAAGATTTTTCCTGGAGGAAATTGCAAAGTTTGGTATCTGCTGGAGGGGCATAACAGCAGGGCACAAGTGTCCACGAGGCCTTTGGGGTGACTTGTCTCGGACACACTGTGAAAGGACAAAAGACAATGGACAAAAATTGAAATACCGGAAATTCCATATAAACGTAAGAAAAAGATACTTTTACTGTGAAGATGGTTTAACTGGAGCAGGTTGTCTGTGGAGTTTGGGGAGTCTCTGTCTTGGAGATACTAAAAGTACAACTGGCCACAGCCCTGAACAACCTTGTCTGCTTGAGTCTGCTTTGGGCAGCAAGGCTGGATGAAATGATCTCCAGGGCTGATTTCCTGCCTCAGTTGTTTTGTGGTTTTTCTGACTGGTCCATTCTCCTCAGTAAGAGGTTAAACTGGGAACTGATGGGGAATAGAAATCCAAATAAAGGGTTAAATACTGTTCTGTAGCAGGCGATAGTTTCCTTTCTATTTTCCTTCTTAAATGGGTGCACTTGAAACACACAGTGATGGAGCAACTGATACATCTTGGACTTTTGCCATTAAAGGATACATACAGTTTTTGAATCCTCCCTTTCTCTCCTAGATTTCTTACTGTCAGTAGAAAGTAGTGTGGGAGGTACCAAAATTGCATGTTTCAAAGTAGATGTAGAGCAGAGGAATGATCACAGAATAAATTATTCTAATGAGCAGCATTTGTCTAGTTTAACTTTTTATTCTCATTTGCTTCAGGCAGCTGTGACACTGCTGTTATGTCAGTCAAAAAGACTGGGGGAATATGAGAACTCTCATTTAAAGTTAATGTTGTCCAGGAGTTTTACTGCTTTGGTATTTCAGGTAAAGAGTCCTGTGGCTTAATGGCTAAGGAAAGTCTTTCCCTGGTGGTGGAAAGCAGCACCACTGTATATTATTTTCCAAATAGCCTGAAGATTTAAAAAATCATTTTATTTTTGCATTCATTATGCTAACAACTTTGCACAAAATATTTGCGCTAGCTTCCGTAGCTTTTGAGTTGTATCCAGCTACTGTAATGTTTGCCACAGAGTCCCCCCGCCCCCGCCAAATGATAAGAAAACATTTAGAAATGGGAGAATGAATAAGAGTCCCTGAGCAGAAAAGCTCTGCTTGCTATCACATTTCAGACAATTGTAGTTCTGCCCTTAGCTAGCCTATTTGTCTTGGTTAAGCAGACATAGGAGCAGTTGTATGAAAAGAATAGACATCTTTGGTATTATCAGCCCTTGTAGACTATGTGATAAGGAGACCATCCTGCACAACCCATATAGCCATTGCTCACCTCAGAGGCACATAAAAAGCTGGCAGCTTCAAGATCTCAGCCTACCTTTTTTTTTGCAGTAAAAAGCTCTTAAGGCACATACATACCATATCTTTCTCCTTGTGGTCATTAACAAAATGCAAAAATATGCATATCCATATAACAAAATGCAAGAATATGCATATCCATATAAAATATTTGCTGCTGGTTGGCAGGAGGTTTCAAACTTTCTAATCTGACAGAGGTCTTCCCTCATCATGTCTTTGTAACACAGTCCTTAAAAACTTTATTTTCCAGAAATATCCATTAAAATAATTAGAACTGTCTGCTACAGGCTCTTAATGGAGACTAAACAAAATGGTAAACAAAAAAGATTTTGGCAAAATCCTGTGTTGTGAGTACTCTTGAGATGTTAATACTGATGTAAAATGTGGCGTTGTATCTAAATAGGTTTGCATTTTCCCCCTTTTCATTCTTCTTTTAGCTCTGAAATTTTGGATCTCAACACACCAAATGAAGAGAAATGTGTATGTGTTATATCAAAACAGTGAAAACAGAACACTGCCAGTGTTCTCAAAGCATTGAGAATGATCTCTCAAAATGAGAGATCAGTGATATGATTGGCAGAACTAGCTTTCATTTTTTTCCCAGATACTGGCTTTTCCATCTGTAGCAGAAAATTCCAGTAATCAGATGTGTGACAAGCTACCCTGCTGAAACTAGAGAAAGCTGTCTTACAGTGACAGAGGGGAAGTGCCTGCCTGTAAACAGTTCCTTAGTTTCTAAACTTGCAGCTTGAGAAAAATTGGATTTGACCCAAACTCTAAATAAAGCTATAAAGATATGTACCATTTTCCCTTCCAATCAGACTGAGCTCAGATTTGGGTAGAAGGATTGGATATTATTTTTTCCATAACCTGGTTCTCTCTTCCAGCTTTTTTAAAATGAGTGAGTGAAAAATCTCTGAAGAATAGTGGAGAAACAAAAATGCCCTTGAATGAGAATTTTAGGTGCTGTCCAATATGGTACTTGTTGCTATGGTCAATCTTCAGAGAATCTTCAGTTGTGGTCTTTTTTTGGTAGATCTACAAATTCTGTAACCATGAGGAAGTTTATATAACTATCAGAATATATTTATTTTTTGGACATGGATGTAACATTCTATTGGTCACACCTATCTAATTTATATTAGATATTAGAGAAGCTCTAAGGAGCAGCTTAACCTCAAATCTTTAGGCATCTTCCTTGAAGTTTGTCAAAATAACTAATCTCAAATTTATCATTTTGATAACCAGTCTATTTTTTTCTACTTTTATTTGAGCTATTAACTGGAATATAAGTTTTCTAACTTTCATCATAGCAGTTTTAGCAAACATTCTCCTCTTCTGATAGCAGTTTCACTCTAATTTAATATTACTATTGAAAGATCAGTTTATTAAGTTTCCTATTTGGCATGAAACATACAAATTCATTGAAACTTAAATAATTTCACACTTTCATTTAAATACATTTTTCCAAATAGAGAGCTATGACATTACTACTAAATAAGTTAATAACAAATACATTTTCAGGCTTCTGAACATTGGTGATTAACTTTCAATCTTGTTTCCCTTCTGAGCAAATACAGAGCAGTCACAGGACTAACCAATAATAAATACTTTCTCCCAGGAGAGAAACCTGAATAACTCTGAGAAGGAGACAGAAACATGATAGTCTCATTCCTTGAAAATGTTGTGTTACATGTAGAAAGATGCTGATGTGTGATTGTGTGCATGCAGATAGTATTGATTAGACCACCTATGGGATTATTTTCTTGCTAAAGAGCAAGTACAGTTACAGGCCAGTGGTGATCTCTTTGGTTGGTATGAACCTCCACCTCCAAGTTGTTTACAATGTAGCTGCATTGCTGTGCTGTAGTCCTAAAAGGCTTGCCCTGGGGCAGGTTGCTCTTTACAGGTGTGCAGCCTGCTGGCCTTTTGGAACTCTGTCAATCATTTCGAAGACTGTTAGAGTAAATACAACCCTAACAGCAAGTCTGGTAATGAACAGTTGCAGGAAGAGTGGGACTGTTAAGGCTCTTTCCTGCACAATTAAATCTCCATTGGCTCTTGGAATTTGCAGCTAAGATCTCAGAAAGGTAGGGCTGCAGGCATGCTAGAACATTTGTAAGAAAAACCAAACAGACAAAAACCAAACAAAAAACCTCACCCGAAAACCAAAACACCAAACCAGAAACAGAAAAACCCCTTTAATAAATGGTGTTTTATTCCTCTTAAAATACATGTCCTTTGAGGCTGCTAATAGGAAAGACAGGCTTACGTTAAATGTTTCTTTGATATTGTCCTTAGAGATGCACTTGTCCAAGAGTTTAATCTAGGTGTATTATTAAATAGAACAAGCTCAAAGATCACATGTAGGAGAAAATAATTGTTTCTAAAAATTCACTGAGTCTCAGTGTATTCAAAGGGGTTTTGATGTATGTTAAACATCAATTGACCATTCCATTTTGGGTAATGGAAAGTTTTTCTAGTTGTATTTTGGTTGACTGGAAAGCATATAATTCAGAATATTATTAAACAGTTTCAAAATTTCTTCAGGAGTGCCAATTTCCACTTGTCTTAAGGTACTCATCTATTTAATCTTTTTAGTGTTCATCTTGTTTTCATGTTACTCATTATTTTGAGTTAATAATGACTTTCTTTAATATGGAATGCTGTTTTCTATTTCATTTCATGCTTGCTCTCAGAATTAGTAGAAGAGATGGATTCTTGGAAACTGGGAAAAGATATTTATGAAAGCAATTACTCAAAGCTCAAGGTGTATCAGAATGAAAATGCAGTGAACATACATAGAATCTGGCTTTGTGGGCGAGTGATTAAACAGTGTCTTAAAGCAAGTTTGCATTAATACAACTAAATTTCTTGCTTTGGTGTAAATCCATGGTTTCAGGGTTCATGGAATTCAGTAGTAGTTACATTATTTCCATATTTGCCACATACACAGAACAGTATGGTGGCCAACATTAGGACAGGTTGCTTAAAGAAGCTGTGGAATGTACCTCTTTGGAGATAGTTTATCTAGGCTAGAGATGACTCAGAACAGGATCCAGTTTGGCTTCAAAGCAAGCCTTGCTCTGATCAGGAGGAAGGACATGACCTCCTGACACAACTGAGAAAACGGCTCTAAGCATTATCTTACAGCTGCAAAGAGGCTGTAGATTGCATTCAGTGAGTTCCTAAAAAAGCAACAAAAGAAAAAGCATTTTTAGATTTCATCCTCACTTTTTTGTTTCTGTTGTTGTTGTTGTTGTTCTCTAATTACATATTTTATATTACATATACATTTTCTTAGTTAAGTAAAAAGATGGTGCTGTTTTCTGCGAACGGTCAACTAACTTGAAGCCTGAAGTCTATGTAAAATAATCTAAAGTGTTAGTTAAAATCACTGCAGTTGAAATAGTTCCCAGGAACTTCTCTCAGCTGTAGAATTTGCCCTTAATTATGATTTAATTCAATGAGCGAATTTAGAATAATAGCTGAATTTAATAAAACCTTTCTATTTTGCAATATAACACAATGTATGGGGAAATGATTAGACATGTAAATTACATGCTTTCTTCCTGTTAAAAACTGATACTCCTTCATTACCCTTTCTTCCCAAAAACTGACTCAGAAGTTAAGAGGTGTGAACTGAGGTTTGCAGGTTCAATTTACAGACAAAACATCTAAGGAGAAGGCTTTTCATATGTTCTCACCTGCTCTCAGAATTACTTGTGAGAAAATGGAGCAGAGATTTTCTTTTTCTGTTTTGACACTGTGAAAATAATAGTGCAGAAAAGTCAAACAGCAGAATGAAATTGTCTGAGTTGTGAACTGAGAAGTGCTAAAGTTTTGGATTTGTACGTGTGTGTATTTTTTCATTCACTTTGAATTAAGTAGGATTTTCAGAGGGAGTTACACATTCTGCTCAGCCACTCTGTTATTCCTGGGTCATTAAGATCACTTCTAGTCCTTTGCAGGTTGAAATATTTTGTGTGATGTAAGTGGGATGGGTGTTGCTCTCTTGGTTTGTTGAGAGCTGGTGCTGATTTAATTGGTACCAGTAGCAGAAGAAAAAGGACAAGAGCCGGGAAGTGAAAACGAGTGGGATCCCTTTTTAATTCCCAGTGGAGGCCTACTTTGACCCACTGAGGTAGCAATATAGTGGAGTAGATTTTGTCATATATGGTCTCCAAGGGATCAGCACATCTAGCAAGTCAGTTAAATTTTTTAATTACACTTAATTATTGTCTTGCTAGTAATTTTTCCCCATGAGCATGTTAGTTTTTGCTGCATGAAAATCTCTCAGCTCTGAGGCAAGAGATCCCTTTGAAGCTGAGTCTGCTGCACATGGGCTCAGGGGTGTGGGAAGCAGGGAGGAGAAAATTAGAACAGAGTCATTAAGGTTATAAAAGAACTCCAAGATCATAGAGTCCAACATTTGACCAAACAATATCATGTCAATTAAGCCATTGCACTGAGTGCCATGTGCAAAACCAAAGCTGCTCTTTGAATTGAACCTAGGCTTGTAAACTAGGGTGAGGGTTTGTCTTACTACTAGAAACAGGATTTGGAATTGCAGAGCTGTCAGTGCTTTTGCTTCGATTTATTTTTACCAAGAGTACTGATTTCTGTATTGATTCTTGGCAAGCTGAAATACGAAGTTTTAATAAGCAGACACTCTAATGTAGCCTTTTCTTAGTTTTAACACTGATAACATTTGTCTGCCTTTCTAGAAAACTAAAGCTCAAAACAAGTCAAATCACGTCTTTAAATTTTGGCTGATTCATTACAGATTTTTTTTTTTTAAGTTCACTGGGAATTGTACTTATCTGAGTCAAAGTTTTTAAACAGAAATTGTTATAAAATGTGTTAATACTTATTGATCTTATTAATAAGCTAAGATCTTAAATAAAGGAGCAGTTTCCATCCTGTCTCATTGTCAAGGGAGTGGGTTAGTTTGTGGGAGTGGATCAGCTGGAGGGAAATACTTCCACTTAAAAACCTTCCACTGGTGAAAAAATAAAGTTCCAGTTCAGACTTTTTATTTGGGAGACTTTTTCCCAGTTGTGATTATGCAGAATTTACTGATGTCTTTCAGAATACTAGGCCAATGAGAAAATTGTCTGATGGTCTAATGACCATTGTATGAATACTTCCACGCCCGCATTAGGCAGTGTGTTACTTTTCATATTTACATATAGATGTCAAGAACACTTTATTTAGTGTATACATTAGAAATATATGGGCTGTGTAGCTTCATTATTGTAGTAAACAAAGAGAGATATTCCTTCTTTATTAACAGAACAAGAGGAGAATGACCATTTTGGACAGAAACTACAGTTGGTTTGGCAACTTAACTGGTGATCTGTTTTGAGATGTTTGACAGTGTGCTTTTGCTTTACAACCTTATGAACAGGTGAACTAAAGTCACTTTTTTTATTAGGCCTAGAAGTGTCTTGGCTGATGTTACCTGATATGACTTAACGTAACATTTTTATTATAGGTATGTGGTTGAATAAAAACATTGTATTTTCACTTCTTCCATTTTGATTTTCTTGTAGACATTTCAGCAGTCTTCTCTACAGCAGAAAAGTAAAAAGAAGAACAAAGGTAAAAAATAAATTTGTTTTCATATATGGGTAGGAAGGGAATTGCCAAGATTAATTTTATGGTATTGCAGTGTGTGAGGAACTCTAACTTGTTAGCTCCAATAAAGTGTTCAGTTCAGTTGATCATGTTGAGAATGTATTAGTTGATTTCTGATGTCTCATAGTTTCCTAATGTTCCTCTACCTTCATGTATCTGCTTTTATCTTTTTTTTTGAATACTTAGACTCTAGCCTCTTTGGGGCCAGGGCTGGTTTTTCCAGCTGTGTTCAGGTAATGCCTCACTGCAGCACTTGCTCATTACCTACGCTCTCAGGTAATTTATATCATAGTCAATTTTCCTCCCTTGATTTTAAAGTACAAAGGCCTTAGGAACTGTTTAGTTTCAAAAAGAGCTGCAAAGAGAGGTTTGTGAACACCTGTGAAGTACTTAAATAGTTGTATTTGTTAACCAAGTGGGAAGTACATGAATTTATACGTTGTGCACTTTATTCTAATGTGAAATATGTTGAAAATTACAAATAAGCATTTTTATTATTTTTAAATATCTTGCTTTTCTTTTCTCTATAGTGTCTTCTGTCTTCTCTTTCTGTGTTGCTTTTTTTTTTTCTTATCCATAGGATATGAGCTCTGAGATGCTGAACATGGTTTGGTTTGATTTGCTTTGGCCTTTAAATTATGGTGGCGTGCATAAGCTTTTCGGTCAAAATAGAATGCTTGTAATAATTTTTCATGGCAATTTGAGGTTGAAATTTTTAATTAATTTTCTTAAACAGATATATAGCGCTTTCTGACTAGGTACCTTGTTGATTTAGTGGACAAATCAAATGCTTTCACATCACCTCATTGTCATTTTCAGCTCCTATTCCTGGTAAAAGCAAAAGACGGATCTCATGTAAAGATCTCGGTCGAGGGGACTGTGAAGGCTGGCTTTGGAAAAAGAAAGATGCCAAGAGTTATTTCTCCCAAAAATGGAAGAAGTACTGGTTTGTCCTGAAGGACACATCTCTGTATTGGTATATCAATGAAGAGGTAAACATCTGTACTCATGGTCTCAACAAATACTTTGTGTAGTGCTGTAGTCGGGACTTACTGTAAAAACAATGCTTTCAGTGCTTATGTATGTTAATAACTTTATTCACCCAAATAATCATGCTGAAATTAATATTAACTGTGTGAAAAAATTACCATGAAGGTTTTGAGATATCTGTTCCTTCCAATTCACCTTTTACTACATGGAGAAATAACACTGTTTTCTGTGTCCTCATGACATCAGTTTAGAATAAATTTATCCTCAAACCCTTGAAAGCGAAAAGGTAATTACTTAATCCTGTCATTCAAGCTTAGTCATGGAAGTGTAAACTTTAATGTTGTGCTGCCTGGTGTTCCTTGTTTATATCTGCTAGGCAATTAAGGAAGATAGTTCTGTTTTCTCAGTTCTGTTCTCCTGTTGTTTTTTCTTTGTAGCTTTTGATATGATTTCAGTGCTCATAAATGCTGAACTTAAAAGCACAGGATCATCCCAGTTGAATTGTGTACAGCTTTGATTATGCAACATTTTCTGCATTGGTACACATTTATTATATCAACTTTAGCTGCAAAGCTTTTTGCCAGTGTTATGATTCCTTAATTTTTAATCTTATTAGACTCATTAGTAAATATGCTGAGATAAAACCATTGTTAACATCTGTATGCACTCTCTCCTGGACTTGTTCTTTTAATCACAGCAAGCATTTGTATATAACTTTTTCAAAGTAATCCCCAACTTCTTCCTGAGTAAACAGAAAGCAAGTTGTTCCATGGCCAGAGCTCTCGAAGCCTGTTTTCTCAGACTCATTCCATTTGTGCCTTGATCCCAACTTCAGATCCGTAACTCTAACTCCCTCCTCTCCATTCTCCCTCCTCTGGCTACTACAAGGTTTTCATCAGGGCAGTAATTGATGCCTACAAGTGCACTGAGTGGTCAGTACTGGGTCCAAGGAGCAGCTCTGAGCTGTGCCATACTTCCCGTGTGGAGGGCAGTGCTCTCAGCACCTCCGTATCCTGCCCTATCCCAAGCTTCCCTGGGGTTTTCTGAGTTTTGGTTCTTTTTGAGACCTCAGCTCCCTCAGCACAGTGTCTGTCATCACCAGTAGAGCCAAAGGCTGGTAGGGGGTGCCTCAGTGGCAGGTGGACAGACAAGCAAACACTGCTCTTGCCAAAACTCTGTTTCTCTAGGCAACCATTGAAAAAAGAAATAGCAAGATTATTCTAAACAGTGTCTTTTTTATTTTAAAATACCTGCTAATGCAGAACCGCTTACAACCCTGTGCCTTCCACATAATGACTCCAGCTCCTGTTCTTATATGCTGATTTGTGCCTTTTACTTATTTTTAGGAAGGCTTATAGACATGTGGACTGCATATGTGGTGTAAATAACCATTTAAACTCTTAGGAAAAGCTGTATATTTGTGGAATTCCTTCACATACATTTGTGTGTTTTCCAGCTTCATTTCTATGATCCTGTATTAATTTTGCATGCGAAGTTATGAGCAGTTAAATAACTGAGTCTTGTGTTACTGATGTAATAGTAGCTTAATATAAATAATGCTTTCAAACTGTGAAAAGTCAAGGGAGGTTGCATAGCTGATAAAATAAACTCTGTAAAATCTTCAGAGGAGAGGGGAGGAAGGTCAGATAAATTCTGAATGTTGTAGAGAGATGAAAGTAGCTGAAGAGATATCATGCCTCTTAGCTGTGATACATAAAAATGATAAACAACACCCATTGCAATTGCTTTTTTTCTCTGTTTCTTCCACTAGGATGCATTTCTCCTTGCTAATTAGTCCATTTTCCCCAAAAATTAACTAATTACAATAACTAATTGACTGAATACATTTGGTCATTTTGTGTATTTTCAAATGTTGGTTCAGCTGTGAAATTGTTTCAGAAAACTGGGTATTTAAAATTGTATTTTTCACCAAGGGATCTGTCTTGCTACTTCGGCAGAAGTTCCAGTGACTTCTGTGCGAGGTTTGCCAGAGCAGAGCAGACATTAGTATTCCTTTTGTAAGAAGCAGGCAAGTGAAAATATTTGTAAGTTTTCAACATGCTGGGTTTTTTTCCTTACACTTTAGCTACAGTAATATCTGGAACTATCTTTGCAGGATGAAAAAGCAGAAGGATTCATCAGTCTCCCTGAATTTAAAATTGACAGAGCCAGTGAATGCCGCAAGAAATAGTAAGCATGCTCAAAAATAATGCAATGATACAATAAATGAAGTGCAAACAAAAGACAAGGTTTTCCCTTAAAACAGGGAGATTATGGGCTTTGTTACAATTGTCATGAGGTTGTATCACAGAATAAGCTCATATGAAAAAAGCAAATTTTTTTTTTCTGTTTGGAGTGCCATCACCCAAAGAAGGCTATTTTTTCACTTCATCGTGAACCACAGTACTTGACTAGACCAAAATTAATTATGAGCAAGAAGGCTGCTTGGCTGCTTCTGTCCCTTTATTTTCCTAGTTTTACTTTCCTTTTTTTCCTTTCTGTTTGGGGTTGCTATTTTTTTTGTTTGTTGAGAGTTGGAGAGTCTTTGTGTGCTTTATACTCAATAGATAGCTTTAAGCATAATACAGAGACCATCCAAATGTGAAAGTCCCCAAGTTCATGGCCAGGCATTAATATTTAATGTAACTTTAAATTAGTTAGCATAATCTCAAAGTTTGCTGAGACATTATTTCAGTCCTGAGGCAGAATAAAAAAAAAAGAGGATGACAATGATTTGTTGTATTTTTGTTATATGACCTAAAGGTCTCAAAGAACGTTTCTTCTCACCTGTTTATGCTGCTATCCAGATTTGTGCCATTGCACAAATCCATTTATGATTTAGATAAATTCAAGCATGTGTAGCAATGTTGACAAATGCATGCTCCCACAGAGATATTTTTAGAGTCATTATTGTTCAAAATTTTTTGCCTTACCTTCTAATGATTTGTACAGTTTTATAAACAAAGCTGGAATTGCTGAAATTCGTCCAAAACATAATTTTCAAATGTAAAATTGTATGATTTGTACTACCTACAGCTCTACAGAAGGCACCAACCTTGTATCAGTTGATCTCTATCTCTCTTTAGGATGGGCTCTACACTTCAAGGTGGTCTCAAAGGGCAGAAGATAAAAACTGCGTTAAAAAAAAAAATATATATACATTAGCTTGAGCCTGTTGTCCTGTGTCCTTGGGCCACATGGCTAAAGGGCTTCACTGTTTCTTTTTTGTTGGCACAGCAGCATAAAGTCAACTCATTTTTCAGAATTGCACCCTGCTTAAATTGTTTTGGTTTAGTTTTACTTGATTTAGTGTCTATTGAATAGCACCACATAAAATGTGGTTATTAAGATTCTGTGCTTGGGTGGCAGATAAAGGGAAAAAACCCTCTAAGAATCCAGATGACAGATGCTGTAACAGTTTTAAGAAGTCCAGTTTTAGGTATCAGTGACTTGATGATGTCTTTCTAAACTGAGCAGATATTGCTGTGCATCTGCTTTGACTTGCATAACACTGTTTGCTGTCATATGTTAGAGGAATCTGTTTAGTCTCAATGTTATGTTACCTTCTCTAGCAGTAACTTTCCTGTTATCAATTTCATTTGCCCGATTTCTAAAACACAAATGTGTGTACATCTGTGTGCACATAGACACGTATGTTGAAAATTGCAAGCATGATAAGCATGAAGAATGTCATTGCCATTTCTCTGAGACACAATTGATTAGAGAGTGAGAATTATTTTGTTACATTACATATATGTGTGTGTATATATATATATAAAATCCATTATGTCTCAGAAAAATGGTGATGATGCTCATCATGTATCATGTTTACAGCTTTCCTTATTTTCATTGGGACTGTTACGTTTTTTGTTATTAAGAGACACCTTCAAATTATTCTCAAAATGATTATTCTCTACTGTAAATTATTCATTATTTCAAATGCATTTGCTGGGTCTTCAGGTACTTCACCCTAAATCTTTATCCAACACAGTTAAAAGATTCTTTCTAGTAATTTATTTCATATTATGTATGAAATGCAGTAATTCTCTCAGCCCAGTCATGTTGATTACTTTGGTGGAAAGGAAAGATGAGATGTAATTGCCCATTGCTTAGGATGACCTCGTGAACACACTGTTGATTTATGACAGCTTTTCAGAAGTCAATCAGCCCATCACAATTTCCTGCTTGAAATGCAGTCATTAGAGCTAAAGGTAATGTCAAAGTCATTGGGATATGAGAAATCACAAGGATTGAGAATTTTACTGTTGTATTGAATTAATTGTTTAGTCAGTTTTCTGTTCAGAAAAAACTGACAGCTATATGTATATCAGCAAAATTACCCAATACCTAAAATTATATCCTTAATTCTGAACTTTATTCACATACGGTACACTGCAGGTGATGGTTGAACAATTACTTATGCACTTGTGAATCAAGGATTATTTAGAAGGGTAGTTGAAGGGCACTTTACTTGGTGAAACCTGGCACAATCCTAAAAGTTGTATGTTCATACACTGCTTGGGGGCATGCAGAAATATGAACTCATCTCATTCCTTGGTGACCATGTGATCTTACATTTCAGAAAAAAAAAAAAAGAGTTGTGCCATTACATTTTTTAATTGTGTTTTTCCTCTACAGTGCATTCAAAGCCTGCCATCCTAAGATCAAAAGTTTTTATTTTGCTGCTGAACATCTAGATGATATGAACAGGTAAGGATATCTAGCAAAGATCAAGGACCCATTCCATAAATGTGACGCTTCTTGAAGCTACTAAACACATGGGTATAATAAATTATTTGTTAGTCTAAAAACATAAGTCTAATTGCTGAGAAAATAGGTGCAGAGAAACATTATTTTTGACTGGCTTCATATGTTAATTATTTAATTCAAAAAAATTACCTCTTTTTTGATACAAATGTTTGAAATCTTTTAGAAATATGAGTCCATGTTTCTAAAAAGAAATAAATACAGTGTGTGAAACAACATCCAAACACAATTTCAGAATTCCAGGTTTCTGGTTTTGGCTGTGTGGCACCTGCAAAGGTGAGGTATCTCCAACTCTGCTTTCTTACATACTCCCAGACATGTGATGCTTCCTCTGGGAGTCCATCTGTTTCTTGTCCTGAAGGGAGTAAGAAGTTGGAGAAAGATTTAAATCAGTCACTGTTTTTTTTATGCCAGTCTTGAAAAAGGAGTGGAAGTTACAAGTAATGAATTTTGCAGATTCTCTCCACTTCCATGAACTTGGAAGTGAAATTTTGGTTGTGTTGAATTTGATGGAGAAAATTTCAGGATTTCAAAAAGAACAAAGATTTAAGTCTTAGTTCTTTGAGTACTAAATTTTACTGTATCTGTTCTTGGCCACTTTGTGCAATTTTTCAGAAAAATGATTGAGACTTCAGCACAAAATAAACACAATTCCTCTTAATTCATTTGAATGGTAAATTAAAACATGAATCTCATGTTTATTCAAATATTAGGGGGTTTATTTCATTTATTTTCGCTATATAAACTGACATTAATTCAGTTCAAAATAATATGCCATTTTCATCAAATGACAGAGGACACAAACAAAAATCTATTATTGCAACCTGAGAATTGTTCTATCTTAGATGATGTCTGTTGATATCCTCGCTGACCAGAGCTGTTTTCAAAACAGAGGAAAAAGGAGATAAAACTGAATCAATAAAACTTAGCAAGTCCTATGATCGTGGTTTAATCTCTCCCGTGTGTACTAGATTCAACTACCTGGCAGAGAACCTTCAGGATACTGCCAGTTCATTACTGATAATATTTGGGTGGAAAGGCATGCTGATACTATACTCTGCCTGCTTTCCTTTAGAAATAGCTGTCTGTTAACATTTTTTCAGAAGTTTGTGCATGACTGAGGCTTACTTCAAAAGTCTCTTCACAGTTAGAAAACTTAAAACCTTTTTATTTGTGAAATTTTAGGCTTGCCTTTCTTTGATAATTCTGTCAAGCCAGTCACTCAAAATGCAGTTTGTTCCACAGCAAACAGAATAATGGCTTGGTCTATATTCAACATATCCTGAACAACAGCAGTAGCTGAATCATTTCTGTCAACAGGTCCTCACTCAGTATGACAAGGCACCTTCTTTTTAAGGATAGAAATTTATATATTTTTTCAGTAATCAGAAAGCAGGAGCAAATGTGCAGCAATATTTTAAAAATATATTGTGCAGTATAAAACTCAGGAATTAAAATATTTTTATCTTCCCACCACAAATAGTCTTTTTATTATATTTTGAAATTTGTGCTTATTAATTCATTTAGAATGAGCTTGACAAAGTTTGGGTCTGAGTTATACACATGTAAATTCAAACTCTGCCAGGGTCTGTGGAATTACTTGAAATTCTTACATTTGAATTGCCATCAGAGTCTCACCAAAGAATTTTATTTTTTCTCTTTGTTTAATGTTTTAGAAATATTAGTTCACTTTCACAAATATTCAATTAACTCAATAGATGAGAAAAAACTGACTGAAAAATAGTCTTTCAAATGCAGGGATAATAAAATAGTTCCTGTCTAAAAGTATTTTGAAGCCTAGATGAATTAAAACACAGAATGAAATTATGAAGTTAAATTAATTCTCTTTTGATCATTTTATGGGGTTTTTTTGTCAAGTTTCTGACATAAATTCTAGTCATGTATCAAGCAGTCATTTCAGTTTTGTTTATACTTGAAGCAGAAAAAACAACAGTAGAAAACTGCTAATACATAGAATGACTGAAGGTTCAAAATGGTTCAATTCCTTCATCCCCTGTATAAAATGATTCAGTTGTTTATGTTAAAAAATTGTTTGCCAGCTACGAAGTTTTTGTTTGTGTGTATCTACTCACATAAAATGGGTATTTTAATCTCAGGTAATTCTGTCACTAGTCAAATTTTCTTACTACTTTTATGACTGTGCCACACCATGGTGCTGGTAAGGAGCCTGGAGAGGCATAGTCACTGAATTTTTTTGCTGTGGTGTCTGAAGTCCCTTTAGTCCATATGGTAACACCAGAAAAATGTTCTTTTTACCTATTAGCATGCTTTTTCCATGTGAGAAGAAGCACAGAAAATTCTTCATAGACGCAAAGTACTTTTTTCTAATGTAAATGTATGGTCGTGGAAACGTGTTGCTTCGAAATTCATTGTTATTCTCTTCACTCTAGTTAAACTGCATTCAGGTACTCATAGACACTCTAAGGTATCCAAATTCCCATACAGCAAGTTCATCCTATAGCCTTGAGTTTCATGATTAAGGAGATTAAGAAGAATTTGATACCCTGCTTTGACTAAAAGTATTGCATCTCCTGAACGTGAGATAAGATAAAGAAATGTTTCCTACTAGTCTGTGAGAGTGAGAGTACTGTGCATCCTTCCTTACAGAAATTGCAGGTCTTCAGAAAGTCAGGAGGTTTTAATCCTGTTCTATGTGTCATAAAACTGTTTTAATTAAATACTGACAAGAAATGAATGTGCTGTTCTTAAAAAGAAAAAAAAAAAAAAAAAAAAAAAAAAAAAAAAAAAAAGAAAAAAAAAGGAAACCTGAATGACTACTGCAGTTACCAGTGACACTGTATTTATTGTCATACCTAGAAACAGATCTTAGAATTCTCACAAGAAAACTGAAGCTGTATTTGCTGTAAAGAAGCAATATTTTCTTGGCCTCTTGCCCTCCAAAGGTTACAGTGCCTACCAGGACACACACACTGAAGGGAAGAAAGATAGAAATCTTCCCATGTCCTAGGGCTTTGTATCTATTAATATGCATATTAAGAAACATTTGTGTAACTGTATGATTGGAACTTTTGTCCCCAGTGCATTGCAACCCAGGCATGTATTACTCCTCTTCCATTCTGCAGAAAATCTCTATGTTTCCTCTTTGATACAAGTCCAGCGTGTTGGATTTCTCATACAATTCTAACTTGAACAAACCAGAACTCTGGCCATGCTTTATTAAAATAATACTAATTCCCTAACCCTATCTGAAGAGGCTTTAGCAGCTACATATCAGAAAATATGCAGAAGAAGTCAATACCATTCCTTTAGTTTCCAGACTGGCAAACTACTCAAAAGCTGTGGTTGTTCACAATGTACAACCACATCAGTGGTTACAGCCACCTTCTGGTTCACTCCACAGGCACTGCAGGTCATAGTCCAAATCTCAACACAGATCATGACCTGCAGAAATTCATTAAAGGTGAAGTCAGCCTGCTCTCTCTCTCAAGAGTGAAGGAATGCTACGCATTAGATTTTACTTTTTAGGAAATCATGCTTTTCTGGAAACCGTCATCTGTCATCTCTGTAAGCAGCATCAATTGACTGTCAGTTGAGTGTTCATTAATTTAGTTGGTTACCTCAATATTAAGCAAACTTACCAGGAAATGCTATCTCATGTTTAGGACAGAGTGAAAGACAGGAGAACCCTTATAACTCAATTGTCTAATGCTTTGTGGTCAGCAGCCCTACCCAGTGGGGATCATAGGTGGCTGTTCCCTGCTGGCAGTGCAGGTGAGGGTGGTAAACTGGGAGCTGAACTGGGAACGTGAAACCCTGAACAGGTGAGAGGCAAGCAAAGCACCACCCCCAGTGTCTGCCATGCCATTTGACAGAGCAGATGCTTGTCATCTTGTGCTGCTTTACCCTTTGGGCACAGACAAGTCTGTGGCCTTTGATGGTCCCTCTGCAGCATGGGACTGGAGTGCTTTGGGTGAGATCCCTGCCTTTGTGCCTCTGATTTGAGCTGGCAGAGCTGGCTCAGCTGGCAGCTGAACTTTGTTCCCCAAAGCAGGTCTTCACATATCAAGAATGTGAGCCTAAAATATGACTTTGTAGTGGATCACCTTTTGGCTTTGAAGACGTAACATCGTTGTCTGAGATGAGGTTTGTTGGATTTCTGTTCCTGTGTGCTGCTTGTTTTTACAACTATATGGCACTTCCTAACAATTACAACTCAAATTCTAAGTGTCCTCTTCAGCTTCCCTATTCTTCTGGCAGAAATTTTGATTGTGTGGTAACATGAAGTATTCTGCAATCACTTTAGGAGCAAATTCCTAGCTTTCTTCCCATTGTACAGTGATTTATGGATCATTAACATGGTTTACAGATCAAAAATGTGGTCACTGTTTGTGCAAAGACAGTGACAATCAGTAGAAAGTGTCCCTGCCCGTGCCAGGAGGATTTGTAACTACAAGATTGTTAAGATCTTTCCAGCCTAAAGCATTCTGTAGTTCTCTGACCCCATGATGGCAGGAGTTAATTTCTAGGAAAGGAGCAGTATTTTATTATTTGATGCTTGCCTTGCACTGCAATGTCTTGAAGACAGGCATGCAGGAGACATTACGAAGATATGTCTTCTGCTGAGACAAACATCCTGCTTCTGTGCATGCAGTGTGCAAACAAAACCCATCAGGCACAGGTTTCTGAAATGGGGGTTTCCCATTCCGGAAGAAAACGCAAACCTGACTGGAGTTGTCTTTCTGTATACCCTAGCAGTTAAATTGCAAGCCAGTAGGTTGGCAAACCAGGCCTGTCAAATTCTGACTATGGGATGGCTGGAGCAAGTAATTCCAGGTTTACCATGGAATGGACAACACGGGAGATTGCCATGGTGGTTTAAAGCCTCGTTGATGAAGGACCTGATTCAGTGTAAGCAATGAATACACTGAGAACCCCATGGGGGAAGAGCACAGGTTGAAACTGCCCTGCTACAGACAGTTCAGTGTATGCTTGGCAATGACAGCCCTACTAGAAGAGACCAGCAATAGCTCTTTTGGTTTTTGGGGGTTTTTTTGTGTGTTTGGGTGCTCGGGGTTTTTGTGTGGTTTTATTTGGTTTTTTTTTAATTTGTGCAGTTTATGGAAGCACTTTTTCAAAGCTAAATTGAGATTAAAGCCTTAGATGTGAATTGCATTGAAGCAACTGTCTTTCTCCCTGCATTTCCCTGACACAAACACAAGTGAATTCTGATATGCCTCTTTCTCTTTGTACACAGCACCGTAGGTAAGCTCTAAAATATAATGCCATAATTAAATCACAATGTCTGTTTGGGAGTGAACCTGTTCTTTTTACTGCTGTTTTCTGCCTTGTTCCTCTGCTAAATTGCCAATTCAGGCCTTAAAATATTGCTTAAATCTCTGAAAAGTGGTATTTATTCTTAAGAAATCAGAACAGCAGGAGTATTTGTGTGATGGCATATCTGTGAGCAGCAGACTTAACAGCTCTTTGATTATCTCTAAATCCTTTATTTTACAGATGTTTGACATCCTACATGGTTTTCCATTTGAAATAAAATCCTTGCTGTGAAAACAGTTTGTTCAACAGCAAAATCATAGATCTTTGGAGACTCCCTGAATAAGAGTATCAAAGGGAACAGCTGTCTGATATGAAAAATAACATTGTCCTTAATCTCCTTCAGATGCTTCTAGCTTTGTTTTTGCTAGAAATACACGCAAAATTAAGAGGCTGAATCGGTATCACTGCTTTTTTTAATATTATTTCAGATGGCTCAACAGAATTAACATGCTTGCTGCTGGCTATGCAGAAAGAGAGAGGATCAAACAAGAGCAAGGTAATGTGTTGTTATTTTGGTTTCTTCTGTCAGCTCGTATCACAAGTTCATCTCTTCTCTTTTCCCTGCTGTGTATCAGGCCTCATTCTTGTCATCTGAAAGCAAATCACATATGGGTATTGCTGTTATTGCTTTAGAGAATTCCTTCTCTGTCAGGAGTTCTGACTAATTGCTTTGGACTCTGATCTGCAGACACTTCTGAGATTATTTCTGAGAAGGCTGCAAAAGATAGCTAAAAAAGCAGATATACTGCCAGTAAGCTCCACTATATGGTACCAAGGAATCTGTGTCCCTTATCAGAAGAAACTTAAGAATCTGGAGGCTAAAAAAATAATGGAAACATTGCATTTGTGTTTGAATTCACAGAGGGCAGGAGTGCATGAAATTGGTCTTGGGAACAAAACCATTTTTCTAAAGCCTGTTGAGATAATTGGATTTACTCTAAAGACTTTAATTTTAAGGCCACTTAAATTTTGTGATTCCTACTGGTTTTACTGTATTGCAGCATGTGCTACAGCCCTATTGGCATTTCATTTGGAGTTGTAGGCTTACAACATTTTACATGTTTATTTTTTATGCCTAATATTTAATGGGTTAAAAAAGCAGCATATATAAAATAATGTGTTGATTTTCTTTGAACTGTTGCAGCAGAAATTTTATTTGCAGACAGAAAAAGGAAAGGGTCAGTCCAGTTGTGTTGTGGAGGTTGTTTCGTAGAATCGCCAGTTACATGGATGCACAGAAGGGTTCCTATCCAAGTATCTGCTTTGGCAAGCAGATAGCTTTTGAATTCATGCTCTTTTTAACATATGTACCCAGCAGCAGGCACCAGAAAATTGCAGTGGTCGTGATGATCCAGAGCTTATCCAGATGCCTTTCTGCCTGCTTCCCACTCACTCAAAACCTCAGCTTTTTAATTCTGTGGCTCTGAAGCCTTCATCAGGAAGATTTTGGGTTTTGGGCCAAAAAACTCATGTCATTTTTGACATCAGGCCCTCTGCATTCACACAGCCCAGGGTACCCAGCAGCACCATGCTCACTGTTCTTCAGTCATGTTCTCAGTGCCTCACCAGACCTGGAAATCAGTTTGGGAATCCATATTTCTAAGCAGCACTACAGTAACCTGTTTGAAAGAACCAGTGTACCATCTGTTGTCACTGCTTGAAGAGGCTGTGAACAAACTCTGAATCTCAGAGTCTTCGAGGAAATCCTCTGTTTTGGTATTCAAAGCCAAATTACAATTTTTATTGACAGCAGGTTGGCACTAGAATTACAATGCCATGTGGGACAGTAAGTGAAAAGGTGTATGTTATGCTAATGCTGTCCAAGTGCACAATTACACACATGATACACCTTTCAAAATCCAGATGGACATGGAGAAATATTTTTACTACTAAGAAATCACTGAGTAATAAAATAGCAGATGATTCAGATAGACATGAGATGATGTGCATTCAGGCCTCATGTAGCTTATTATTAAAATGTCTCCCTATTGAAGATAATCAGTGAAACCCCACTGACTATGCAAATTATATCCCAGGCACAGACAGAGTTCTTTATTACCACTGTAACACCATTCACTCATGTTGATTTGTTGTAGGCAGGTAGGTAGAACTGTACCCTCTTTGTGTTGCTTAGTTGTGTTTAGTGTGGGAGGCAGATTCTCCCCTCGCTGCGCTACACTGTTTTAATGCCTCTGGTGATTATCCTTGGCTCCCAGCACAAGGGCTGTTACACAGCTCAGTAGTGTCCCTAATTAGCAGAGGTATCAAGTTAGCAAAGTAAAACCTCTCTATCACTTCAAGCATTTTTGCAATTATAGAAACTGTGAAGCTGGAATTTTCTATATTCAGTGACTGTACCAATTGTCATCTGCATATTTGATTTGACAAAAGCTCTTTTATTTCTGTGTGGTTCAGCCCTTTGCAGCAAAGCTTTATAATACCTCTGAAACAATTCAACGGGAGTTGTCAAATCTGTCTCAATTAAGAGTTGAATGGTTCTGAATCTAAAGTTCATAAATACATTTCAAGAGCTTCAGAGATGCACGAATCATCGGATTGTGGGTGTACTGCTGAATAAAATGTTACATTCTGTACAGAAGAACAGTTTTATAAAAATACGTTCAACTTTTCCTATGAAATACAATGCATGTTAGCAATACATCAAGGGACTTCCTTGGATGGAGAAGTTATATACTTTCCAGTCACATAAATCAGAGGGAAAAAAATCCCTAGTTTATATAAATAGAGTATATTTATTCAGGAAATGGCAGGTCAGTGTTGGTTTATATATATAACATATTCAGTCTATTAGTCATTGAGAAAACTTTGTCCATCACTGAATTGGACAAATCTACAGAGAGAAGTACAGCAACTGTTTCATAGCATCATACATGTTTTAGATGGACTCTAATGAGTCAGTTGCCAAAAGCAGAGCATTTCTAAAAAGTGGTGGGCGGCCATTTTCATACATTGTATCTGAAAATTGACTCCTGTTACTGCAGAAATTTTCGAGACAAGGTATAGGCTGCCAACAGAATTCCCTGTCTGAGATAAGGTGTGCAAAAGCATCATCCTACAGTGTTCTCTTGTATGTGGATTTGACAGGAAGAGCACCTTCGTATTTTTAGCCAAAATTGGAACCTGCACTGAGACTGCTAAATTTTGCTTTCAGAATAAACAGTTGAGCTCCAAGTCTGCAGAAATGTCACTGAACAATACAGTTCTGACAGGTCTCTCACCACACAGCACACCATTAACCTTTGCTGCAATAGGAACAAACATGCCTACATGCCAATATTTTCAGCTGTTTTAAGTTGCTGGAAACAAGTTTTCTTAAAACTAGGATTTATTTAGAAGAAGAGTTTTCACTGATTTAGTCTTTCATTCGCCAGAAAATAATTATTTGCAGATGTCTAGAGACATAACTGTTAGGATTTTTTTTTATTTTGTAGTCATAAAAACTTTATTTATCCAACTTATTTATTATACTGTTTAAAGATAATGTCTCAGCTATAAGCTTGCAGGAAGCAAATGAAAAGGCTCAGAGTAAAAACAGAATTGCTATTGTGTGGAAAAATTGAATAGATAAATAAGGCTGTCCCCACCAATACCAAAATCTAAAAAAATAGAAAACTATAGAGATTCCTGTTTCAAGATGATGTCACTTAAAGGTAAGTTTATGTTTTAAGTCTTGAATAAGATCTTGATAAGATGGTGGATCATTGATCATAGACTACAGTAATTGTAAGAAAAAGTCATTAAAGACAATATTACATGTTGTGCCAGCTTGGATTTTTAGTTTAGATAGTTTGTGAAGCAGCAATCAATCTTTTTCTCCTTATCTATCAAAGAGACAGTAGTAAATGATGCACTTTGTTGAACTCTTGAGGTGAAGTGAACATTGCCTGTGATTAATCTGTGAGCAGTCTGAGCTATAGTGTCCTGTCGTACAATGATTTACCCAAATACTGGAAGGTAATACAGTCAGAAACAAAGTGACAACATATTTGCATATGCAAATATTTGCATAAGTCTTACAGTATGCAAAAATGTTAAGAGTTGTCTGTCTTGAACTGAGTTAGCAGTTAACTAGGGTTTTTTTCAGAGAATATTAAGGTTCAGTGTCCTTTTAGTTAGATGCTGTTCTGCTTCAAAAAATCTTTGTAAAAGAATAAATTCCCATGTAGTATATTCTTCTATGTGTTTTCCCCTTTGAAATAAGCTTGGCCAAGACTTGATTTCCTGAAAAAGTTAAATATTGTAGCCCATTAAACTTAACCCACAAAATCTGTGTCCTTTATACTTTCTCATCCTTCTTTTTGAACTGTGTTCTTAAATGTCATTATCATATTTTTCCTTACCATATCACCTTTATGGTTTTGCATGGACAACAGAGCAGCAGCTGTTTTATGAAGCAGATATATGATATAAAGTTTTTCTGTCTTGCCTTAAATACAGCTGTTTGCTATTAAAAATTGAATTGAAAAACATGTTTAACTGATAGAATATAATGGAGAAAATGGGTAGAAAAATAGCACTGATTATTCATGGGTGCAATAACTCCTACCTCTTTGATTTGCCAGTTGATTAAATACATTTTTTGATGTTATTTGCAGTCAACAAGACTTTAGCAAAGCTATGTTTTTAATCATTTCTGTTCAGAAAATATTTCAGTATTTTTAAGCCAATACATATCCAATCATAATTATTTTTGTGGCTGTATAAATATTTGAAATTCTGATACATGTATTAAGAGTATTCTATATGCCTGTTGCATTTATAAGGTGTGCACAAGAGTTAAATTTGTGGCTCATTTTCAGGTTGTTGTCCAATAGCTCTGTAATGGGACACTAGGTTTAGTATACCCCATAATATTTAGAATTTTCCCTCTTTAGATTAAGACAATTCCAAGCTGCAGCAGCTAACACTGACAGCATCAGCATTCTGGTATTTCGCTGCCAATAATACTAAAGGAGGAATTTTGTGTTGCTTTTGTGAAAGCAAATCTCTGATACAAAACTGCATCAAAATGTGTTGGCAGTTTTTGACCTGATCCTTGTGTAACTTGTAGATTACTGGAGTGAGAGTGACAAGGAGGAGGCTGACACTCCATCAACACCGAAGCAGGACAGCCCCCCGCCCCCGTACGACACGTACCCACGGCCACCTTCGGTGAGTCACCTGCAGCTGTCCCTAGGAATGTGTGCCCAAAGTGCCACCTCTGCCTGCTCTCCTGCCCAGGAGCACACGCCTGCGCCCAGGATGGCACTCAACCATGTGTTCTTTTAGTCAGTGCTTGACTTAAGGCATTGGTTAAGTAACACACATTGCAGACTTCAATGGCCATCACTGCTGTTTCCACTGGTTTGTAGAGAACAGGGATTTATAATCCCACTTGCTGTACAAAATAGATTAAGTTACAGAAGTGTTTCTTCTTGTTCTTCATTCATGATGGACAGCTACTCATCCATGCAATCCCTCACCACCCCTTTATCAACTTTCTGAGAAAATGTTATTACCTCAGTAACAACACAGACTTTTCTCTGAGGCTCCAGCAGTTGTGCTGTGAAGCATTACAGTGACAAATTACACTTGAATTTCCAGAGAAATGCCAGCATAAAAATGTTCTGTCTTGTATTGCAAACAGCAACACGAGTTGTTCTCTTATTGTGAAAAGTAGGTTTCTCTTACAGAGAAATACAAATTAAGAAAAAGGGGGATTTTGGGGTTTTTTTCTTGAAGCAGTTGTTGATATAAAACTATATTATAGACCTCTAACTTACACTCCACTGGAAATTTTAACTTTTCATCTCTGCATACTCAGTGTTAACTAATGCATCTTACTTGGATATGGTTTTTGGAATGAACAATGGGGAAATTCAGAGGAAAGAGAACATTCATGATGTTTTATTTAAAGGCAGCACTTTATCTTACAAAATTATAGATCTTTGAATGACAGTATTGAACACTGCAAGCATGATTCCAAAGAAAAGCAAAATAGGATAACGGGTATTTGGGTAGCATTTTTAAGGTTTTGAATGAATCAGGTACATCTCTTCTGTGTCTTCCATAGTGCCATATTTTGCACTATTTTGTGAAGTTTTCTGCAGATTTTTTGGCTTATTTTATGGATTAAGTGACATAGTAAAGATACTTACTATGAATAACTATCAGTATTTGACCTACAGATGTGACATACAGACATGTGTATGCATTAAAGTTAGAATCAGGACAAGTTAATTAGGTAAGCTTGCAACTCATTAATGAACTGGGTGCCATGCCTGATAATGAAAAGTGACAGGTTGTTATTAGCAGCAGGTCTCGGAGTGCATTGATCTGAAGGTTGTGCGTTGTTGATGTTGCAGATGAGCTGCACAAGCCCCTACGTGGAGCCCAAGCACAGCCGCCTCTCATCCACGGAGACGTCCCAGTCGCAGTCGTCGCACGAGGAGTTCCGCCCGGAGGTGACGGGGAGCACCACTGAGTCCCCGGTGCGCAAGACGGCGAGCCAACGGCGCTCCTGGCAGGACCTCATTGAGACGCCGCTCACCAGCTCGGGACTGCACTACCTGCAGACGCTGCCGCTGGAGGACTCTGTGTTCTCCGAGGTGGCCGTGGTGTCCCCCGAGCACCGGCGGCAGTCGACCTTGCCCACCCAGAAGTGCCACCTGCAAGACCACTACGGCCCCTTCCCCCTCGTGGAGGGTGAACGGATGCAAGTGCTGAACGGGAATGGGGGCAAGCCCCGAAGTTTCACTCTGCCTCGGGATAGCGGCTTCAACCACTGCTGCCAGAGCCTCTCAGTCGGTGCTGCCGACCACCACGAAGAAGCACAGCAGAAGGAGGTGGAAGAGGAGGAGGAAGAGGAAGGCAAAGCAGCAGAAGAAAATCAGGAAGATAAAAGTAAGTATGAGATATTTCTGTGGCTTTTCAAGTGTCCTGTTTGTGTAATGTAGACGTTGTTTTTCCTTTTTCCTATCAAAAATCCCCAACAGTCTTTCAACATCCCCCATGTTTTACCAGGTCCCCCTTGTTGCACACCTCTTTGGTCTGCCTTATGTATGAGGCCTAATAACGAGAGTGCTGCATGACATCTCACCATCACCAGACATTTCCCTGTAGGCTGGTCACCAATCAAATTACTTCTACTAGTAATCCTTAGCTTAAATGGATTTTGCTTCCATGCTTTCTTCATGTCTACACTTGCACAGTGTCCTCCCTCCACTGACACACGTCTGTTTCAGGGACATACTTGGTAAGATTTCCAGCCAACCCCATCTGAGCTTAAAAATCTCTTGGTAAATCCTGGAGTGCAGAGTCAGGCTGTGATTGTGCAGTATCCAGGCAGGCAGGTCACAAGACATCCCAACATCCGTAAGAAGTTGAAAAAGAGAAGGTATTTTCCCCAGTTCCTCTCATTGTGATTTATAAGGAAAGAAATTCAAAAAGCATTTCAAACAAACAAAAATAATTGTAGAGAAGAACTGTGACCAGCAAGGCTTAAAAAAATCATACTAATCGTACTGCTGAGTAACTGTCAGTTACATGGCACATAAACTCCATAGATATTAGTGCTACTTATCAAACATCATCCAAATAACCAGGAATTAGAGACGGTCCCTGCCCCTCCTGAACATGTAAACACATTTTTGTGTCTGTTTCATGCTCTGTCCTTCACTGTCATTTGTGGAGCTTCTCAGCATGTGCTGCTAGCAACATTGAGTCCACACCCAGGTTGTAGGGTCAGTTGGTGAAGCCTGCACTCACGATTTGTGGGGTTGCACTGCAGTTAAGTTATCTGAAGTGGCAAAGAAGGCAGGATAGGATAGCCCTTGGGAAGCTCTCCAAGGGTCTCTGCTATCTGTTCCTTCAAATTCAACTTTTTCACTGCAGTAAAGAAGTACAAAATGGTTAAGAGAGAGGAAAGGGTAATGAAAGCTTTGTATGATTAACTACCTACCTAAGTTGATGCATTAAAGTTAGCACCTTGGTTGAGCATTAAAATTCATGTGGCTGTTATTTAGTGTACTTGGGAGAGATCAAAAGTTTTCCATTGCCCTTACGCTTTAGGCATTATCTTCTAAACATCTCCAATTCTTAACTTTCCTCTGCTGCTTTGAGAAAACAGTGGTTTCTTTTGCAGAAATTAAATTTGATGCCATTAAAAGTTTAAAAAGACACTATTTCAATTGTGTTCATGCATGACACTTTGCAAAAAACTGATACATTTATTAGGGTAGTATTAGATTCTTACTGACTGTGAAATGAAGCTGTCTAATTAACAGGGTTAAATTTCATCAACCATGCAGAACATTTTGTCATATTTTTAACTTTCAGATTTGGTTTCCAAATGGGGTTTTACTGATAGAAATATTTAAAAGTCCTTACTGAAAATGGAAAGGGTCAAGGAGACTTTCCACTGGCTTTGCTGTGCTGTTTGGGCACTACTTACAGATATCGTTGCAAGGTCTAAGGTTTTTTTTAGGTGTTTTAAATCTCGATTTCAATGCCTTTGTGTTCCTGGTTGTAGCATTTTATAGCATGCTAATTACTAGTAAAAGGCTAGAGCTTGATTTAATGGACTTGGGCTTTTCTCCATCTTTTTATACTAATTTCCAGAAAAGGAGAACAAAGGTGTAATTTTTGAAGTGGTCTCCCTGTATACACATACTTATATTTTTTTATTTGAGTGATGAGGTTTCCTTGGTTGAGGCTTTAACAGGAGATTATTTTTGAGACATTGATGACCAGCTAGACAGGTCAAGTGCTCATGATGAGTTGTTGACCTTGAAATTGTAAAACCAGAAGTAAAATACTGTCTTGTCTGTTGAAAAGTTTAAGTGTTGACTTGCTTGTTGCTATGACTGCAGTGTTCTGTTTGCAATGCTGACTTTTTCCAGTGCCCTTACCAGTAAAAGGCAGGAGGATTTCCTGCAAGTGGTGTTCTCAAGTGCAAAATCCAGTTTCTGAGTTGAGAGATTTGCTTACGTCTGCTAAGTCACTAACTCGATGGGTGACCTTGTGTGTGGTACCTCACTGCCTCCTTCACTCCCATTGCTCTGGAAATGAAACTTTGCAACTGGCTGGAGAAAGGGAAATCCTCTCTCTTTCAGAAATGTTTTAACCTCACGTTGAATGTTCCCTCATGTGGTATCAAAAACTTTTAAATATATTTATTTGCCTTACACGTTTGTGATCCTGACACAGTTCTGGGCTCTTGGATGATTATGTGTATTCTTGTGTGTACTTGTGTGTGTTTTAAAGCTTAATCATTCCTATTGCTTTGTGTGCTAGACAAGAATGCAGTTCCTTTGCTGTTGTCAGATGTCATTGCCACAAGTTTGTTTTCTCAGCTTTCTGTTTTTACATTCTCACTTTTAGAACCACATGAATTTAAATTAAATAGTAAAATGCAGTCCTGTTTCTTCGAACTTATCTTGCAAAATTGTTTTCAAATAACTGCACTGCAAACTAGGAGCTCCACACTTTTTTCAGATGTTGTCCCCAGCTGCTATGATTTAACATATTTCTGTTGACTTTGTACTAAAGTTATGCTGATTTGCAACAATTAAACATCTTCTCTCAGTCAGTCACCCTTTTATGTCTTAAATAGCTATTTCAAGGCTTTACTGACCCTGCAAATAGTTCTGTGTATCAACTCTGCTACAATGCCTAGATATATATGGCAAATTGAAAATATGGGTTGTCCTGTCCTGTGTTTATCCGTCAGGACCTACCTTTGTTGTGTGTTCAGGTGCTTATTTTTGTCCTGTTATATCACATTAACATTGCACTGCTAATCCTTAATGGATTGTTTTATTTCCCAAATGACTTTTGTGTAAATCATTGAGATGTTTCATATTGACACCATCTTGTAATGGTCTCTTGCTTTGTAATCGAAGAGGATTCTCTTGTGGGATATTTGAGCTTTTCCATGTGTTTGCTCCTGACTATGCAAATGGCAAACCACGTTCAGGGCTGTGGCACCAAACATGTCCCTTGCTGTGCTGTTCAGAGGCAGCCTGAACACAGAGAGCAGGTTGGAAGCTGTGGCACAGTGTTTGCATTTCTGTGATTCAGTTCTGAAGGAAAAGTTTGGCCTTTTCAGATTTGTTTTCTGCTAGTGGGAGGTAATAGAAGGAGACAGCAGCATATCATGATGCTGTCACCCCCTTCTCCTCTGGCTCCACCTCTGTCTGCACTCTGTGTTTCGACAGATTCTGCCACTTACTGCAAAGAACACTTTCCAGGTTTTGTCCCAGGAAAGCTTGTTTCATTTTTTGCTTTATTTTTTTAAATTATCTTTGGTGGTGGTTCCTTCATTTTCAAAGACTTCTCTGGTTTGTGCATTACTAGAGTTTCAGCATCTAAAAGAAGTACATAACTAGCTCTCTGCAGGGTGCAGCTGGCTGTTGATCCTGTCAACTTAGTTGCAGAAAAACCTGCACCTTTTTTGCATACTCCTTGAAAAAGTCTTTGGAGAACAGCCGTGTCTGGGGGAGTCTCAGGTGCTGTCATCTGCCCAGAGACTGGTGGGACAGGAGCTCTGCTGATGGCTCCATGTGCTGCAGGACTGGCTGGGGTAATACTGGCACACTTTCCAGGGAACTCACACCTGGGACCTGCAACAGTGTGCAAGGGAGTTTTCCACTGTGCTGGCTCCATAAAAATTTATTCAGGGAACATGGATAGAAAAGCACTGATGTCTGTGTTTGAGTTTGAAAAGGTATTTGCAGCAGGAAGAAATCACTTAGATTGTCTTCACGGTGTTAAACTCCATTTCCTTCTGTATTGTTTCTTGCCTCTTTGTTCTGCAAGTTTTCAGTCCTTTTTCTGCACTCTTAATACACTAGTTCTTCCTGACATGTGTTTAAGGACTTTTTTGTTGCTACCCCATCATTGTAATTTTGGATAATACCTTCTATATGGCATGGACAACTGTAACAAAGTCTTATATATATTCTAATAAATTACTGGCTGCCCTTCTGGGGCAATTAATGGCTGAGAGCTGCTTGTTTGCTGCGCTGGTTTCACCCTCCAGCGTGTTTACAAGATGCTACAATCTTTCTCATGTGACTTCAGTCACCTTGGAAAGATTCCACAGTGCTTCTGAAGGCTCGGCAAATTCACAGGTATTCCCTGGCATTTTGCTCCATCACCACAAGCTCTTGTGCAGGTTTGCAACATCTCCTGGCATCCCATGCTCAGTCCCACACAGTCTTGTGAATGTTACCTCAGAGGAACACAATAGCCTCATGCTCCAGTCTCTGAAATTTGCCTTTTGACCCTAAACTACTGAAAACACTTGTCAAAGGCCAGAGCAGGAGCTAACGTTGGCATTTTGCAACTCTGAGAGATGTCCAGTCCCTGTGAAGGGTTTCAGGAAAGCTCACCTTTATGTCAGGGAGGGCTGGTCACTGAAAGAGTATCAAATGACTGTGCTGAGGTACCAAGCCTGAGAGGTTTTCTTCTTTTTTTTTTTCCCAGTAAAAAACTACAAACAAGCCAGAGAATAAGGGAGACTGAGGACAACTTCTCCCATGTTGCAACTTCCCAGTTGCAGAAATTAAATTCAAGGTGGCAGTGCTTTCACAAAATAGGACAGAGGAGCTAAGGACTCCCATGACTAGCAGCAAGTATCATGCACTGTGCCCAAGAAGGTGTATCCATGGGACATCCTAGGCAGCATTTGCTTTCAAGAAGGAGTTAGTACCAGTAAAAAATATACTCTGAATAAGGTCAGGTATTTCAAATTCTAAAATACAGGTCTGGGGAGACTTCCCTCTTTTTAATGAGGGGGCTGTAATGCATGATGCAAATGGTATGTCTCAGAAGGATCAATGTTTGCTAATTAAACACTATGTTATGAAGTGGTACCCTGTGTACACTTCTAGATTTTGCTTCTCTGCATTTTAGGTAGAGTGTCTTCACTTTGGCAGGTTTTAGGCAACAGTGAAATGTGGGAGTCAGGATGAATAACACATAAAGTCTGGATTGCACACACTGGAGTTGATGAGGATGTGTGGCTGAAATTACTAGTTTGACAGCCTCTTTCCATTTTAGAGAGGACATCATTAGTGGTGTCCTGTTGTCTGACCACCTAGGTTTATCCTCACCGAGAGGCAAGGGAGGAAGCATTAAGATACTGTATCTTCCCCTCTGGAATTGATACCCAGGAGTGTCTTAAATAAGCAGAGGTGTGAGAAATTGAGGTAATGTTTCACAGTAGGAAGTATTCCATATGAAACTGGTGAATAGGACAAAGTGCAGCACCTTCTGGGACACTAAGGAGGGTGTTGTTCTAACTTACTGCATCCACTATCAGTCCTGTACAACCAAGAGCATTTGCCAAGTTGGGGGTTGTTTTTTTTTGCCTGACATCCTTCTGGGCAACACAGCCCACGCATGCTCAGACACTGGAGTAGGTTAATAAAATGTCTACTTTTTCTGAGCTTTGTTTTTGTGATCTGATTTTTCCTTCCTAATTCCCATTTGAGCCTTCCAGTGGCGCATGACTGGGCATTTGCACTCCTGTGGACTGAAGACCATCAGCATTTTATGCCTTCTCTACTTGTCCCATTGCCTCCAAGGCACTGTTTTTGCTGTTAACTCAGATTGAGCTTACCTAAATGTGCTGCCTAATTATGTTAAAAAATATGACCACCTTAGATAAAAAACTGGGAGTAGGTATGTTCACTTCTGAGCGTGTTCTTTAATTAAAATTTTAAATTTATTAAATAAAGCTTTTTCAATTCTCATACGCAAAAGCAACTGCACTGCAGAAGTGAGTTTGTATTCTAAACAAAAATGATGGGATATAAAACCTCTATATCCTGATTTTAAATTTCAGTTCAAGGTGAAAAAATTGCCTGCAGTGTTTGAAAGTCAAGTATAGAATAGTTTACTGAGTAGCAGTTCAGAAAGCAATATGGGCTGTCAACAAAAATAAGAATAGTTTTAATTTTATGCTTGTTAGTGTTTATACATATAGATACATTTTGCCCACAAATATTTTGTTGCCGCATTTAAAATTTTATTTGATTTCCATTGCCCATGCTGCTAAAAATACAAAGGAGAGATTAATTCCTACTTTTCTTTTGGTTTTAATAGCTTTGGGTGTCATTGCCAATAAAGGTCATCTGCTTTTCCCTGAAATATATGGATTAAATTGTCTTTTTATATGCAAAAGAAGTTCACAAGAGAATTTCTTACATGGCCATTCTTCCAAATTGCTTTTCTTGCTAAGTTTCCTCAATTCAGTTACTAAGCTGGGGACTGTCAATGGAGCTGTGCTACTCCCTACCAGAGACCCCTTCAATTTGGGTGGTGAAACAAGAAGTCTATACATGCAAGAATATATTTCTGGTGGGGCTTTTTTTATGTTCTGCATTAATTCTCTTGCCAGGTGTTGTGTAACCAATCTATTTTACGTTTAATTTTTCCACTTCATGGTGTCAGCAAGCTCTGTCTCTGCTGCTGCCCTGTCTGGGTCTGGCTGCAGAGATGCTCTCCTTGGGAAAGGTCACTCATAAATGGTAAAACACTTCAGAAGCAGCAGAGGGAAGACAGTCCAAGTCCTTTAAGGCTCTCTGTTTACCCCACTGCTGTTCCATCCCAGTTTGTTGGCCTGAAAAGTTTTGGTAGCAATATTAAAAATGCCTTTTTTTGTGCTTGCTGCTTCCACTCCCTCAATTCTTAATGTGCTTTCAATTCTGAAGTTATAGTCAAATTTCCTAAGTGAAGATATGTAGATTTTTTGAAATTATTTTGTGGATGAAAAGGAAAATCCAACTTTATTTTTTCATTAGCTCATAATTTTCCATTGAAAAGAGGGTTTTCCTGTCCTAAAATTTAAACTTATATTCCTTTTGGTTTCAAACATGAAAAACACACATTTTTAAAATCATTTATATAAAACTTCTCACTGAAACCTACTGAAAATTGTTATAAAGACATTCTTAGATTTGACTACTGCAATTTAATTGCAATTTTTCCATGACAAAGCCATTTTTCACTGGGATTTTTGCAGAACTGGCATAGTTCTTCTTTGAGATATAGAAGGGACTTGGCCTAAGCTGAAGGTTTCTAAATGCAAAGGAAACAGAAGTCTACAATAAAAAAGTTAGCTACCTGTTGTTTACATGAGAATGTTCTTTTGAAATGTATAATTTTAAACTTTCAAAGCTAAAAAAAGATTAAACCCTTTCTATAATCAGTGACAATTAAGTCAGAAGATGATGGCATAGTACCAGTAGGACTAGGGGAACAGAGGAGTACTAAAGTCTTTTCAGAACGTATTCGTTACATCTCCAGGTGGTACCATCTGTTGTGTGTGGCTCTCATGTTCTTCAAGACAATCATTAAAACAAGGATGAACTTGAGTCAGTAGTGCTTGGAAGGACATGGGAGGAATATAGTTTTATTAAACTACTACCATGCTGAATGTCTGGAGGGTCACCATGTAAACATGCATTCTTGTTTAATTAACGTTCGTCATGGGAAGCGGGATAGGATATTAAGGACTTCAGTGCAAACAGTCAGCATCCTGCCAAAATTTTTTTTGCTGGACAGAAGACTCTAGAAAAGGCATATTTGTTACAAAGCAGTTCAGTTTAAACTATTTTTTAAAAAGAACTCCTCAGAATTTTTGGATTTAAGATGAGTATTTTCATGGAGGTCTATGCAATCAAATGTTGCAGGACAATTTTTTGTGAATTGTCCTATCATGCTAGCCTGGCCTTCTGTCTGCATTTCCTTGCAGTCACTAGCTGCTGCTCCAGGGAGTCACAGATCTTTTGTCTAACCTGCCAGCCCTATGTAACTTCCTTGGATACTCCTGGACAGTTAAAATGGCACTAGATGCTTATTTTTTGGCATCCTAATCTCCTTACTGGTTTCCTAAACCTTTCCAGTGCAGGAGGGCAGTGTATATAGGTTAAAATCTTGGTCCCTGCAATGACCCTGGTGAAGCTGTAAGTGTGATGTGCTTGTCTTGGAGCCAGGGAGCTGGAAATGATTTGGAAGATTATCCATTGTAGCTCTGCCATCTGAATCTGGAGCTGCCGTACCTTTCAAATCTTAAACACCCCTGGTGGTGGGTATTCTTCATTCCCTTCAGACAGTGCTTTTCCTCTTTGCTGTTTTGGGAAGGAATATATTTTTTTTTCCCTGCTAATGGATATTGAATTGTTCCCTCTGCAATTTAAGCCCAGCATTTCCATTCCCTTATGGCACAGAAAACAGACTGTTCCATTACAGCAGCCCTTCTTCCAAGCTGAAAGGTTGTTGTGAAGGTTGGGTTAGTTTTTCCCATACTTAGTGTTTGCTAGGCCTCTGACTCCTCTTGCTGAGCTTCCCTGGGTTTTCCAGGCTGACTCCCACCCCTTCTGCCATGGCAGTGTCCAAGCTGGGTGCAGTACATCTGGTTGAGACCAGGGAGCTTGCTCTGCCCTGGTTGCTTTATGCTCTATACTGTGATAAGCATCTGTTTGGCAGCCATATTGTACTTCATATTTCACTTGGGGCTGTACAATGTCCCAGATGGTTTTCTGCTTAATGGTTGTTTTTCTAATTGTAGTTGTTCTGTTTTTTTTCTGGGCCTCTTACCTATCCACATTAAGTAGCTCATGTTAATAAAAGCCTCAGCTGAATTAAAATGTCAGATTAATTGGGCTAAAACCAACCAACAAATATATATGACATTTTGTAAAACTAACAGCCTGACTAGGTTTAAAAAAAAAAAAAAAGGCCTTGCAGACTAACCTGGTGTTTGCCAGGCTCTGTGTCTGTTAGCACAGCATTTACCATATTGTTATATAAAACTTGGCAAGGGATTTCATCCCTCCAGATCATTCCAGCTCTGAGACTGTCCTCCAGCAGTCTAGGAGATGTTTCCTCACACTTTGGTGCCTGTGGATTTTAATAAGTTTATTCTCTTGCACCATTCAGGCTATTGGTGCCATCTGGGATTGTTTCTGGATGCAGAGCAGCCTCAGGGGAACCCCGTATAGGGCAGCCCCTCCCTTTAACAGTGAGCCTCTGCTGTCTCCTCCATCTGGGCTTGGCTTTGCTATCAGAGGACACCTTGGATAGGGAAGGTGCTTAATATTGTTTACTTCTGAGAGCTGAACTTCTAGAAGGAAAATATGGTTCCCTGTGTCACAGGCCTTCTGCATCTAAATAGCCAAAGAAGATGTTACCTGGAGATAAGTGGGGAGCAGAAGTCTCCTTCTTTTGTCACTTGGGATTCCATCCATCCCTCAAAAGTGTTTAATGCTCAGAGTTTATAGTAGCCATGTGTGTTTAATTTGTAAGATCATCTGTTAAGAATTAAGAATTAATTCAGAATTTCCAGTTCTTCAGAAACAAATGTATTACAAATACAGTATTAACAAACAAACCAAGGAAAAAACCCCCTGTAATCAGGCAATTTTGCAGTTCTCATTCATTATTAATAAAATAGGTTCCTACCTTTGTTTTTAAAACACGTAGTTCAAAAACAAGAAGATGAATATTTTTTGTCTCGTTTTGTGCCCCAGATTTGTGAATTTTGAAATCTGTTGGATGGTTAACAGTCCAGCATCCTTATACTACTGTGGTGCTATTAAATACCATGATTTTATGAACAACACATGCAACAAGTTCTCTGCAGGATCTTACTGTATTTACATGAAGAAAATGGCTGCATTTTAAGTAGGATTTTTTGCTTTCTGGCTTCACATTTTGAGTACTGCTGGCACAAAATAATACCAGCTAATTATCTCTTCTCTTCTGAATTCCAGAGGGATAAACTTCAGGCTTTTGGAATATAAAATATCACCACTGATTTCTTTAAAAGTATTGGAGTTGTTATCACCATCAGAGAGAGGGGAGAGAGGCTGTCAAAAACTTCAATTTAAACCATCTTTCAACCAGTTTTTGAAACGTTCATTTAATCATAAGATTATTTACAGGCCTCAAGGAGGAAGCAAAATTAAGGAAGCCTCACTTAGGAGATTTCTCCTGGTTGTAAATTCAGGGATGGACAGAGATCAGGCAGTGGCAAGGGCAGGAAGTTTACCCTCATAACTTTACCCAGGAACACTCATGAGAGTTAAGTAAGAAAAAACTGGGGATCCTTGTGCTTTTAGTTCCAGGTTAAAAGGAGCTCAGATTTTGAGTGAGGAAGGATGGCTTGGGGAGGCTCCAGGAACAACTCCTGGCATGGTACCCAGGGGCTTGGCAATGCCAGAATCCCCTGTTAGTGGAGTTTCCTACATGTGGAAAGTGGTCTTTATGGAATACTTGAGAGATGGTGAATATGAGACACAATTAGAGAGTATTTTCCTGTAGTAAAAGTGGTAAAATCTGGTTTAGAATTCACATAACAGTATTTCAGTAGCTTCTACACTGGGCATTAAAGTGAGATTTTTTTGCTGTACTAATGTGCATACTTGAAAGCCAATCTAAAAATCATACTAAATCTATAAAAGGCTTGAAGCTGATTATTCTGAGAGTTCTTGTTTCTTTCCTCCCTGCTAGAATGTGTCCTGCCATTTTTTTTAAACTTCTAATTAAAAAAAAATTGTTCTCAAGACATTTTCTTCTTTTTTTTATTTTAATCTAGCTAAGTACATGTACATAATTTTACAGCAAAACATTTCCATTTCTAACTTTATTGTAATGGCTTTAAAGACAACTGGAGTTGCTGGCTTCTGTTGCTTTAGACGACAGAAGAGAGAATTTTTATTTATTTACTTCTGGCTGTGTAAACAGCCTGGGGAAAATTCCAGTTAAATTTTAGACTCCAAACTAAAACTATCCAAGAACTGGATTACTAATTTTTTTACATTGTTCTGCTTACCTTCTCCAGTGTCACTGTATGATCTATGTATTTAATGTCTTGTTTCTTAATGTATCCTCAGAGCTCCATGTGATTATTTTAGGGGCCAGAAATACTTATTAATTAACTAGACTAATTTCACCATACCAAAAATTTTTTATACCAAGACACTGAAAATTTAACAGGGTTTTTGAAATGGTGAGACTGTGGAATAAAAATAAAATTAATAAAAAAGACCCAACAAACGCAAATGCACTTTAGACATTACTGCATTATGGATTAATAAATCAATAGTTTCCAAGTTCTCTGCTCACTTTGTGTTTTAACCTTGAGTTCACAAATTCTGCCAGCAGATAAGGACGTCTTATAGTGGCTATCATGCATCTTACAGCATAAACAGGCTACCCGTGTATCTATGCAAATTCTAAGAAGTTGAGAAAATTCATTTTATGAAAGCCTTGCACAATTTGTAAAATATCTGTAAAATGTCTTTGTAGTAAAAGAAGAGGGAAAAAAGATGTGTGTTAGCTTTTCTGGGAATACTTGTTTAAAGCATGGCTGAAATTTTTGGTACAATTATTTCTGAACTATTGTTAGAAGATGGAAGGAAGTGTGAGTGTTGTCATAAAGTTAAAAAATTATTGCCTTGAAGACTCACAGTTTGGAAATGGCTTTTACAGTTAATGCAACTCAGAACTATGTCAGCCACCTTCTTCTTGGCCTGTTCCATCCCAAAAGACAATTTTCCTAAGCTCGTGTATGTTGTAGCTAAACAAGACTATGGGATTTATAGGAGAGTATAAAAGTCACTTGAAGTGAAAATTAGACTCTTCAGTTTTGAGAACAGAACTTGTATCTTTATGGGTTTCATTAGTCCTGAAATGTACTGGAGGTTGAATGTGGAAGGATGAGGGCATGGGTGGATGGCCATGAGCAGCCAGTACCCGTGGCACCTGTAGTTTCTGTTTGGAGGCAAACAGGCATGGAGGGGTGAGATTTTATGTTCTACAAGGATTTGGCTTTGCTGCCAAGGCTGTCAGAAGGCTGTGTGCATTTTTCAGTAACAGTGCTCCTTGGAATGATGGGGAGTAGGAGGTTGCTGAGTGTAACCCAATGAACAAAGGAAAGCACACACCCCCAAGGTGGTGGAGGCTTAATTTACCCCTTTTCTTGAAAAAGAAAAGGAACAGTTTATGCAGTCTGAAATGTAGTGCTTGGGAATTGGAAACATCAGGGTAGCTGGGGAGGAGATTGCAAAATTCAGTAAAGTGAGATGGAAGCAAAAAGTAGAAGACTAGAAATAGGGCATAAATCTCTAATGGTGAGGATAAGCTATGGAATGAGTTTAATTAAGTTGTGATTGGTTTTTGAAATGAAAATCCCATCAGCCTCTAATTCTCTGTGCCACAAATGAGGATGATGGTGTTATAAATCTTTCCCCAGTTAGAAAAACTGTTTTAAAAGTATTTTGTTTCTACAGTGTCACATTTCTCTTACAGCATAACCTACTGCAAATGCACCTATGCTGCTTTAGCCTTTATTTCAAAGACTTATGCAGTTTAGCATTTTGAGCCAAGGTGAGCCACATGGATGGATTTTATGCTGGGGCCACGTTCTGTGCATTGATCATGCCAGTGCGTTGAAATATTTCTCAGTGCAAGTTGTCTTCCAAGAAGGAGACTCTGGCATAACCTCATTATTAAGTTGAAAACCCTATAATATTAATGTCCATAATTAGTTGGGGCAACAGTTATTTTTGGTCCCTTAGCTCTTGTCTTCTGAAAGTACTAGCTGAGACTTGTTCTTCAGATGACTTTCTCAGTTGTTTTGTATGGAAATAGAGTAAAATTTTTAAAAGACAAATTCATGAGGCTGTTTCTTTATTTTGTCCTCATACATGCAAATGTTTTGCATTTCTCTGTTGTTGTGTTGCTTATCTTTAGCAGTGTTATTAATGACCAAAAATATGCAGCCAAATCTTCATCTCTGGTCCTCCTGGGTTTTACTAACTTTTGTTGCTCCTTCCAAGGCCAATGGTTGTGATAGTTCCAGGTTGAGCAGGGGAGATTGTTCTCTGCACTTAGACTTCTAACTGTGGATTTCCAGTTCTGAAATCCCCCCAAGGCTTCTGCACACACCTTCTAAGGGGCTGTTTTAAACAACATCTTCAGCTGAGTGTGCTCTTGCTTTTTTTTATAGTTCACAAAGAAGAGTGTAAATCATGGTCACCAACATTTTTTTCATCACTAGCTGTTGTGTTACCAGATACGTAAACAGAACAGATGAATTCTTGCCTGTTCCTACCTTTTCTTTTTCATAGAAAATCTAAATATTCTTATTTTTCCACAGAAGTGTTGAATAGATATATCATATAATATACACTGAACTTTTTGTTTACTCTGTAACTCTTTGGAGTGGCCCGTTGTACTGATGGCAAGTCCTGGCATTATAGTGGAAAATTAATGCATTTACTGACACTAGATACACAACTTCTTTAAGAGGGATGTCTATATTCTTCTGAAAAAAAAATTTAAAATTCACCGAGCCTTTTATTTTTACTGTTTAATCCTGCAATCTAACATTTCCATTCTGCACAGCAGATGTGAGCTTAGCAAAAATTGTCCAAAACATTGATTTATCTAGTTCTATATCAGATATCAGACTCTGAGTTATTTGAGTTTTTAAAAGTCACCTGCAAGAACAAGTGATTGTACCAAAGAGAGGTGAGCCCCATATCCCAGCTAACCCAGTTAGCCTGCCTTGAACCATGCCTAAAAACATATTTCTAGGGAGAGTTAAAGGTATCTTTTCGTAACCCTTGATGGATCATTCTTCCACACGATAGTTTTATTGATTTTGAACTCAGGTGTACTTTGAGTTATGTGGCAATAAGTATTGGCACATTTTAACTCCCGGCTAAAGAGACAAGCATCTCTTCTAGTTAGTTTTAAACCTAGCACACAAACTTTCAGATGTTTCTGTTAATTGAAGAGGCAATTACCAACCTTTTTTCTGCATTTATGTCCTTAGAATTAATTATACAGGCTTCTGTTCGATCCCCCTTGTTTATAGGGGAGAAGTCTTGATTAGCCCTAGACCATGCATTCCTTGCAGGAAAATCCTTTTGCACAACAATAATCCTATCAGCCCTTCTCTGCCTTTTTTAGTACTGCTTTTTGAGGTGAGATGTCACAAATGAGACTCTTTTTTTTTTGTTTGTTTCTGTTTTATCTACACTACTTCCTGTATTTATATGTACGTAGAAGCCAAACCTCCCTCGTTCTCTGTTTTTGTAGAAGCTGATTTGACATTTTTAACGAGTGCAATCCAAGAAGAGAACTAAATGGAGCTGTTTGGTATAAGATGTTTCTGCCTGATAGGGAAAAAAGAAAAAGGTTTGGTTTTGATGTTGGTGAGGCATGGAAAGAGACGTGTAATGCTTATTCATGTACAAGACTGCAGAGGGGAAGAAAGTAAAAAAGACGATGTAGCTTCTGAAGAAAATAGCAGAGGACAATAGCTAACTGAGCAGCTTGAGAAATGCACAGGAGGGAAGTTGCTGTTACAGGATAAGAACAGAGCTCAGCTACATGACAGTCAGTGTTTTTCAGGCTGTAGAGATGATAATATTTTCTTTGTTTAGTTGTGATATTTTGGTGAAAAGCACTTAAGCAAACCAAAGCCAGAGTGTGTAGCAAATTGCTAGGAATATATTTATCCCTGCACAACAGCTCTGAGTCTTGCTACAGCTTGTCCAGGGGAACCTTGCTCGTGCATGTGACTGGTGTGGACAGCAGAAAACCCTCCGTACAAGCATCCTTTAGCTTACCATCCCCTGAGGGAAGGGCACTCTTACTTGCCATTTTCAAAAGGTGGCTGTTTTTACAGGTAACCCTTCCCCCAGCATCCCAGGATGTTTTGGTCCATTTGGATTCCCTTCCTTACAACAATCACCAGTTGTGGTGACAATAAGGGTTTTTCTCTTCGAGTCTCTCAATGCCCTTTCTTCTGCTGTTGGCAGGACCAAGGGCTGAGCACATAGTGGCTCTGGGGACTGGCACTGCTGGAGGCTGCCAGAGGAGCAGGCTGGGCCCTCCACATCATTACCCAGATCAAGAGGTTTCTTGTAAAACTGGTTACATTTCAAATGTGTCCCCACCTCCCAGCAGATTGCTACAGCAATGCCAGTGTCAGGTGTCAGTGGTGGGCTGCTGTGGTGCTCTCTGCCACCCAGCACCTGCCTTTCTCCAGCTCCTCTTCCTTGCCTCAGCCTGATCAGCCATCATCTCACACCAGCCATTCCCCTGTGCCCAGCTGCTCCCAGAGCGGGGGCAGCCCTTTGGGGAACAGCTGCCCTCACTTTAATAAGACTTCTCTTTTCCTGGATATTGTTAACTTGGAGTAAACTAAAAGTATTTTTCCCTTGTTGTGATCAAAAGACCTGGATGAGGTAGCAGAAGTTAGCAAGTAGTTGTGCACATTCTGAGATGACGGCACTTTCATTTCCAGTTGAAAGCTGCGGAGATCCTGTTTTCATTCTCCTGAAAAAGAACACCACTTCTACCAACTCAAAAGGCCCATCTCCAACACAACTCTGGTGTTTCTGTCAGTAGAGGAGCTTGACATACCTTAGGAATGGGGAGATTGGTACCTGGTGGGCCCTGTGCACTGCTCCATCACTCCAGGGGGACAGCACGTCTCCCCCAGGCTCTGCCCTTCCACACTGGGAAGGGGGTCAGGTGTGCAGGAGAAGAGAACCAGGGCCTGAATCACATATTGGTGCTGTAATATGTTCAGTTCAGCATTAATTTTTTCTGTGGAACAGTGCCATCATACAGAAGTATGGCAGCTACACCTCACCAAACAGTGTGTGACGAGCAGTTTTGGAGATGCTTAGGGATGACTTAGGAAGGAAAAGGCCAAAGAGAAGCAATTTTCATACCAATTCTTTGTACCTTTGTGCAGAGGTCATTGAGGGTAAAAACCTCCTGAGTTGGTGGAGGAATTGGTGGAAGAGCAGGAATTGATGTAGATGTACCTCCTTACTGGTTATCACCAGTTCACCAAGAACATTATCAGGATCTTCCTTTGAAAACCACTGGGTGTACCATGTCCTCTCGCCAAGAGGGTCTTTGGTGAGTGCCTGTATTTCAGAAAAGGCTGGGAAGGAGGGCTAAGGACTCCTGCATGGCTGGGCATCATGGCCATGAAACCCTGGCATGGCATCCTTCAGCTTTGTCTAGGTTCCTGGCAAGTCTGACAAATCCCTTTTGCGCTCCATTTTCATGAATGGCAGCCTTGTTGTTTTGAGGAGGAGTATTAAACCAGGAGCTAGAACACGTAAGGTGATATGACAAAATACTCCCTTGATTAGTTTGCTGGTTTTTCCCTTCCTAAAGGGCATACAGAAATACTGTCTTAGCAGGCTTCAGGAGATACTATCCATGCTGTATTTCATCCAGTCTAGCATGTTCAGGAATTTGAAATAATTTAAAATTTGCTATTTAGTGCTATCTTTAAAGTTAAAATACAGTAAGAGCTTCTGACGTTTTCAGCATTTGACTCCTGTAACAGGAATCATTAGAGTAATGAAATCCCTGTGCAACTCTGATTTTCTTTTATTGCACTAGTGATAGCATTGTTTGGTATATGAAAGGCTTAAGATACACTTTTTATGAAAAAATTGGATCCCCTCTGAAAACAGCTCTTACACATTAAAAATATGCAAGCAATTCTTAGCAAGTAACATAGCAATGTTTGGCTTGTCAGAAGAGTACCTTGCATAAAACCTTTCAGTGCAAGCTTTTTATATAGAGATAATTATTCTCATAAAAAATAATTTAAATTTACCAGATGAAAGTACAAGTGTTCAGCATCCAACAGGTGCAAAACATTTAATCAATAATTCTTCATTTTCTACTCTAAAATAGGTAAGGAATTTCCTCCAGGCAAACAAGGAGGCCATTTCTGTGTTGGTCTGATGGGCTTTCAAGACACCATAGATAGCCAAGAAAGCAGCTCAGTCATTGGTTTAGAAAAAGAAAGGTGATTCCTACCTCATTTTTATGGGAACCAAACTAATTAAAAGCAAGACTTCTAAAAGCAGTTTCTTTATATGCTAATTTTATGCAGTATATTTCAGGTTGTTGATAGGGAGGGAGGGCTTCAGGTCTGATAGCATTTTTGTTGCTAAATATGGTCCTTCTCAAACCTGAAAGACACCTGACTGAGTCAAAAATAGAGTTGAGCAGAACGATAATACTCGCCTGGGAACAGTCAAGGCAAGTTGGATTGACAGATGAAACACGTGCTAGAACATAGGGGAGGAGAAGGCAGTACCTTTGTTAAACACAGCACAACCAGCCAGGAGTGGTGCCAACATTTCACTTGTTGGCCTTGCCAGAACAGTAATAGTAGAGTCCATGTTTTGTGTGTGTGCCCCTCCAGTGAGCTCCAAATCAAATTCAAATATCTCAACATGATCAATGTTAGTATAAAAATAATGATAATCTGCTCCCCCAGTTTTCCCTGAGTAGCTTTGACACCATTCCTATTGGAGATTTTAGCAAAAGCTGCTGAAAAACCTCAGCTGAATGTGGCACAAAGAAGATAACACTTTTTTCTCAGTCTGTTCATTTTACCTTAACCACATGGTGTGCTATCAGTAACTTAGAGTGTTCAGGTGATCTGGGGCTCTTTCATTGACCCAGGCCAGGATGGCAGGTTGCTTCAGCTGTCAGCAGTTGTGGCAGAGGCAGCATCTCCATCCTCTGCCCTTCGATATGGCCTGGCAGTGGGAGCATGACAGTCTGGCTGGCTGTTATTTAGTCACACCAGGGGTTTTGTCAGTGTATTGGTGTTTTTGTTATCAGCATGGAAAGCACCACCAGAAAAAAGCAATTATGTTACTTGATGATGGGCTGTTAAAGTCTTCTCTGACCAAAGGGGCTTCTACTGGTTGAAGTTAAAAGTTTATTTGTGTAAATTTAAATTTGTTGTGCTATAATTAATTCCATATGTTTCTGTCTGCTTTTAAAGCCCTGAGCAAGTTAATGTAAAAAAAAATCCAGAAATACACTGTTTGAAAAGATAATTTAAAAACTAATACACAGAATAATTTGTCACAATAATAAGACCAATTCTGCTTAAATACTCCCTATTAAAAAAAATGTTGATAACAATGCAAAAAATTAGTACATTGCTTTTTTTCCAGGGTTGATGTCCAAAGTATTAGTTGGGAAACAGAGCTCCCATCTTTGTGTTGTGATAGACTGGAACTACAGTTCCTGCTTTATGATCAGGAAACAAGGACATGGCTTTTTAAGCAGCTCTCAGAATAAACAATGCAGGAGGTTTGGTAGATTAAATTGAGCTTTATATGCCATTGCAATCATAGCCTGGCTGATTTTAGCTCACAGTAGTACTAAGAATTGTATTGAAAGGAATCTCACCATTAGACATATGTCTCATGTGCTTGTCTTTGGGATGTAACATAGACTTGTCCTCGGTGAGGCTTGTCCCATAGGCTTATGTAACTTAAATCTCTATGTGATCCAGCAATTAGAGTGCCAAAATGCAGAAACTTTAATATCATTTCATAAACTGCCTAGTGGGATGCTAAACATCCTATGCCTTCTAAATCTATATAAAACTATGAGAAGTCTATATAAAACTAAGAGCAGCCAGCTGCTCTTTGTTTTTTTTCCTGAACATGGTTATTCAACTGTGTCTCACTGGTTATGTCTCAAATTAAAGGGCTTCCTTTTCTGAGAGCAGCACGTTGTATTGCTATGCAATGGTTACAAAATGAACTACTCAGGAAAAATAACCTTATTTTCTGACACAACCACACTCAAACTGCTCCATCTTGAAGTTGTGAACTGTCACTCCAATAGGACCCTGGTAATGAGCTGAAGGAGAGAGTTTTGAAGACAGTAGAGAGATATCTGAACAGCTTAAGAATAACCATGAGATATATCTAATATGGAGGGACAAAATAGGGGCAGAATTAGGAATAATGTAATATAATACACTATAATAATATAGTAAGAGTTAGTAATTTAGCAATTTAATGTGCTACATTTTAGTTTATTTAGTTCTTTAGTACTGGGTAGACAGAGGGTTATTTAACAGTAGCTGTAGTACATGAAGTGCATAGGAGAGCTGGGTTACATTTGCACTTTAGAAATACTGTGCTAAGTGGGAGGGAAAATGCCTGCCAATCAGAGCCCTGTAATTTCCACTGCCTTGTTCTCCTGGGACCGAGTGCAGCACCTGCAGAGGAGCAGGCGCTGGAGGCTGTACGTGGGCTGACACCACCATCTGCCCTCCCTGTGCCGGTTCCTCACCGTGGTGCTTCCCCATAGAATATTTGTGCTCTTGGTGTTCCTCAGTGAGGACATGGGGGACACTAAAGCACATATTGTGAGGTTGGAAAAGCTGAAACTTGCTATTTGCAGATAGCATACTCCTGTATTATAATTGTTTGATTTAGCGCCCTTTACTGCAGTCTCCAGAGCAGTGCTGAGCACCTCCTGCTATTGCTTCATACCTAACTGGATTCCCGCAGGATAATGTGGGGAGGCGCTGCTTTGGAGTATGGTGTTGGGGATCTGCACCAGATGTGTCACCAAAACCCTCCTTCCTCAGGCAGTCTCACTGCCAGGCTCTCTACCAGCTCCTTTTCATCTCTGCATGGCATCTGTCTGACACCTGGAGGTGGTGGAGCTTCCCACCATTGAGCAGCAGACAGTTTGCAGATCTGCCTATGTTCCTTCCTAGGACTCTGTGTCAAAGAGCCTTAAGCCATTTCCCTAGTAAGGAGGAAGATCTGCCAGTGGACTTCCAGCAGAAGCAGCCAGGTCACAGTTTGTGGCACATGGGGAAGGTTTTCTCTTCCTGTTGTTCTTCTCATTCATTCTTGTTGGGAGCCTGATCACTCATGCAAGATATTTACCTTTAGGGGAAAATGCATAACTAGAAATGCTTCATTATTGGACTAGATAGTAGGTAAGGGCTTCCAGTCAAACTTCTTCTCTCCTGAATATGTAGACAGATGTAGAAATATGTAGAAAATAGGATAAAAACTAAGGAAAGGGTAAATCTTCAAAAGGCAGAAACAGGTTTACTTATGGTCACTATAGGTGGGAAGTCTGAAATTTTCTAAAACTTCAGTATGTATTTAAAAAGTAAGTTTATTAACCTGCTATTCTTCAACCTAACCCTTCTTTGAAAAGTTGTCATTTAATAACCAGGTATCTTGTAGTCTGTTTAGGCAAAATATATAATGTGAATATTGATAAGAAAGTGTACTCTTAAGTGGCAGTGGTAAAATCTTGTGCTTTTTATTATGAAAAAACACATCAAAGTGAAAACCCTAACTTTATACCTTCTCATTAGTGACTGCTGATGTCCCTTAAAAATTTATTTATAGATCAGTCTCAAAGAGAAAAAGTTGTATCACCTTCTGTGCCCCTTTCCTTACATAGGACTTCTTGTGTTAGAGCTATTTTGAGACCTTATTGATTGTGACTCTCAAATATTTCTCTTATGAGAACTTTCTGCTTCCCTTTGCTTACATTTTTATTGGCTTTTGACACTTGGAAAGGCGTGCAGAGCGTCCCCTTGCTCTTGCTTGGTAGGTTGATCCCAGCCCAGGTGCATTCTGTCTCACCACTTTAGATGGGTAAAGTGCCTCCTACTGCTGCAGGTTTGCTCAGATATAAAATTCCTCACATCCTACATGACCATGTCAGCTGAATAAATAGGCAGAGATTTACAGCAGACAGTTTTGTGTCTGTAACCACTCTGAGGAAGTCATTTGCCATAAAACTCTTCTCATAATGCAGACATAATTTGGTTGATAAATGCAGTAAGTTCACTTCGCTGTATTCACAGGGTCACATTCATTTTTGTATGTGAATGGCAGTTGGTTTATTTTTCAAAATGTTTGCAAGTCTCATGAGTTTCATAAGTTGTAGTGTCAACAAGTATCCGTCCAAAAGCACGTTACTTGTTCTTTGTTATTTGTATTTGTTCTCCTTTAAAACAAATTTTAAAATCCTTATCTAGAAACAAAACCATATGCTGGAATATTTTACATAAATAATTTTGCTAATGTTAGTGATACAAAAAAAAAAAAGTGGGGTTTGTAAGGATAAGGAAAAATAATTTTTACTACTAAAAAGTAGATTTTCTAAACTCTTAGTTACTATCAGTAAGTGATATTGAAAATCTATTTAGAAAAGCCCCCTAGGGCCTGATAATTATATTCACATTAAGATAAACAGGACAGCATATGCTGCCACTTACCTTACGAGGTTAATGCACAGTGACTAATCCAAACTGGGATAGTGAAAAATTACCAGTTTGATAATTTATATAATTTATATAATAACCAAACCTTAGCAATATTACAGAATAGTCTTTACAAAAGTGTGTCTTACTAGCAGGTTTTTTTCAGAAATAGTTTTCTAGTGCAAAATTTAGTTGGATTTTATGTACATAACACAAGTCCTGTCCCACCATGTGTTGAAGGTAGCACAGTCCTTCCACAGATAGACTCAGCCAGACTCAGCTGGGCATGAGCAAGAGGTGGGTATAGACATCTGCTAGATAGTGCCCTTGCCTTAACTTCAGTAACCCTCCTTTATTTCACAGCCACCTTGTTTCACAAAAACGGAAGTTTCTTTTGCTAAAGCCTGACCTTTGAAACAAACTTTCTGAATTCTTAGTGATTAAGTTGTATGAACAACAGCCGTAAGATGATAGGATCTCCTGAAGCTGCAGAAGTGATACCTATGAGGCCTATCTCTTTCACTTAGTGCCTTTTTCCAAATAAATGCAAGACTCTTATTTTCAATGCTACAACTGTTCGTAGCAGAGAACAGGATGAAATATGAAAAACATTCCCTTTTGTACTCTACAAAGTCTCCCTTTCCTCAACCCCATGAGTCCTGAAATGTGCTGGTTTGGCCTTTTGTTTGTCAGGGGTTTGGGATTTCGTTTTGGGGGTTGGGTTTGGGTTTTTTTCATTTTGATTGTGGAAACAAATGGGGTTTTTTTATTTTAAACAATAGGTTATGTAAAAGTTTCTCTTGACTGCTCTACTTAGAATTTAGTTATATAAACTGTTTTCCTCACACTTCTTCTTCCTCCTCTCCTTGTTGATGCACAGAGTCCCAGGAAATCTCAGTAATAGAGAAGAGGCTGAAATGGGTTTGAGTTATGTGTAGCATTGCTCACCCTCTGCCTCTCTGAAACTCATTTTCCAATTGCTGCCATGTGTGGAGTAAATGTCACCAATGTTTCCATCTGGGATTCTTTCTACCTTGCATTTTCTGTCCCTGAGAAAATATTTCTTGTCTGCTTTCCAGACAAGATTTCTTGTCTGCTTTTGTGATATGCTCAAGAATAAAAATGGCAATGCTTGATATTTTCCTTCCTTTCCATCCTGTCTTTTGGAAAAAAAAATCTCTTTAACAGGGGTTAAACAAATCTCACCAGTTAAATTGGAATGAGTTTGTATGTCTTTACATTATGCACAGTTGAACTCTTTCCCGAAGTGGTTTTTTTTTAACAACAAAACATCCCCCAGCTTTTCATATCTGGGATTCAAAATGACAATGGATGTTAAGATCCACGGAGTTTCATTTTTTTAATTACAATTTAGTGTAGTAGGCAATAGAATAGGGAATGCACTGAGAGCAGCCAGGCTTTTGAAACTGCCTGTGCAGAGACTGCATATCCACGCAGAAACTCTAAGTAAACAATTTAGCTGTATGCTGTTTATTCCACCTCTCTCTTTCTCTTTTCTTTGCTAACACAGGTCCACAAAGATTCTCGAGTTCTCAAGCCCTAGCTTATGGAAGTGTGTAATGTCAGTGTGGTTGCAAAATCACACGATCTCCTAGCTCTGTATCTTATCCTTCACCCAACATTGCACAACGCTGGACTGTCAGCTAGGAGAACGAAAGGAGCCAGATTGTGTTGTGCCACCTCTTTTTCTAGCTCACGCATAAGTTGCCACCAGGATATTTTTCTGTGTTTGTAGCACGTTTGGTGGATTTGGGGCACATTCTTTGCTTCCATTCTCCTCATTCATGTGACCCTTTCCCAGTGCTTCCAAATGAGCTAATGTGTCTTCAACATGGAGAAAACCAACCAAGTTGGTTAGGATGTGTATTGTTCTCTTGTTTTATTTGTGGGTTGTTTGGGGTTTTTTTAATTGGTCTTTGTTCTGTTCTTTTTAAAAAAACATATCTACAAAAAGAGAATATATAACTTTCTGCCCTAAATACCTCTTTTGCATCAGGGATGGATATTTTAATGGAGTGAGGTGTAATAGCAGAACAGTGCCATGTCTCTGTCCTCACGAGCATCGCTGCATGCAGATTAGAAAGGCTCTGTAGTGCTGCTACTGTATGCCAGATTTGCTATTTGCTCTTGTTTGCATGATAGTATTTCTAATTTACTAATATGATATGGAAATAATGGCACATCAACGATCTTTCAACATATTGTATCACTGCTTTATCATATTAGGCTAATACACTGCGAGAGTTGATAGCACCTCTCCATGTCAAATGGGAACCACATCTCTTGGCACTGAACCGATTGGACTCAAAGGTTGATAAACTTATCATTAGAGAATTGGCACGACGGAGACTCAACTTCAGCCTCTTGCAAGCAACCTAATGGCCTCCGTTCAGAAAGTCAGTTCTTCTTGAATAACTTTGATGTTTATAACAGACCTGTTAAAGCGTAGACAACCACATGCCTGAATATGAGGCCTCCAGGAAGGTGTCAAAGGGCATGGCCAGTCTTTTGAAGAATGCACCCTTTCCACAATGGGACTAGGCACAAAGTCAGATCCAGTCTACATGGAGCACATTTGCAGAAAATACTGCCCCCGGCACGGGAGAACGGAAGGGGAAGAGGGTCTTGGCAGGGGAAGGGCTTTGATGTCACTCAGTTTTGTTCTGCACACCTCGAGGAATTAAAGAGGGATTCAGCCATGGTAACTGTAATTTCCCATTGCTTGTACTGAACTCCAGTGAACCCATTCAGGCCAACCAGATAGAGTTGTGTCATTTAAGCGTGCTTCACATGAGTGAAGGAAGTTTCCTTACTGTGTCATGCTAAACTAAGTCTATTCTGTCAAGTGGAGGTATGTACAGACCTTTCAGAGACTTCCATTTATCCAATGGTTTGTACTGAATTCCCAGAGGGTACGCTGGCACTCGTTTGGATGGTGATGGAGAAGATACCTCACGCTGAGATTTATTAGACTCTGCAGTTAAACTCTTTGGTTCCTCTTTATCTTCTAGGACTAAAACATGTGAGTGATGCTGCCTGGCCAAGCAGGCACAAAGTATTCTCTGTATAACACCCAGACTCCAGAGGGCTGTTTTGGGGCCAGTATTTGTCTGGATGTCACTCAAAGTAGATTCAGATATTGTATTTATCATTATGTTCTGAGTCCCCTATGGGTTGATGTTTGCCTCTATCTCTGTGATTAGAATGTGGATTTTCCTTGATATATTTGGCTAAGGGTGTATTGTAATAATGTTAATGCTAATTACTTGATATTTCATACTATCTTACGGGGAGATACTTTTAAAAAATGTATTTTGAAATGTTTTCTTTCTGTTTGCTCAATGTATGGTATTGCATTATGTTAATACCAATAAAATTATATATATATATAGTTATATATATATTTCCCTTTTATAAAGAAGTAAATTATGCTTTTTTGCCTCACAAACAGGAAATGTGCAGTGAATAAAATTAAATCATTCTGCCTTACAGCAGGTGACAAAGCTTATAATAGTTTTAATATTCTTTTTTTTGAAAAATAAAAACTATAGTATGACATAAATTAGTTGGAAATTCATCAAAATGCATGTTTTATGTTTCTGCTCAATGGGACTGTCACAAAACAGCCTAAATATTTAGCAATGTTGTTTTGGCATCTTTAATTTTTTCTAATCAGAAACATGCACTGTATTGCTATTATTGATTACAAAACTGTACTGTCATAAATTTTTGCCTGTTGGCCAGATAGACAAACCCACTGAGTTTGTCTGTAGGAATTGATTTTAAAATTTAATTTAGTGCTCTTTCCAGTGCTTGGCAAAGGCAGAATTTATTTTTTATATAAGGTTGCCTTTGAAGTACCTGCCTCTGCCAGGAATGATAAATCACTGCTAAGTACATAAAGATTCTGCAACCTGAAAGATATGTGATTAAAGTCTTGTTGGAATGGCCTGCAACTCCAGCCAGTCCTTTACATTCTGTCATTAAATTCCATAATTAGTTAGAGGTGAAATGTTTTGGAAATGAACTAGAGAAGCAGAAGCAAGGATGTGACTCTAAAATGTCCTTTGGCTGCCAGTTGGGGTAACACTGATGGCTTATTTGCTGCTTGTAGCCAAAGGCCAGCATATATCTGCACTAATGCCTATTAGATTGTCTTCAGCTTCCTCTCTTTCTTTTCCCCACCCTTTCTAACATATTGTATTGAGTATCTTTGTTTTGCAGAGGCATTCAGAAGGGCTGTAATTAGCAGTCCCTGGCATTTAATTGCATACACATTTGTTAAATATTTTTCTGTATGCCTTAAAATAAAGTATAGAAAATGGCAGTAAATGTTTCTTTAATGAAGGCATTTGATTTATTCATGAAGTCAGGATTTTTTTAAAGGTGTTATTTTGGGCTTAATAAAGGAAATAAGCCAGCAAATTTTCTGTCTTGCTTTTGCATAACCATCATGTGTCAGGGCTGACGTTCAGTTCCTTTCTCTTGTTCCTTTTGTGGCAAACACGTTCTGCCCAATGGGTGGGGAATGGACCTTTCTGCTGTGACCACTCTCATGCCAGTTTTGAGAGCACTTTATGCTAAGGTTCATACATGTTCACAAGTTCATTTTGACATCTGATGACATGAGTGATGTCTAGAAAAGCCACGTGGAATTATTGCATTTCTCTCGTCACAGCAATAGCTTTTGTCCTGAAAGGTACCTTGAACTCTGTGTGGTGCTTACAGACCATGGGGGTGTGATGGGCATTCAGCAGCTGATGGGGGGTGCCTAATATTTGGCAGTGTTGTGCCCTGCATAATTAAGATGTAAATCAGAGCGCAGTTTAATTAGGTTGGAATCCGATCAGTGCAGCTATCATAATGTGCAGTTATAAATCCATTAATAAATCTGAATATCTGAATAAACATGACATCTTCTGGGATACCATTTTGGGAAGTATTTCAGGTCCCTTTCAGAAACGCCTTGGGAGGTGCTTCCCCAGCAGACCACAGTGGGTTACAGAGGTAACTGAGGCAGACATTCAATTAACCTGGCTCCTGTCCACACTAATGTTTCTCCCGTGTTGAAAGTAGAATTGCAATTCCTTAGCCATGGGTTTTGGAAAACTCCACTCTTGGTGCTACATTTTCATACAAAGAAGCAACTTGGGATGTAGCCTGAAGTAGAGTTCATTTTCCAGGTGGGTGTTGCTCACCAGGAACGTGTCCCCCATCTGTTCAGGCTTCCTTTCAGGTATCAATCCCATAAGCCTTGACAGGCACTTCTGTTGTGCAAGCGTGACTGTGGCTTGATTCTGACTGGTGAGTAATGTTGCTGGGTCCATATCATTTGTCACTTAACCTTTCACAACTTTGAGTGCTGCAGCCTTAGGTTAAGTTTGTAATACCAGTATTTTCCTCAAGGAGTAATTGCTTCTATATATTGTGAATTAATATTTGTAGGGAACTCCTCATCCTGTTTCAAAGTTACAGAATCCCCACGTAAAATTTTGCCCAGTTTCCTCCAGCTCCTGGCTTTCCTCATAAATACAAGTTTTCTATTGTTTTTGAACTGCAGAGCCCAAGGGGAAGTGTACCATCAAAGTGTGATTGGTCTGTTTATTTCACTTCAGCATTGATAGCTTGTGGTAAAATTAAACAGCACTTATATCAGTGTGTGGCACAGGAAAATGTCAGGATATCCTATTTCATTGTGTAAAATTCTCCCAGAGAGTCACTAAAATCAGCAGATGAAGGTTAAACTGGTGCCTTCATAGGCAGCTTAATGAGGACAGTACCATATCCAAAGCCAAGGAAGGATGCCACTATAACCCTACAGCAGAAAAGTTCTGCCACTGATCAGAATTCCATTACTTTGGGGAGCTTTGGAGTGACTTCATTCTTCTGCCCTCTCTGAAATCACAGCCCACCAATATAACCTCCTGAAACAGCAGGACTTCAAGCAAAGAGGGAGCTACAGATGTTCATTTGAGGCATGCAGGAGCTGTGAAGAGGCAGCATGAGCAGAAAAAGCTGATTATTCCCTCTGTGTGTCCCCTTCTCACTAACACAGTAACCCATTAGCTGGCACCTGTACTTCAGTGCTAAGTGCATGTCAGAAATGGCTGAATGTTACTGTCAGCTCAACAATGCAGATCTGCAAGGAGAGACATCAAGGGGTTTTCCTCATGCTCAGTTTAGTGTCAGCTGTGTTTAGCAAGCAATTCCAGTGGTGTGGAAGGCTGAAGAGATGTGGCTGAGGTGGGTGTGAGACTCAGAGCAAGACCAGCCCAAGTGTCCCATGAAGGCTGGAGGTTGAACACGTGAACATGCTCCAGCCTGCCAGCTCACTGCAGCCAGCAGGGCACAGGAGGCCTGCGGGGCCATGGCCCATCCTTCAGACATCCCCAGAAAGGTGACTCCAGTGGAAAAGAGATTCTCATGGATCTACTGACCCAAAAGGAAAACTGCTAGTGCCATAAGTAGTTCACAATAAGAATCAGACCTTTGGTGCCACAGAAAAGGCTTGGCATCTGTCAGGCCTGACAGAGGCTAGGGCTAGATCTTGTAAAAGATGGTACCTACCTGATTCTGGTATTGAGCTTGGCTAGAGCAGAAAATGCCTGAAATACCTTCAGATATCTGTCATTTGGGAGAGGAGTTTTCCACTTGCCTGCACAGTTCACTTTATTTCAAGAAACCCAATTTATGCTCAGGCATGTGAGAGGAGAAGCAGGCTCATACCACTGGGTGTAAAACTCCAGCAAGTGCAGGACTCTGTTGTGTTGGTGTTTTCAGTGAGCACCCTCCCTAGGGAGTATCTTTTTTTGTCTGCAGGTTTATGTAATAGGAGAGAATAGAAACTGTGTACAATTCTCCCAGTAACCCAAAAGTACTTCCACTTTAGAGGAAATGATGGTATAAAATCCGGATTTAATACCTGCAATGAAAAAATACAAAGCAATAAATGCAATAAATATAAAATTTAATGATCCTCCAGCTACTAAAATTTCACCAAACACATGGATCAAAGCTTGTTTTTAAACAATGCTCCTCCCTTCCTTGATTCAAGACTTTTGGGAAAATCCTGCACTTTCACATACACAGAGACAGAAAGGACAGAAGATTACATGAATCAGAGGAAGGCAGGGAAAGGGAAGCAATATCAGAGAGAAGGGTTGCAAAGTCTGGGTACTGCTCAAGAAGAACCCATTTTGCTTTTAATTTAGTTTTAATTCAGCTTGCTTAAACTTTTCTTCACTTGTAGAAAACATTAATATGCTTGTGTGTGTGTGTGTGTGTGTGTGTGTATAGACATATATATATAAAGATGTGTGTGTGTGTGTGTTTATAGGTGTAATCACATATCCAGTCTGGCCTTGATTTTAAAGTCACATAGGACGTGGCATAGGACATAGCATAGATGTCTTTGTACTTTAACAGGGAAATCTGCTCTATTTTACCCAGAGCAGATGATTAGCTGCTGTTTCCATGTAGACCTGCATTTTATTGCACCTCCTGCCTGCTGTACCATGCCAGGCTTAAATACTGTGTTGCTTCTTCCTTTTCACAGTAATTAGGGATGTAACCTGTAACATTTTCCTACCAGGAGCTGACTTTCCTTGTCATTGTGGCTCCCCCCATACCTGTGAAGGAGTGACATCATGCACAGCCACAGCTGTGCAGACACCATCTCCTTTAAGCCTTACATTGATTTCACCACTTTTAGCCTGGCAGGGGTGGGGTGAGGTTGCCGGAAGAAAAACACATCGCTTAGTCTGCCAGCCAGCCATCTAAATAGTGTTAAAAATTATTAATTCCTGAATCTTTGTATTAGAAGCATTTGGGTATGTCTCACTCTTGGGCAGTTTGGACTCTTAGTGATTAACCTGAACAGCAGCAAAGATAGATTTACGCCTTGCACTGAGAAACCAACTGCTTCTTTGGAGGATTTCTTTTCTCCCCTCCGCTGCAACACTGCTGAAATCCACATCCACTCTCCTTTCATCCTTCTTCTTTTTCACCTTGTATTTACCTAGTACCTAGGGAGATCCCTTCAGTCTCTCTCCTAACTGTTCCCTGGGGTTTAGAAGCCAGCCAGGCTGTTGCATGCTCTGGCCACAGCCCTTGTCTGCCTGTTGGCACAGCTGGAGCCGGGGCTGCAGAGCTGCTGCAGGAGACTCCCCCTTCCCAAGGGGTCAGCAGGGCTCTGTGAGCTGCTCTACCTGCCTGTCAGTGAAAGCACTGCAGCCCAGGCAGGTTTGATAGTCCCTGTTGTTAGACATGGCAGAGAGAACCTGCTGTGGCATAGGAGGATTACAAATGCTTTCTTGCTGCTGGGATTATATCAGTTATTAGTTAGCTTGTGGCAGACCAGGGTGTCTGTTCCAAACATGGACACATCAGGGTCAAGAAGGAAAAGGAAAAAAAAACACCCGGAGGTTTGTGCACACAAGGCTATTTAGCTAACTTGAGACCATTTCCCAGAGGCCTGGGATGCTTCTTGTTTTGGGGGAGTATTTACTGCGTTTACTGTCACTCACAGAAGGTCTCTGGAACACTTGAGGTAAATGCCTCCCTTACACAAAAGGTGAAGCAAAAAGGTGTAGCTCTCAAATTGGAAGCAAATCTTTGGGATTTGGAGGGAGAAAATAACATGGCAGCTGTTTAATAATGTAATTAGTGATGTATTCTAACAAAATTGCCTCCTTAATATGCTGAGAAAGCTGAGGTTAGCTGGTTCCTCTGCCAGAAGGAGTGAGCTCACCAAAAGGAGTGAAAATGGGAGTTTAAATTTCAGTGGAGCCTGGAGATTTCAGTCTGACTGTGCCTTGTTTGCTTCCTGTCACAGACTTCACAGCAGCTTGGCTTTCTGGGGATTTGCAGAGGTTGGTACTTCTGCTCAAATGCAGGGCTGACTGCAGGAGAGGAGTGGGTGTGTGTGAGAGGAGTTGCACAGCGAAGGAAAGTGCGTCACTGAGCAGAAAAGGATAGAAAAGCAAACAGAAAAGAGGATAGTGGGAAAATGGAGAATTCCATCAGGGAGGCAGTGGTGTCCTTCACTCAGGGTGAGAAGTCTAAAGGCAATGGGGTTGAGCCTGGATGGTGTCTGGAGGCACTGGCAAAGACCAGAGAGGCCCCAGTGAAGAGCTTTGATCCTTGAAAAATATGACCTTGTTAGCAGGGTAGGTGACAAAATTTATTAACCATCCTTACGTAGGCACTTCTGTTCACTCAACCCCACATGAAATCATGGGCTCCTCTGGTAACTCACTGAAAGACAAAAAACATGCAAGATTTTGGCAGCTTGAGCTTTAGCAGAAAAGTGAACAACAGAAGTGCAGGGACCTCCACTGAAAACTGCTGGAGGTTATTTCATATATTTAGAGCAGATTTATGAGAGGTGTGTGCCTAGAGATTCTCTGTGTCCAGAGAGCAGTGTGTTAGCCAGCTGGGCTGCAGTGGTGACCTTCTACAGGGTTCTAATTCAGTACCATCTTCCTGAATCATCAGTTTACACGAACCAATCATCTCTTGATCCATGTAAATACCAATGGTAACTTTCTCTCTGGTCACTTTTCACAGAAGTACCTTATGCTCTTATGATCTTGGTTTATAAGAGGGAAATAATGGAAAGATGAATTGCCTAACAGAGCCAGGAGTTGATTACACCTAGTACATCACAGAGCTTGGTGCATGCTTTTTTCAACAGCAAGTGACACAGTATGAGAAATCCCACCAGTTTTTTCCTGAATGCCAAGAACCCAAACAGTTCCTGACTTGTTGGAGTTTCACCTACTCAGCCATAATCTTCATCTCTCTCTCCTGAGAAAATGTAAAAGTAGTTACAAATATTTACTGCATTTCAAGGGCATAGTACAAAAAGTTCAGAAACTTTTCCTATAGAAAGCAGGATAGTAAATAATAATAAACACAATGTTTACTAGACAGATGTATTCATTATCTCCAAATGCAAATAGCTTTGCATTCACTTGAAGACAGCAGGAGCTTATTTGTTACAAAATTCAGTACCTGTATATTCTTGCATTTGGAAGATAGGGTTCTCACCAGATTTAGATCCCATGTGTTGCAGTTTGTGCAGCTTTATTTCTGCTCCTGAGTTACAGAATTGTTCAGGCTTGTGTGGGGCAGGGGACAAAATTACAGCTTCAGAGAAGACACCCTGCTTTTCAGCAGTATGTGGAAACTGTGACCTGGCAGTGCATTCAGAGAAACAGGAAAGATGCAACCCCCTACTCAGCAGCCGAATGAGTGAGAAAAACAACTTGTTACGTTGGCTGCTGGTCTGAGGTCACCTGCAAATCCTATTAGACCACATTTTCTACTTAAACAGAACATTACCAGAGGTCTTATTCTTCCTTAACAAGATGGCCATGCTGTAAAAGCATGACTTGCATACAAATCCACCAATTTTAAAAAAGAAAATATGTGTTAAGCTCAGCTCTATATCTAACAGAATACCTCAGATGCTTTATGGTGCCAAGGGTTTCACCAACACCTACAGGAAATCAATCAAAAGCTCTAGCAGAAGGCTGAGGGAGGGGAGATGTGTGTGTAATCTCATTCCCGCCTACTGGGAGCCATTGAGAGCAGCAGCACCACCTTCAGCATTTCTCTGGAAAATATTAAGGGCTTGGGATGTGTTTTCGTGCCGCCCACTGCCCTCTCCCCCACCACAGGTGAACAAGGCATCTTGCCCTCTTTAGAGCTTTCCCAGCCTCAGCAGCAGCAAGGCATTTAAGGGACTTGTTTTTCTTCCCTCCTCTTTCCTGTTTAGGAAATCCTGTCCCCTTTTTGACATGCTGCTCATAGTGACATCACCAAGTCAGTGACGGAGTGTGGGGGAGGCAGCCTCAGCCATGTGGAGGTGATGTGCTGATGCCTTCCAGAGACCTCCTGTCAGTGTTCTGCTGCCCAGCCCAGCCTGTGCCCTGCCCCCACAGTCCTGTGCCTTTCCTGAGCAGGCTCAGAGCTGTTCCCATTCAGGAGAGGGTAGAAGTCTGGTGTCCATGCTCCCTCTGAGGCCCACGTTGAGCAGTGGGTGCCTGTCCCAGGGGATGAGCCCTGAGGAGCACCAGCCATGCAGATCCCAGGCCAGCAGTGTGGGGAGGCAGGGCAGGACGAGCCCCCCTGGCACAGGGTTTATACTCTTGGGCAGGGGCCATTTTGCCATCCAGGTTCATTCACTTGTCATTCAGTATTGAACCTTGGGGTTGAACTCAAATGCTGTATTTTGCCTTAGTGGGGAGTTTCTGTGTTTTAGGAAGCCATGGGGTTTTTGATAGCAAGCCTATGGGTGTGGTGGCTGGTTGCCAAGCCAGGCTCTAGATCACTCTAGCAAAGAGAATTTAGATGGTGTGGAGTCAAAGTGCTGGTCTGCTTCTTCAGCAAGCCATCTCTGTCCTAATCCCCTCAGGATACAGCCTTGGCCGTGCTGCTGGGGAAGAGACACCTGAGGAAAGATCTCTTTTGCCTTGCATAGGAGAGAGAGAGAGAAACAGGTGTCAAATACTCTTGTGTCAGACCAGGAGGGAGTTTTCCCTTTGCCCTTTAGCAAATCACTCCCCTTCCACAGCTGTCAGACTGGTGGACATCAGCCTGCAGCAATAGGAACTGATAGAGAGATCCCAAACTTCTGACCTCATTGCTGCATAGACTTCTTAAGAAAGCATAAAAATCAAGACCACAAAAGATTTTAACCACTCTATGATTATTCAGCTACTGAATGTTTTGCCCTTTAGCCCATTAGATGTTTTAATAAAGAATAAAATTACAAGAAAGAGAAAAGCATCTCATTTCTATTTTATTTCAGTTCTGGCCACCATTGACAGTGATGAACCCAGCTCACCAAGCAGGGTAGCACAGGATGGGATGATTTAGGGAACTCTGTGCAGACTCAAAATAATTCCATCGATAAAAAGTCTCCAACCCTTCTTCACTTCCATATCTCTTTTAAAAAAAATTTAAATGTGTGCTTTAAAAACATCTGCCCACTACAAGGCCAAAGGGATAAACTGATGAGAGATGAAGCAAGATTAGTTGCTGATTGCAAAATTCTTGGATTGTATAAAGATCTGTATAAATGCAAACACTTTTTGTGATGGGGTGAGGAGATTTGGTTTTTTGGAGTTCTTGCCTGAGCCTAAGGAGAATCGTTGCCCTACTGCATAGTATGGGCCCAAATGGGAAGTGGCCTTAGGTAGCTCTTGGACTAAAAATGTCACTTCTAAACACAAACTGTCTTCTCTCTTGGTGACTGATAAAAAGCCCTCCAATCACCTGAGGACACTGAGGTTCTTCACTGAAGGGTGCTTCTGTATGTGGTAAACTTTCAGCCAGTAGAGATGACTGTCTTGGAACAGGGTCAGTCACAGGGTAAGGCTAACACTTGGAACCAAGCAGCCTTCCTACAAGAGCTTCTAGGAAGGCCTCTTGAGGACACAGGCACCTTGAGCCAGGAAAACAGGCACCACTGTGGAAGCCAAGACTGGCTGGGAGGATCCCGAGGGCTCTGGGAGCAACCAGGAGGCCACGCACAGGCAGTGTCTGGGTGTTGCATGAACGTGTGTCAGCGTGCAAGGGGCAGCAGGGACAGAGCTAAGGGACACAGCTAACAGTGTCCCAAGGGCTGCCCCAGCTAATCCTGATCCCCACTCTGCTAATCCTGACTGCACTGGTGCTTGCAAAGCTTGTACGGAGTCACTGAAGAGTTTCCTCTGGGGGAAACATTGTGTGAAAGGTTGAAGTGGTTTGATGTTTTCTAAATGAAGCATTTCAGATGCTCATATCAGAGTAACACTTCATCCCCAGCTTTTGCTTGGTTTTGTTTTTAAAGAAGCAAAACTTTTCTCTTTTTTATTTTTTTCTTTTTAAATGCTTTTAGTAGTAGTTAGAACAAATAATTTAAATTTATAATAAATAAATACTTCTCATATTTCTGTATTTTGATATAGTACATAATATTTTTTTTTTAACCAAACTATAATGCAAACAGCTCTGTTTTGGTTTGCCATGCTGCCAGGTCATGGTTGTGCTCTTATATTTAGTCTCTAGTTTGCTGCTGAACCATGAGGCAATAGTAAAGTAACAGACCAGCATAAGTGACAGCATTACTGACTATTGAACAACACCACTGAGTATCAAAAATAAGAGACAAAAATAAATGAACTTTTTTAGGAAGGAAAAGGACATGTCATTCCAGGGCCACCATCACATATTCTTGAGTGCTGCTATCAGCACTTTCAGTCTGAGATGTGATCCCTGATGGATTCCTTAGCAGGATGCTTCCAGGGCTTCCTCTGCTTGTAACAAGGAAGTCACCAGAACTGTGTAACTGCAGTACCAGAAATCTGATTTCTGGTAATAAGTCACTCTAATATTACTGCACCTTGCGCTATTTCTCTTTTTTCCCCTCTTTTGTATGTCAGGTTTTTACATTCTTGAAAAGTTTTTCTCCCTTTCTTGTGAAGGCCAATAGCAAGAAGGAGCAGTCGCAGCGCTCTTTTCTGGAACTTAGGAGGGGTGAAATATTCTCTTTATGGTTGAGTTAAACCTGTTAAACATTTGGCAAAGGTTTTTTGATAGGTCTTCATGTAATCACATTAATGATACATTGTTGCTTTCTCTATTTCTTCCTCCTTTTTTTGTTTTCCCCTTTGTCTCATTACAGTTGAAACTATAGAGGAAAAAACAGCAGACTCCTTGCAAGATTTGTACAGAGCCTTGGAGCAGGCCAGCCTGTCTCCTTTAGGAGAACACCGGATTTCCACTAAGCTGGAGTATAAGAAATCTTTTATAAAGAGATGTAGCGATCCAGTAGTCAATGAGAAACTGCACCAGCTGCGAATTCTGAAAAGCACTTTAAAGGTGAGATAAAACAGGAAGGGAAAAATCCTGCCCCAGGGTTGGATTGGGCTGTGTTGTAATCAGAGATTATTGTGTGCAGCTGGAGTCCAGGCTGAGCCCAGTGTGCAAACAAGGACAACATGGGGAAGCACTGCTTGAAAAGAAGAGAAAAATGTGCCTGGGAGAGCAGTCAAAGTGAGGGGATCAGTTTTAATTTCTTTATTTTCTTGTATTTAATCTCAGTCAGCTGCTCCTCCTCTAGCTAGTTTAACAGAAGTTGACATCAAATTATTGGAGGAAACCTTAATCCCTTTTTTTGTCCCTGAACGTTTTGATTTACCAAAACACATTCACTTTGTAATTGCCAAAGTCTAAAGTTAAACAAAGCCAGCCTTTAGAAGGGAACAGTATCTCTTGCAACACTTGACTGTTTTCTAATTGATGAGCTTGTCCAGGAGGAAACTGTGTGCTTGCTTTCTGTGTAAACTGATAGGATCATTGTATTTAATCAGTAAAATTGATTAAATAAGTAGTGATAACGATAGATTTGAAAATTTATATGGTAATTTTAAATGTACTACAGCTCTTTTAGCCTCCTTGTCAGCTTCCTTTGTTTGTTACAGCAGTTTCAGTTATGCCCTGATAGAGATTTCAGCAAACAATATGCTGGATTTCCTCAGGGACCCTGTTAACTATATTAAATTACCACATTTTAAGCCACCAGATAATTGTACAGTGCATTTTGTAACAGCTTTCATCAAAGAGGGCTTTATAAACATTAATTAATTTCGTTTTCTATCACCTAGAGAAGCATTTAGACAATATTATTCTCATGCTGTGGGGCTCCCATCCTGAAAAGAATTCGTACATGTGCTTAACTTTCTGTACTGCATCATCTCCTTGAAGGCAACTTGCATTATTATCTTAGTATGTGAGTCTTTGCAGGATTGAAGGCTGGCAAAAAAAAGGGCAACATTCACAGCTGTCCATGACTTCTACAAGCATGAGAAACTGAAACAAAATCACAGTGCTCTCACACACATCAGGGTGGCAGGAGGTTGTGTAGCTGTGGGTTTGTACCACAGTGGGGTCACACGGCACAGCTGTGGTTCAGCATCAGCAGTCTGCTGCCATGCTGAATTGTCTCTTTGTTTGTGGTTATTGATACCTGGGATACATTAAACCAATGGCTTCCTGCAAATGAAACTGCTTTCCTTCAGGGAAGTCCAAAAAACAGCACAGCCTCTTGATCCAGTGGGTGCCTGTTTTCGTGCTTCTCTGGAACTTCTTTCCTTTGGACCAAGCAAACACAATTTTTTTGTTCTCTGTCCATGAGCCATATTTTCTAAGCCTGTCAGCACTCTTGTTTAGACTGTGATTGGTGTAAATTGTGCTCGTGTACATGAAACCAATAATGGAAAATGTAATGGCAGCAAGGAGAAAAGACAGATAATTGTTGTTTTCTGCATAGAGCAGCAGTGTAGAGTGACACATGCTTGGTTTGCAGTGACATCATGGTAACTTGTGACTGGCTGCATTACAGCCCAGAGCTCCACCTCTGCCACACTATTGGCAATTGTATCAAGCAGTAGCTACTGCTATTTCCTAATCAATTAGTCTTTCTTTTTATCAGTACCTATGATTTCTCCTTCCTGAATGCAGCCAATTGCACTGGCCTGTTGGCACTGATGTTCTGAACTCTCCTTGAATTTTATCCTACATAATAATATCCAGAGACAGTCCTTCAAACTGCTTCTGGCTCTTGATGTCCTATCTTCTAAGTCATTAATGAAAGACCCCTGTGCTCTCTTTCCTGTGATAACACAAAATCATTATCCTGTCATTGAGTATGAGGTGCCTGGCTGGTAGTGCAGAGGTGTGGGACCAGCCACAATCTGTGAGAAATAAGTTATGGCAGCTCAAGCAGAGATCTGGTGATCAGGAGTTCCCATGGTTTCTTTCCCACAGCTTATTCTCAGCTTGCCCTCTCTTTCTGGAATTGAGTATTCTAGCAGATAGTGTTAATTTGCTATTGTTTGCACAGCAATGAAAGCAGTGCTTATGGAAGATGTCTCTGACCCTTCTGATCTGTCCCATCATACACAGCTTGATATTTCCCCTTGCCATGCTACCCAGAAGGATTTAACATACTCATAGTATGGACATGGAAAATGTGAGTTAGCCATGAGGAGTGTGAAACCCATCTTGCAGGGAGGTTGGAGGGAGATTGCTGGTGGCCATGCCATTCCTGTGCTGAGGAACAGTGCTGGAAACCTCAGGTGTGTGTTAGCTGTGTTTCCAAGGATTATGGCTGTGGCATCCAGCTTTCACGACTTGCAACAACGATGAGTGGCTGTGGGTACATCTGGGGCTTACTGTGACATTCAGCCCCATGAACCAATCACCAGCGAGGGATTATGGGACAGTCACTTCCCCTGCTCCATGGGGCGTAAGGAGGCACCAGCAACTATGTTATATTTCCCCTTTTTCTGCCTTCTCTCTGCCGCGTCAGTGGTAGAAGAGGTTGCAGCCAGCCAGCCCATGGCATGCAGTAGCTCTGTAGTGAAGATGAGCTGTCATTCCCGTGGGACTCCCTGCACAAGCCTTTGCAATGCAGGGCTCAGGTGCCCCCATGACAAGCCTGGTAAGGAGGGGTAGCTGTGCTGGCGGGCAGGAGGCCCTGTGTGTGTGTCTGCATCCCTCACACCCACACAGTACTTCTGATGCTGATCAAGAGCAAACAGATGGCACTTTGTTGTGTGAAACCCATCCTGAGAAATGCAAGCAGCTAATAGTAAACAGTACTTGCTTCTTCTGGGGCTGAACAAGGGGGCAGGTGAGGGAATAGGGACTCTTACTGAGGGTTCTGGACAAGGCGAGGGAAGCCCAAGTCCCACAGGGGAATGTGGGACACGCTGTAGAAAGGCTTCTGTGTGTGAGTGCTCATAGATCAGAAAGTCCCTGTGCTTTTAGGGGCTCTGAGGCTTGAGTTCGTACCCCCCATTCTCTGCTTCCACCCACGTGATTGATTTTGTCAATGACTCATCACTTGCATTAACTCTTTGCTTGTTCCTTTTCTCTCACAGGCCAGGGAAGGAGAAGTAGCCATTATAGATAAAGTTCTGGATAATCCAGCCTTGACGTCTAGAGACTTTCAAGAATGGAAACAAATGTACCTTGATCTCTTCATGAACATCTATGAAAGCAGCCCCCCGAGGGACTCTGTTAATGGCTCCTCTGAGGTTGAAGCACTTATAGCCTCGTTAGCACACACTCACTCTTACATAGAAACACATGTATGAAAGTCTCTCTTTTTGTCCATTTGCTACACCCCAGCCCTTTACTTAAGTGCATAAAGTAGTTTTTATATCAATATGTGAGAGCTCTAGTAAATTATATTTTAATGTTACTCAGCTGTGTGAAACCTTCAATGGTCAATGATACCACTTCTTTAATGAGGATTTGTATATTTTATATGCTACCAATGCTCTGCTTGTGTTTACCTTCTGTGAATTAAAAAAACATGATCTTTAGCTATTGAAGAAAAGGATTTAAAAGCATTTTTGGAAGACTGTGGCCTTCATGCAGGAAGTTCCACATGCTATAAAGCTTTTGTTATCAAAGGTCAGTTTTACAATGATATTTTATATTATATAATTCCAGTATTGCATTGCATTTTTGGAGTGCAGGTACTGTTTTGGTGGTGGGAGAAAACCAATTTTTATATTTCATGAGAAACTCTAGGAGTTTTCTTAAATAACAGGGAAAAAGTATAATGCAGTGATTGTGTTTCAGTTTTGTCAAACACATAAAAGGGTGAAAATCAGCAGATAAAAAATGACTAATGTGAATTTAAGTGTCAAGAGGTTAGGTCTTATTTCCTTGTGCTTTTTTAAAGCCTGTTGCTAAGGTTTACCACCAGTGCAAAGGGATGCACTTATTATAATTAAGACCAAATTGTGTGTTGTCTCTTAATCACATTAGGTTGATTAAAAAAAAAAGTAGTCATGGTACTGTGATTGATGATGCTTTTGCACTGAAGGTATCAGAATAATGTGCAGATTTTGCAAAAGAGAAAATGTAGACTTTCAACATCATTGGTAGCAGCGTTTCTTTAGCCCAGAACAGCAGTAGTAGAAAAGGTTTCCAATGAAATGCTTCAAATCCGAGATGCTTTGAAGATTCCCACAATAGAAAAGGAGTGAATAGGATTTTTCAAGTAGTTTCCTATGTGTTTTCTGAGCTGTGAAATTTGGCTATATTGTATGCAGGGATAATGTGTGATGACAGCAGAACTGAGCATGGAACCTGAAAAATAACCAAGGAGTAAAAAAGCCTCTGGTTTGCTTTTGAAGGGGAAGGGATGTCTCTGGGTTCTGCTGAGTTCACAAGCCAATTAAAATGTTTTGAACTTCCATGAGATTTGTTATCTGCTAAAGACAACCCAGTGAATATGAGGGGAAATAGCTCCTTAGAGTTAGGTACACGCCTGAAATAAAAGTGGAAGGGAACTCTTAAATCATATACTTTCTTTTTATGGACTTGGTTTTGAAAAATATTAAGAGCATGACAAAATATTTCTGCTGCTCTTCAGTATTTTGCTGCGTAAGTTAGGACTCATGACATGATTTAATAATGCTCATGTGGAAAGGAAAAGCCTCCTGTATACTTTTGTGAGTTGTACTCTTAACCAACTTGAGACTATTCCCTGTACAGCTCAGTGAATGTACTTTAAACTTTATGAACTCTGATATTTCCTGGCAGTTATATCCATGAAGGGATGAAGGAAAGAATGGACAGATTTTCTTTCTCTCTTTCTTTTCTTTCTCTCTCCCCTTTTTCTCTCTTGCTCCCCTTTTTCTTTCTTTTCCTCTTTCTACCCCTCATTTTCTATCTTGTTATTGTGATTGGATTGCAAATGTTCTGCAGATTTTGCACAACTGTACAGAAGAGTGGCCTTTCTGTAGCCCATTTCCAGTAATCCTATATTCAAGTTGTCTGGATGACAAATCATGTATTAACATTTGTATAGAATTCTGGATCCAGTGTAAGATTTGTACTATTAGAAGAATATTGTTTGTATAAACTGGACATTTATTTACTGCATGGGTACTGACTTGTATATTAAATTTGTGAGGTTTTTGTAAATTTCTCTTAAAAATGCTTGACTTGAAATGGATTGTGCTATTGTTCCAAGCATTTAGATTCTCTTGCTATTGTTTTACTGGACCAAAAGTAAATATATTCATATGAAAAACTCTTTATATCTGATGGATGTATATGCACATTGTGTAGTTGATTCCTTGTCAAAACCAAGGCAGTTCAGAAGACTTAGATCTGTTGCTATGCAACAGCCATTCTGCCTGCACTTTACATTAGTAAAGTTAGCTTGATTGCTTTAAAGGTGAAAATTAAACATTACGGTTTTTTAAGCTAGTCTAGTGACAAAGAACATGTGTCCTCTCCATTGTGCTGCCTTCTTTTAAGACTATTAAATGTTCTTCTATATATATTTTTATTGTATTAACTCTCAGCCTAGAAAGGGAACACTGTAAAATGAAGTACAATAAATTTAGCTTTTAAATGAACATTTATGGCTCGAGATTCACTTTAGTGCATACCGGATTGATTCTGTGGCATCTGACCATTTTGTCTGCATTTCACATATTCATGTATCTTAAAGTACCCCGGTGTGACTTCAAATGCTGCCAGTGTGGCCAAAAGGGAGTGACACTATTGCTGATTTGTATGTAAGCAGACACTGAGTAAAGACTTCTGAAAACCTTCAGTTACCTCCCTCCCCTTTGTACTCTGATGAAAGTAAACCTTTTTTGACTGCTGGGTTCTCTCATGTAGCAGTTGAACAGCAACAAAGCATTTTACCCTTATGAACAGGTGTGATAAACAGCGTATGGTGCTGAGGTAAAAGCCAAGGCGTCAGTCACAGCTTGTTACTCCTGTAAGAAGCTTCTTGGAGGCTAAGGATAAGGATACCCACTCAGCTCTGGCCATCTAAGCTAACACAGGGTTTGGATACAGAAGAAATGTACATCACCACTAGTGCACGTCTTTAAAATAACACAAAATAAGCATCTGGAAGGTGTTCTACAACAAAGGCCACTGAGAGAGAAATGGTTCTATCAAACACTGTTTTAACTTTCAGCTGTGGCTGAGTCTACATAGTGAAAAGTCCATGCTTTCTGTCCAGTAATTTCATGCTGGTTAGCTAAGACATTCTTGCCTAGTAAGTAGTATATCAAATAATACCTTTTCCTTGGCAATACTTGCTACTAATTCTTGTAGGCATCAGTTTTCTAGTCTTTATACAGCTCTCTTTCCTTTTGCTTAGCCATAGCGTAAAAACTCAATAGCACTTACCAGCTGGGAAAATTACCTCCGATTAAGAAAACAGAAAAGATGGATTATATTTTTTAATATTTGAAAAATCCCACTTGCAACACCTACTAATTGCTATCTAGGTATTATCCAAAAGTCAGGGATTACAATTCTCACTTATTGCCTCTAAGCGTGCTACTTGCTACATCTTTGCTCAGTGAGATCAGCTTCCAGCTTTATAAATCCTAGATGTGTTTCCTGTGCTGGAGCCAGATTTTCTTGCCTGTTTCCAGCAAGCATTTGGCTTATCCAAGCAAAACTTCCACTCTCACATTCAGTGCCAGTGCAATTTTCTTCTTCCCCAGGACCACCCTGCTCACTCATCTCCTGGGATGGATATTCCTCAGCATGGGAGCTCAGCAGCTGGGCAGCTTCTTCTGCTGGCTGTCGCTGTCCTGCTCTTCGGCCACCTCGGAGAGCTGCAGCACGGCGCACTGCAGCCCACACCACGGCAGAGGAGCCTTGCAGATCTCTTCCCAGCCGTCGTTGTCGATGTCATAGCCAACCACGTCTTGCGTGGAGACCTCCAGCGAGTTTTGCCATTTCTTTCCCCCAATAAGAAGAGCTGTTTCCTCTACCACTGCCAGGCCATAGGAGAATCGATCGTAGACCAGTGGTTTCAAGCGAGTCCATTGGTTTTGATCTGGGTCATACCTTTCTATTTCAGAGAAAGGTTCATATAGTCCCAGAAAGGTGAATATGGATCCCCTGATTGTTGCCATCTGATGCCCAAACCGAGCAATGCTCATTGGGGCACATTTCACCCACTGCCCTTCAAGTGAGCTCAGAGAATAAACATCATTGCTTGTGCTGGCTGAGGCCGAGCACTTGCCCCCAGAGATGTATATGGTGTTCTTGCAAACAGCACTGGCATGACCATGTATCCTGCATGGCAATTCCCTGGCCTTCGTCCATCTATCCCTGCTGATGTCATAGACTTCCACAGATGAATGCAGCCACCCATCCTCACCCCTTCCACCAATGGCAAAGATATCCTTGCCTAGGACACAGCAAGAAAACTGGCATCTCTTTTCCAGCATGCCCGTGATTTGGGTCCATGTGTTAAATCTTGGATCATACCGATGGACCTTGTTTGTAACCAATAAGGTCTTTCCAATTTTAGCATCACCCAGGGTACCACTTTGTATTTCCCCACCCAAGACATAGAGGAAGTTCCCCACCACACACACGCTGTGGTTCTGCACCCTGTCCTGCAGCTGCGTGAGGGTTCGCCATTTGTGATTGTAAACATCGAAGGCCACCACATCAGTGACGAGCCCCTCGCTTGCTGTGCCTCCCCCCAGCAGAATGATCCGAGTTTTCTGGTTCCTCAGTGTGGTGGACTTATCCTGCAGGACAGGCTGTTTGAATACAGATGAGTGATAATTTATTGCTTTTATGATCAAGCACTTAATACCTGCTGAGAGGGACACTTCTGACTGTGTGTAGGTTTTTCTCAGCTCTTCCACTGGGACGAGACCATATCTTATGTGCTCTAAAAGGCTGCTTGCATGATCCAGCCTGGATTTATCCTGCTTCAACCACAGGAGGACAAGATTCAACAGGCGGCATTCTTCCACCATGGGGAGATCTGGTGATTGAATCACTGCTAGCAAAGACCTGAAGTTCAGCTCAAGAAGTCCTGACAAATCCAAGTCCAGCAGCTTCCAGACATTTTTTATAATGTATTTTTCTGCAGCTGCTAGGGCATCTGGCAGGTAGAACTTCCTGGCCACATTGGCAGAGTAGCAGCAGTTTTCCAAGGCAAGATTGTTAACTAAATACTGATTGCACAAGCCGATAGCATCAGTAACTTGCAAGTAGCTTGCAGCTTCCAAGGTATCCTCCAGGCTTTCAAAGGAAAGGGGCAGCAAGGATGTGTAAATGAAATCCAGGATGTGCTGGAGCCCAGTGGGTGAGACAACTTGCAGGTGAATGACACTGGCTTTAGACTCTTGGGTATAACTTTTGAACATGGCTCGGAAGTAGTCGCTGGAGCATGCCAACAAGGACTTGTGTGCAGGAAACTCGTTTTCTTTCACTTTCAGCAAAATGTCACAGAGAAAGCCCTCTGATCTCAGACTCTGGTACTGGGCGAGCACAGCGGTGCAGTGTGCTTTGCAGTAGGACAGGAAGTAGCTCATGGCAGACAATGCAATGCTTTTCCCTTGAGCTATTAGAGCTAAAATGCAATTAGATATTGAAACAGCTGCCTTACTCAACAGCCATTGCTTGAATGCCCAGCAGACCTCCAGCTGTTAGAGAAAAGCCCAACCCAAAATAACAAGTCAGTCTCTTGCCTGGCATTGGGGGACAGTTAGTAGATTTGTAGTGAATTCAATTCATTCCTTTATAGAAAAAATAGCTGAATGTCATATCAGCTGTAGGATGCTTACTTTTCTTGCCTCCACAAGTTGCGCAAGGATGAAGAGTCCACAGTTGTGCCGAGCACTTGCTTGGCTGGCCATCAGGTGACAGATGAGGGAGCTAGACGACAGTCCCAGTAAATGGCCCTTCGTGTCTGCTCAGCCGTCGCCCCCAACCCTTCTTGCTCCACAGGCAGATCAAAGGGATCCTCTCTGGCTGCCAGCGCGTGGCTCTGAGCAGACACAGATGAGAAGAGAGCGCTGACTTTTCTCCTCTTGTTTGTATTTTGAACTCCGATCAGTTTAGACGTCACCACCCCGGGACATCAGCCCCCTTTCTGTCCCCTTTCCGCACAGTCCTGGGAAGCCTCAGCCGAAGATCAAATCAGCACCCAGGGATTATTATGGGAAGATTTTTCTGAGCCCATAAATCTTTCCCCGGCAGCCACTAAGACAACCAAAATACCATGATTAGTCAGTGGTTCGATTTGACATGCATTTCTGGCTCTTTGCTTCACGTGACACCTCCATAGCTCACAGCTACCAGAATAGCCACAGGCTCATCCCCTCGTCCCCCTGGCCTGGGAGCCAACCCTGGGCGGTTGAGAAATGGGGCCAGGGACTGGGCAGACAGAGGAGCTTCCAGTGACAGCCACAGCCAAAGCAGCTGACTTGGAATGACCTGGCTGGAAATCACAAGGGTAACACATTTGCACAAAGTGGCGACAAAAATAGATTCCCCCAGTTCGGCCATAATAAACCAAATTCTGTTTATAGGGGAGGCTTTGCATAATTGTGCTCTCAGTTACCAGCTGGGAACCAACCCAGAGCCCCCGGGGTGGGCCAGCGCTGTCTTGCTCAACTTTCTCACTTTCAGTTTGTCCTAATTAGAAGCACTTATACAGGGATTATCCCTGATTTTCACCTGGGCACCTCAGGGTCTAATTTCTACCAGGAATAGCAGCTCTGGGCAGGCTACACATTCAGACCTCTTAAAGCTTGCTTTTATTTCTTCTTTTTTTCCCTGCATAACTCTGGGTTAAGGTGTTCAGGAATCTCCTCCCAACACCTTTCTTTCCAAATCAAACACTCTCAGCACTTGCAGAGCTTGCCAGGGTTGGTAAATGCCTGATCATTTTGCTGCACTGTGAGCCAGCAGACTTGGGAGCAGAGAAGGATCCCACAGGACTGGAAAATTTCGCTTTTTGTTTAAGATCAAGGTAAAGCCTTTTTACTGTATTTGTTTATATTTATTTATGTGATGTCATTAAATTCTGGCTTACCCCTGTAGCTAAGCAGTGTTTGGAGATGAGTAGATCCTAATATGGACTGTGCATGCTGTGTGACTGTTCCAGTGAGCTTAAACTGTCTTGCTAAACAGACTGATACCTACACACGCTCTGCTCTGTTTGTGGGGAAGGACTCCAAAAACATTATTTTTTTTGTTGCTGTATAGCTCTGAAAATTGATTTCCTGCTTGTATCCACTTTCCATCATGACCATTTATAGACCACAAATCATGATCTTGCTAAAAGATCTTGCCCTTTGCTAGCAACACAACATGTATGGGCAGTAGGGATGAAGGAGAAAAGGGATGGTTGTTTCTTTTTTCCAGCAGTTTTGCCAATGTCCAAGTTGGGACAACTCGAAGGTATTTCAGGTTTTAGTGAAACTGTGCAGTTGATTCCAAGCTTCAGTTTTGATACTTCTCCTATTTTGGAAGTAGAGACCAAAGGCCAGGTATCTATCTATCTATCTATCACCCCTCGCAGTCATGAGTCCTGGTGATGAGGGACCAGGCCTTAAATGCTCCCACTCCTAGAGACTCTGCTTTCCCCAGTTAAACCCCACCAGGTACCAGATTTCTGTAACACGAGGTGCAGGTAAACCTCCACTGTTTTGAAATAGCAGGTGGGCACTGTCCATCACAATTTCTCTGGGAGCCTGAGGTGCGAGTCAACAGTTCTTGTCCTCCACCAGCCCTTAGCCTCTGCTGCCATAACTGCTCTGACACAGCCAGAAGTGATGCACAGGGAGAAATGGGAAAAACCCAAAAACAGAACAGCAGAGAGGTCTCTGTGGCCCAGGCCAGGTTGTCAGCCTCCCCCACTGTGTGACCTCCCAAGCAGACGTAGCACAGCAGAGGTGAGCACTGGCTGGGCTGGGGATGCAGCACCAGGAGAGACCCTGTGCACAGGACTGGGCTGGCCTGCATGGGGTGGGGCCACCAGCCCCAGGGCACTGCTGGTACCACAGAGTAGCTGGGACCGAGGACACATAAATCAATCCACTTCCCTGGATCCAGACTTGACCAGAAAGAGGTCAAATGTATGGCTTGGCCAACTGAGGGTATTGCCAGCAGCAGCCAAGGAATATTTCTGATTCCCATATGACACTCCTGCCTCCCAAGTGAGGCACTCCAGTCAAAGGCAATGTGCCTTTTCCTCACCCCCAGCAAGGCCAGGCCACTGCCTGGTCTTGCACCAGTTTGGCTGGAACGTGCAAAGTACCAGCACAGCTCCAGCCACAAGCTCTGTAATTTTGGAGAGGCCAAGCAAGGCTCAGTCTGAATGTCCCTGCCTGTGCCCAGAGTGTTCCATGTTGTGCATCACTTGCTTTCCAAATGAATTCCATCCATGGGTGGTTGTTTATACAGGTCAGTTGCTGGCACTGATTTAACTGAACTGATTTAACACCAGTGCCAGGTAAGCAGGTCCTATAATTGTATGCAGATTTGCTGTGCTATTCTCCCTCAGACCTACTTCATCTTCATGGCAAGCCAGCTAATGGAAGTAGTAAGAATCATGATCCTTATGAAGCTGTTTATTTGCCTGGAGATTTTTTTTTGCTTATAATTGAAATAAAACCACATTCTTTCCAGTCCCTTGCTCTGGAGTGATAAAAAAAAAATTATGACTATCAAAATGAGGTTTTTCCCTGCTTCACTTCCAGGCAGTTACCCTTGTCTAACTAGGGAGCCTCCTCAGTCAAGACCCTTCTTTGTCAACAAACAAATTACCTTCATGCAGAATCTCAGGTCTCCAGCACCTTTGGAAGAATATTTTAATGGCCATTAGTAAGAGAACAGACGGTGACTAAACAGCTGACTTACAAATCTCAGCACAAGACCTAGCACTAAGTGGGATGCAGTCAAACCAGGATCTTATTTTCCTTGGGTGTAATTTGGAAGATCAGATCGAATGTTTGACTCAATAGATGGTGCTTAAAATTAGGGAAATATTAGTGTTTCAATGATGCTGATTTGTTGGGAATAGATAATACATTTTTAATCATGTGCATCATTTAGACTTTAAATTAGATTTAAATTTCAGGCTTTCAGCATATTTTCTGTTGAAGTGATTGCTCTATTACAGTAGGCAGTCTGAAATAAAAAAAACATTTAGATGTGTGCTGTGAAAAATGTTGGCTTCCACACATGCAGAGGTTTTTTGCTCTACAAAATTGAAAAATGGCCCAGGTTGCAATGCCATGTTCAGTTTAATATTGCAAGTAGGCCATCAGTTAATAAACAATTGAATTATTATTTTAAATGTTGCCAATTATTTTTTAAGAGTAAAGATTATAAAAAGAGTTGTACAAGTGATGCTAGGCTCATTACTAACAAGTGGCTTACTGTAACATATTAGTTATAAAAATCCACAGCAGAGGATTACCAGGATACATTTTGTTCCAAAAGAAATCAGTGCAGTCCAGAGGACAACAGAGTAAATATTTCAGATGCTTGATGATGTACTGCATGAACAAATAACAGCAAAATGAGCCAAGTAAAGAGTACAGCCATACAGGTTTCCTAGAAGTGCTAATCAGAAAGATCATATTGATTTAAGTTGTCTTGTAAAAATCTTTGGACTCCAGTCTGTTCTTCATCCTTGAATAATCATTCAGGGTAGTATTTGGGTCAGCACATCTATTTAAAGCAAAGGATGTTTAGCCGGGAAAACAGTTCTTAAGAGCAAAACAGTAAGAGGGAGGAATTTTCTTGCAGCTAAAAGCATGTCTGGTGAGATCATGTCTGTGTATAAAAGCAAAAGAGAAGGTTCCCAGCCTGCATGAGGTGGGTTTAGGCTGTGAGGTTTCCATTTTGGCAGGGGGAGGCTGGGGTTGCCTGTGGCTTTAAGCGCTGTCCAAGTGGTGCCCACAGGACACTGTCCCTGTGAGCTGGGGGAGCAGGAAGGCAGCACAAGGCAGTGCCTCCCCCAGCCTGTCAGAGAAGTTCTGCAAACCCTCAGCACCCTGTATGTGCCACCTCAGAGGGGTCTGTGTCTGGGGATGGTGCTGGCAGCAAAAGCTTTGAGTGCAAGGCTCCATCTGCCCCTGGGGAGAAGAGAGGTGTGGTATGGTCAGGAGTCAGAGCAGGGACCCCAGCCAGAGCTTGCTGCAAGACCATGGCTGCTAAGCCATGGCTGTGTGGACTCCTCTGTGTTTCTGTGGAAAAAGAGAAGGAAAGGAGGAAATACCACTGGCACACCTGGGCTGGGAGTGACCATGTCCCAGCTGGGTTACTCCATCACTAACTACACCTGTGCAAGAAAGCATCCTGTGTCAAATTGTGAAAGGCAATATGAAATACCAGGCTTTCAATCAGACAGTGCCTCATTTATTTCCTCTCCGTGTTTTTTCAGGTTTCGTTTGCCTCCCATGAAGACAGAAGCTGTTCCAGCTTCCACTGCCATCTCAGTGGGTTAGACATGAGCTTCCCTGGTGAATAAAAAACAAGTTGGAAAATTTTAAACTTGGGTTCCCATTCCAGAGCAACTGCAGTGGGATGAGTCAGGCACTGCAGCCACAGGATAATGAAGGAGAATGTGTATTTTAATGAGCCCATTTCAGAGCAGATGCACTAATAGCTTTCACAGCATCTCACAGCTGAGGGTGGAGGGCTGCTTGGGGTTCATCTGTTCCTGTGATGGCCAGGTGGCACCAGAGATGCTCTGCACTGAGCCCTGGCTTTCACCCCTGGGCAAGCAGTGCTGCCTGTGCTGTTGCTGGGGCAGAGAGGGACCTGCAGCCCCTGCCCAGGGGCATCTTCCCTCTGCATCCAGCTCAGGGGTGCTCACAGACACCTCTGGCTGCTGACTTCGCACAGCATGGGTATGTATAGCCCTAGCTGAAGCTGCCCTGCTCATGGGATCCCTTCTGCACATATGGAAGCCCCCGTGCTATAAAAGGAACATTTCTGACCCCCATGTGGCATTCCTGCCTCCCAAAGACCTTGGGGCTGGTTGAACTCTGTTCCCAACCCTTATTTGCTTGGGTAATGTGATGGCTGATGTCGTGGCAACAGCTGCAGCTCTGGGCTGTGTGACCACTCATGGCAGGAGAGCTGGGCTTTCCCTTCTGCCCTGGCTGGACACAGCCACCAGCAGCTCCCTGCACACAGCCCAGCCCACCCTGGCCTGATCTCCATGGTGATACATGTATCCAGCACAAAACCCCTACAGCTGGGATACACACCTCAGGTCTAACAAAAGGATAAGGACATGGGGACTAGCCTGCCACGGTTCAATAGTCTTTGAATGCATTTACTTGTAATTAGAAGGAGGATGAGTTTTTACAGGGATAGAGATGTAAGGCACAACCAGTGCTCTGAGACCACAGAGGAGAAAACTGACATTTTCCTGTACTGGCACACCATAGAGATGAAGTAAAGCTGCAGTGTTGAAGTAAAGCTGCATGTCTCTGAAACCAAGGTTTCACATAAGCTATTAGGATTCAGCTCTACTGTCCTCTTTGATTTCCTAATTCACATTCATGAAAATGTTCTCCAAGACATGGACTGTTGGTGAGCAAAACAAAGGTTACAGTGCAATCAGCTGCTGTTACTGCATGGGACAGTGAGATCCTGATGTCTACACTCAGCTGATCGCTGAAAGTGTTCCTAAAGTCTGTACACTATTGTCATCCTTGTGATCACTGTCAGCACCACCACCACATCACTTAGTGAGTTGGACTTGGTCCCTCCATGTCCCTCAGGCTTATCCTTGGGACTGAAAGGATTGCACCTGCAAATGCTGATCCTTTTTCATTTATTCACAAGCTCTCAGGTTTGAGAGTGGGAGAGCACCCATGGGTGAAGAGCAGCTGAAATTAATTGCACATGCCAAAGGATGAAGGATGGATGACAAACCCCCAGGTGTCTAGAGGGCTTTTTTTCCTCAATGAAATATTCCTGACTGAATAAAGCCATACTGGATCGTGACAAAGGCATTGATGGAATGTGTGTCATTTACTCCCCTAATCTTCGTAGTTACTGACTGGTGTGTGACTAGCAAGCCTCTCTGATCACTTGTCAGGCTGATCTCAGAGCCAATCCATAGTGGCATAAGGTGCTGGTGGCCCTGATCACCAAAAAGGGAGAAAGACAACTCCCTCCACACCAGACATAGTCTAAATTCCGCTCCTGAAAGAAATTCCTAGGGTAATTACAGAAATTGTGTATGCCAAATTTTCTTCCTCAGGCCAGAGTCCTAGCAGACCATGCAGGATTCCAGTTATCTCCCCTCTTTCCTTGGTATGATCTGGATGCCAGCTGGGCATGCACATAAACTGTGGACAGCAGTGAGCCAAAACCCTCATCTCCAAGGCACTCTCCAAGAACTAAGGTACTATGAGCTCACTTTTATTAATTTTAATTTGGAGTTCTTATGACAGGAGCAATGCAAATATTGACTCCCTCGTGGAAGTGCAAAGGTTTGCCTGCACAGAAAAAAACAGATAGAATGCCCAAAACAGCTTGAAAGGCTGTTCTATATTCAGCAAGTTTATTTTGGTCTCATCAGTCTAGGGTAAGGATTGACATAAGTGACTCTTGAAGGGAGTGACCACTCATGCCCTGAGCCCCAGCAGTGTTCACCTGGCATGACAGTGCAGCAGCATCTTCCTGCTACAATAGCAGAGTTCTCAGGAGACCTTTGCTCTGAAGCAGGAAAATCATTGCTCTATCTTAGTTCTTCTGTCACACCCGAGAAAGGAGACTGTAGACAAGTGAAGAAAAAGCAGGTGAAGAGGATAGATGGACCTGAAACTCTCTGGGGAGAAACACAAACTTTGAAATGTCTAAGAGCAACACACCTTCCCAATACTGCAAAGACTTACCTGACCATTGGTCTTCCAGGTGGCCCATCTCTTCAGGGCAGGTGGTATCTCTCAGCAGAACCACGGGTGGTATCTCTCAGCAGGATGTCTGACATTGTAAGTCAGCAGCCCTTGGATGCACAGCTCCAGCCTTGCCGAGGCACCCAGCAGTGCCCCTGGGGCAGGCACACACCCTCCTCAGGAATGCCAGTCAGCCAGAGGCTGGGCTCGGGTGGGCTGGCAAAGCCCCTCCTGCAGTAAACAAACAGTGGCTTTGGGAGTGAGGGTGGGGAATACAGTTCAGCAGGATACCAGGTTCTACCAGAAAATTCTTGGTCCTCACACACAAAAAAACAGTATGTTTGTACCTTCCTCCTTCATTTAAGAAAGCAACACTGGTGTCAAGGAACTTCCTCTGATCCCAACAGAGTCATGTCCAAGGAGAGGATGCTAATGAGAGCTGAGGTTCAGTGAGAAATGTGGTTAAATGGAACTACCACACAATCCTGTCAATTCCATATCCTAGCATTGAAAGGAGGAAGAGAATAAAAATAAATGTATATGCCTCAATTTTTTAAAAATTACAAGTAATGACATAATTAATCTTTTTATGACCTGGAGGTCATTCAGGGACAGCAATGCAGTAGTTTAGGCCAACTTGACCATATTGAAAGGGTGCAACTATGGCTTCCCCACCATCATCCTCTTTGCTGAACCATGGTCCAACAAGTAAGTTACCATGAAGAAAATTTCCTGAATTTGCATTGTGAAAATGACAAATGTGGTCAGAAGAAACCTGATTTCAAAAGGTGATTAGGTTTATATATGTAGAGCAGTAGATAATCTCTTTGCCTGCACCTTCATTTAGCTCACAGTAACATATGAATATGCCTACAGCCCTGGCAAAAAAATGAAACCAAAACAGAAGGAAACAAAACCAAAAAACACCAGAAGAAAAGTCAAAATATTAACTTCACAAATTAGACTGGAGGCAGACTTTCAGCCCATCATTATACAGGCAGATACTGTGCACTGCTGGTATAGCACTTCGTTACACCAGCTAAGTCAAAACTTCTAAAAAATTGGATTGTATTAAGTAAATTCTCCCATATTTCCCAACATCAGCACCATAACATAATTTCCAGGGTTTGAAGATTACAGTGTCTGGAAAGAAAACACTCAAGTTCAGGACATACCTTGAAATAGCCATATCCACTCACTTTTGACACACGCTGGCTGTACATGTAAAATAAACAGTCTGTGCAAGCAAAGTGCACACCCTGATATTTCTACTACTCCTGACTGTGGTTTAGAGGCTTAAGTTGAAAGTATAAACAGAATATGAAAGCAGTCACCATACAAGTCACCTGTCTCTTTTTCCCCAAGCAGGTTTATTTGCCTTTGATGATATAAAATTGCTGTTAGAAGTCTAACAGATCTTCTGCAGGGAGCTATATTTTGCAATTTTCTTCAAATGAACTTTGTGGTTAAATAAGTGTTTTTCAGTCCAAAATTTACAGAGTTATATGGAAATAGAGACTGGTTTTGGTTCCTTCAAAGCCAATAGAAATTTTGCCATCAGCTCTGAAACAAGCAGAAACATCACTTTTTTTAGCACAGAGAAGCTTGGGAGGCTGTCTCAGCTCAATTTTTCAACCTTATATGCCAGCTTTCTCACCTGATATGCAGGGTATAATCAACTCCTGGTCCTATCAGAATAAAGGTAATCTTAAAGATCAGACCCTTTACAGCTGAGCCCCTTATCTCCTAGAGAGGAGAGTCTGGTGAGTTTCTACCTACAGCACTTTATTTTTAATGGGCTAACTCTTGCTGTGTAGAAATTGTCAGCGGCCTGTATGGAGAGAGCAGGCCCTGGTGAGCAAGGATGGGGAAGGGCAGCAATAATCTCTGCTAGGATGTTCTCCTTCTGCAGCCTTCACTGATGCTTTAGGGAGCAGAGTCCTCAGACACCAGTGTTATGTGGGGGCCCCTGCTGATCTCACCTGGGTTACCAGAAGCAATATTGTTTCCTATTGCTTCAACTTCTGGAAATGTTTAATTAAATGATTAATAAAAATAATTCATAAAAAAAGGTTGGTTTCTTTTTTTTTTCCTGCTAGTCAGATCAGGCATTCTCCTGATCTTCCTCTCATTTTCAGAAAAGAGTTACTGGAGAAAATACTGCATTTCTACAGCTTCTGGAATTGCAACACATTGCCATAAGTCCAGGGAAAAAAAAGTATTGCAGAGAACTTCAGTTCCTACAGGCCATTTGTGGTTTCCCGTGTACTGAAATTCTCAATGGAAAAGACAAACAAGAGGAAAAATAAGCATAGCTAAGACATCAGAAACAAAAGTACTCAGGTCACTTTCAAAGGCAGAAAGAGCAGTTAGAAGCCAAGGTCCCATCAGGCAGCTAAGCAATCCTAATGGCCACTGCTCCTCATGACAGTGTCCTTCCTACTGACTAAAATGCAGTGATTCTGTTACCAAGGTGACACCAAACTGTAGGATTTGCTCAGGACAAATCCTACATCCTACACTGTGTGCAATGGGCACCTTTGAAACACTCAGAAGGTGCTGGAAACCTCCCTCCCATGAGGCCACTACTGTAAGTCACTGCAGTCAATAAATCCTTTTGCTCTTAATTGTTTGGGTTTCTCTTAGAAACAAATATTTACCAGCTTCTGGTTTGGACAGTCTTCTAAAGGTCACAAATGCTAGCTCCAAGGGGAGCCACGCTATTCAACCTTAAACTATTTAACCTTGGCTTCCTGTGGCAGCCTGCACTGCCATAAAAGCAGGCATCACTATGGGATGTATGTGCAAGGATGGGGGGGTAAAGTTCTTCTCCCCTTGGCCCACCTCAGCATGTTATTTTTAAAAGCTTATGTGTTCAGTGATGAAAATAGACATCTTCATTCTGCTTATCCTTTTGGGTGGGTTTGATGTGTTGGGTGCTAATGGTATGCCAGGAAATTAGAATTACTCTCTCATTTAAAAAATGTGGATGGAGGGAAGAGAAAAGGATTTTCTTGTGGTTGTTATTAGTGGTGAAAATTTGTATTAGGAATAAAAAAGGGCTCAGGTTTTCCAAAACAACTTTAGTCCTTCTACGTCCCCTACACAACTATAGGTGAGAAGCTGTAGCTCCAGAAAAGCTTCAACTCAGCTACTAGTCTCAACTTCTGAAGACTATTCAGACATGAAATGATCTCTATCAGTATTTCTTATACCTACCTTTCATTTCATCATGACCAAAAATTCCAACCAGGAGAATCTCTGGGGAAGGTATAATCCCACTTTGTGCCTTGACTCTTTTTGTGCTGACTCTTTACATTTGAACAGCATAATTTCTAATGACACCAATCACTGCATACTCATTTGGGCTCCTTGCTTGTGAAGATAAAAAAAAGTGTTCTGAGCTACACCTTCCACATGGTGAAGCAGTTTGGGGTTTGACTTTTAAATTTTAGTCATCTATCCTCTTCCTTTTTTCCCTTGTTTTGGTTTTGGTCTGTTCTCTAGTGGCATTAGAGAAGGTGGAGCCTCCCAGGACTGGGAACCATTTCTAGTTCTTCTGAGTGCAATCCTTCTTGCTTGGGTTCAGCAAGAACCAGCTCACTTTCCTTTAAGACTCATTATTTTTGTCATCTGACCTAGAAAAATCACAAGAGACCAAGGTCCTCCCTTGCATGTAGGTCAATCATGTCTTGGGAAATACAGGGTTTGCTTTCTCACCTCTGGGATGGAAATTGATATGGTTGTCATAATTTTCCCATTTGATTGCTCTACTGAGTGTTGTATGTTTCCTGCAGAGGCATAACATATAATATCACAGATATATGATATATATATATGCAGGCCAATACAACAGCTTTAAATTAGGTTAGAGTTTCAAACAGTAAAGATAACAAAAGGCTAGGACAAGTTGCCTAGGGAGGGTGTGAGGTTGCCATCGTGCATGGCGTCATCTTTAAAATGTGCTGTAAAAAATATATTCCTTACAAATCTGCCTGGAGGCAAGGAGATGGATTAGATGGCATTTGGAATCCCTCTGAGGGCTGTACTTAAGGATCTTCTACTTCTAATACGTGTTCAGTCACAAAGTCCTCAGGCTTTGGTGATTCACACAAGTGATTTTCTAAACAGAGGTGCTTTACTGAAAAACAAGAGCTTTAAATAGGAGAAAGCCTTGGATGCATGCTGGTGTGTGATGCTTTGGAGACATCATAATTGCTGTTTGCAAAATTTACTAAGCATGTCAGTAAGCTGAAAATGTACAGAACAAAGGGCATGCAAAGTGTCTGCCTGAAAGCACTGCCTCTCTTCACAGGAAGAGCCATTGGAAGGTCAGTGCCCAACATCACTCTTCTTTATAAAGCTGCTTCCCAGAGATGTCATGACTTGAGAACTTCTGCTGAGATAGATCCATAAAAAATGCATTTTTGACAACTGAATGCAGTAGTGCGGAAATGAACTCTACCATCACCGATGTCAGAGCTAGTTTTCTCTTGTTTTTTCTCCTACATGTCATAAAGATGAATAAAACAGGTAATTTTCTTTTTTAGATTGGTAGAGGAGAAATATTTCTTGTTCTGGATATTAGTAATTTGCATTTCTGGATGTCACTTTCTTCTCTCTTTTCTTGAGGAGAAAGAGCAAGGTGTGCAAAATATCACTAAGCCAAAAAAAAACAACAAGCAAGACTAACAACAGCCATATTCTTCTGATTCATGCTGTACCATACCAAGTTGAAAGAGGTGCAGCAGAGAGACCCCCTTGAAGAACTGGAAGCTGCTCTTGGTAAAGGTTTGCCAGACGATGCAACACCAGTGAGACTGCTGGGATACAACGAGACAAATTCTGGAGGAATTATGCCTCCTCATTGACATACACTGTGTTTCCTGTAACCCTGCAATGCAAAATCACTTCCCCGATGTGCTGGCTCACTTGCTGCTCCAGCAGGACAGAATGACTTCACAGAGGAAATCACAGTCACACTAAAGAAGCTCACGGAGGGATGAGATAGTCCCAGCTTTGTGGGAAAGGACTAGAAATCCTGGGCACTGGGCTTTTCCCCCACAGATGTGAGGAGCTCCCTGCAGGGCAGGAAGCCTCAACCAAGCAGGCTAGATGGGTGCAATCCCAGGAGAGGCTAGCAGAGCTAGCAGAGCCTGGGTCTTGCTGAAGGGGAGAGGAGGGAAGGAGAGGAGCCTTCCTGGCCTGCCTCCACCCCAGCAGGAAGGGGTTTTGGAGGCTGTGGTCCCACCTCATGTCCTTCTGAATCAGGCTCCTCCAGAACTCCTGGTCTGCTGGGGCTCTTTTCCAGGTGGAGGCTGGTGATAAATCCATGGTGCACAGCAGCAGAGCTTCGCCTACACCTGCAGCTGACCTGGCCTTTGGGTTTAGGTCAGAACACAACTGATTTCAGCTGCCTTGCTGGATGTGTGGCACAGGCAGAGAACGTTCCTCTCCTCTCAAGGGAAGAGCCCACATGTCCCATTTGAGTCATGACTATATGAATTTGATGTCAAATGAATTTTCTCAACTATGTGGTACCATCCAGTGTCATTTTCCTAATCTCCGCAGAGCTCTTACCCCTCGCACTGCCCCACCTGATTGCTCTTACTGTGAGGATGCTCAGTAACATTTTATTGGAGAAACAGCCATAGCAGGGAATTAAGGGGTGGCCTCATTCAGAGGTGTTAGTGGCTGAGTCACTGGGATGTCATTCAGGCATGAGGACAGACTGTGAAGGCCTTCAGATCACATGCGTGCATGACATTTAGAAGAGGTGGGTGACCTCACAGGAGATTATCTGAGAGCTCTAAATTGGCCATAGAAAGTGGCATTGGAGGCCTTCATTTACCCTCGATAACCTTCAGCAATAAAAACAGAGGATGAGCATATAGATGTGCATGCAGGCAGTGTACAAGAAGTGCCGAGAACATCGTGAAGGCCGAGCGCTGCTAAACCATACCCCAGCTCCAGGGACACGTCTCTGTCATGGAAAGAGGGAGGGGGAGGGCACTATGTGCTTCACAGGGCAGAGGACTTTATTTGTTTTATTTGATTTTGTGTGTGTGTGCATTTGCAGAGAGGTCTCTGTGCAATAAGACATTTAAGAATTTGTGCTTTTTACCTAGTTTCTGTAGGAAAGCACAAATCTGGATATTCTCCTGACCCTTGTAATTCTACGTCACCAGGTCAGGGCCAGACTTGTCAGCAACAGTGACAGCAACACTGAGAAGTAGAGCCCTATTTATTCAAACCTTGCTGTTTCCTCCATTGCTCACCAGCGTCTCCAAATCAGCATGTCAGCACACACAAGGACTGTTGGGTGGAAGCAAGGAGAAAGGTGGTTTTCTTAAGTTCAGTAACAATAATGATCCAAAGGGCCTTAAGATTTGTCCTCAAGTCTTTGGCCTCCTCTAAGTGTTTATCTCTCATGGTTCAGTCCAGCACATATCTTTCACCAACTGCTGGACCTGCTCGGGTGAACCTGCTGAGCTATCTGTTCGAAAATTTGGGAAGAAAGAAGTGGTATGGCAGCAGGGATTTTGGAATCACAGAATCATAGAATTGTTTTATTTGGAAAAGGCAGGATCACTAAGTCCAATCTTTAACCCAGCACTGCTAAATTCACCACTAAACAGTGTCCATTGCCCCTCTCTGGACTCACTCCAACCCCTCAATTGTGCTTCTTTGGGCACCTCACCTTCAGTGAGTCCTGAATGCAGGATTTGAGATGTGGCCTCACCACTGCCGAGTACAGGGGGACAATCACTGCCCTGCTCCTGCTGGCCACACTGTTGCTGCCCTGCTCGTGCTGGCCACCCTACTGCTGATACAGGCCAGGATGCTATCAGCCTTCTTGGCCACCTGGATGCATGCTGGGTCATTTTTAGCCGCTGTTGACCAATACCCCAGGCTGACCCTGTTACACCACACAGCTTTCCATCCATTTTTCTCTAAGTCTGGAGTGTTGCCTTGGGTTGTTGTGACCCAGGTGAAGCACCTGGCAGTTCCCTTTACTGAACCTCATACAGCTGGCCTCAGCCCATCAATCCAAACTGTCCACATCCCTCTGCAGGGCCTTTCTGCCCTCCAGCAGATCAACACTCCCACCCAGCTTGATGTCATCAGCAAATTCTGCTAAACAGGACTGGCTCCATAACTGAGCCCGAGGGAATACCAGTTGTGACCAGCTGTCCTCTGAAAGTTGAAGGTCTTTTTCCAAGAGTCAAAAACGTTTATTGTTTCATGATGGCTTTGCCTGAGACACCCTCCAGCCATCACATCACCCACGAGTCCTCTGTCCACAAACAACAGGTCCATCAGGGCACCTCCTGTGGGTAGCTCACACACCAGCTGCGCCAGGTAATCTTCCACACACTCCAGGAACCTCCTGGACTCCTTCCTCCCCGCTGGAGTGTATTTCCAGGAGACAACTGGAAAGTTGAAGGCCTCCATGAGAAAAAGGGCCAGTGATCGTGAGACTTCTCCCAGCTGCTTATAAGAATATTCATCTGCCTTACAAGAATATTTAATCTGCCTTACCTGAAATAAATCTTCTCCCTGCCCTGTTTCTTGAAGCAGAAACCTACACCTAGGCTGTCTTCTGCCTCTCAGCCCCACCTTCCACATCTCGTTTTCTATGAGTTCATCCCACTTGCACTATCCTCCTGCACTTGATGAGTTGATCTACTGTATTGGGTTTGCATTGGCCTGGCTTTTGGTAGCAGGAATGCCACAAAAATGACTGTGAGAAGCTACTGGAAGCTTCCACTATGTCTGACAGAGCCAATCCCTGGTGGGTCCAAAGAGGGACGGGCTGCTGGCCGATGCTGGGCCAATTATAGACAGTGGTAACATCTCTGTGATAACATATTCAAGAAATCAAAACAAAAGTTGTGGCACAGTTGTAATTTTTGGCCAGAGAAGAGCAGAGTAAGAACATGTAAGAGTAACAACTCTGCAGACAGCAAGGTCAGTGAAGAAGGAGGGGCAGGAGGTGCTCCAAGTGATGGAGCAGAGATTCCCCTGCAGCCCCTGGTACAGCCCATGATGAAGCAGCTGTGGCCCTGCAGCCCATGGGGATCCACAGGAATGCAGAGATCCACCTGCAGCCCGTGGAGGAGCCCCACACCAGAGCAGGTGGATGCCTGAGAGGAGGCTGTGATCCTGTGGGAGACCTGTGGAGAGAGGAGCCCTGCTCCCATGCTGGAGCAGCTTGTCCTTGGAGGACTGCACCCCATGGAAGAGTGACCCACACCGCGGCAGTTTGAGGGGGACTGTTGTCTGTGAGATGGATTCACGCTGGAGAAGTTCATGGAGAACTGTCTGCCGTGGGAGAGACCCCAGGGTGCAGCAGGGGAATGACTCCTCTCCCTGAGCAGAGGGAGAAGCCACAGGAGATGAACAGATCACAACCCCCATTCCCTGCCTCCCTGCACTGCTGGAGTAGGAGGTGTAGCTGAAAGGAAGGAGGGGTGGGGGGAAGGTGTTTTTAAGGGTTTACTTTACTTCTCATTATCCCACTCTGATTTTGTTAGCAATAAATTCTCTTCATATCTCTAAGTTTAGCCTGTTTTGCCCCTGGTGGTATTTGATGAGTGATCTCTCCCAGTCCTTAGCTCATGAACCCTTCATCATATTTTCTCTCCTCTGTCCAGCTGCAGAGAATGAGTGAGTGAGCTGCTTTGGTGGGTGCCTGGCAGCTGGCCAGTGTCAACCCATGACACCTACTCATATGGATCCTCCTCATGCTCCAAAAAATGTGTGAATTCTGCCCCTTGTGTCCAAACTTGCCTCACATGGTTGACAGCTCTGTGTTAAGGATAGAAGATCCAGGGCTTGGAACGTCAGTCTCCTGTTGGAAGGGAGATGTGTTATGGGCCACTAAAACCCTGCAATTGCTTAGCTAGGAAAGTATTAGATGGAAATGAAGAACCACTGTATTAGATGAAGATAATTCTCAACAGAAACTATTGCAGTACCTGTAAAAAACATTCACTGTGGATGTAGCATCTGTAAGAAAGACAAATTTAATTCCAGTTTCACTAAAGATACAGCAAAGGATTAAATCACTTTTCACAGTATGACATCCAGACAAAATCAAATTTAATTAGTTACCAGACAAGATTTAACATCCACCAGTGCTTAAGAAACCCCCAGTTGGTTATCAGGGCTAGAGAACTCTCATTTCACTTGCACTTGCAGTCAGTCACCAGTCTTCTGCAGGATGCCTTTGAAAGCATCCACCTCATAGATTACTGCAAAGTAATGTAGTGGGAAGTAAATAGAACATGTGGATAGGTGTGCTTGTTTTATAAATGGCTTGAAATGTCTTCCAAAGACACAGGAAAACTGGATTTTACCAGGTTTGACTGATCTTATATCCAACCCTCAGGTTTTTTTGTCTCTACGGAATATTTTATCTTGGGGCTGCAGTATTTTTTGAGGACTGAAAAAATGGCTTTAGGGAAAGTTTTCTTTGTAATCATTTATGCACCAGTAGTACTAGGCAGCCCATATACCAAAATTAGGATCTTTTTTACAAGCGCATTATTTAATCTGCAAAAACTCATTCAAATTAAATATGCACACATTAGAGAAACTGGGACTTAGTCACAAGGGCAAAAGAAAATTGTTTCAATATTTTGCCCCTAAAGCTAAAGAAAAGATGCAACTATTTTTCTTAGATCCTCTTCCATGATTCTCTTCTCTCAACATCAATTTTTTATAATAAAAATGGCCAAAGTGCCAGACTTTTTAATGCCTTCTCATAAATAATTTACAGACTGCATAAAACAAGAGATAAATAAAAGGACCTTCTTTATCACCCTTGTGAGTACACTGAGCATGGTGCTGGTGAGATGCCATTGAACTCAGTGAACTGTGCCTCCAGACTTTGATTTGGGGAACTCACATCCATAAACACAGTTGCATGTAACTACAGATGTTTTACTGATACAGTACATAAAGCAGTACAGTGGGGAAGTACTGCTTTTTTTTTAACTACTTGCTTTTACCACTAGCTTACACCATCACAGAAAAGACAAAACTGCCAGTTTAGTTCTATAATTCAAATTAATGCATAAATCCAAGGCTCCAGAGTTTTAAGACAAATAACAGTATTTGCCTCAGAAATGCAGAAGCAATATAATCTTTTAACTGAAGGTGATTAACCCAGAGTAACCAATGGAGATAAATTCAAACTCCCCAAAATTTTCAAGTAACAGTAATTATTATTTTACCTCTATCTTTATCTTTACCTCTAAGCTAAATGTGTTTGGATTTTTCTGTGCAGATAACCAGAAAAATCATTAAAGTGTGGTTTTGTTCACTAGCCAGTGATTAAAACTCTCTTCCCAGATGTGTTGGGGTCTTGCTGTCTCATTAGACTAAACCCATTGCTGTGGGCACTGCATGACACCTATTTCTGTTTTTTTCTAACAGAACATGTTGCCACAACATCGTTGAGCAATTTCTCTTAGATTAACAAAATCTCTTTTTTGGCATTAGGACAAAAAAAAAAAAATTACAATGCAGAGCACTGGGTTGGGAGTTAACAAAGGAAACTCACCCCCACGTTTCATGCCCAGTGCTTGGTGACACAGAGGCAGAACTGTCCTTTTGATTTCACACCAGCACCACACGGAGACCAGGGCACAGAGATGACACTGAAATCCAGGTATTTTGCTTTATGTCATGGGTCCCCTGCCCAAAGGGTCAGGGATAGGGCTGGAGGGGAGCTTGTCTCTCTGGCTCAGCTGTAAGTGTTTGCTTTGGTGCAGCCATTCATCTGGCTCCCCTCTCCAGGGGTGGTCATTAGGGAGGTGTTCATACACACCTGTCAGTGAGTTTGGCTCACACCCACAATGACTCTCTTGTGACCACAGCAAATGGGCATGATTTTAGCATGATCTGTTATTATGTATTTCTGTGCTCATTCTTCATTGTAAGACCTCAATCCTTCCCTAAATTTGTGCCCAACTCTAACATCTGAGGGATAGAATTTCCCATGCCAGAATTACTAGGCTGCAGAGTATCAAAGTAGTGTCCCTGAAGGGGGAATAACGCGCTTTGACTCCATGTTGCAAAAGGTTGAATAAATTGCTTTTATTAAGCTAAATTATATTACATTAATACTATACTATACTAGAACTGTATCATACTAAAAAGATACTAAAGAAAAACCCGTGACTGTCTCCAGACGGTCATGACGCAGCTTAGACCTAATTGGCCAGTCCAAACAACCTTCACCAGTGTCCAATTAACAAATCACTCTTCAGTAAACAATCTCCATAACACATTCCACATGTGTCAAACAACAGGCGCAGCAAATAGAGATAAGAATTGTTTTCTTCTTTCTCTGAGCTTTCCCACTGCGTCTCACAACTTCCCAGGAAAAATCCTGGGAGAGAGAATCATGTCTCTCTCTGTTCAGAGAATGTGAATACCACAGCAGAGTTGCCTGGGACATCTTTCACTGGCCTGTGTGTGCCCTACAGTCAGAACCTTTAATAAGGCTTAGATGAAAAATAACCTCACTAGCACAAGATGGTTCAGTCCAGTTGTAAAGTTTGCTAGCTGAGACAGAGGTTCTTCACAGCCTCCTTTTTTCCTAGTACTTGGTTACTAATTTCATGTTTTATTAAGGATTTCTTGTAGTCCTTAGACTTAACTCAGTGTTCTCACTGATCCCCAGTTCCCATTAGCTGTCAGTCTCAAGGGAGTGTAAAAATTTTCATTTAAAATAAAGACAAAGCTCAGAAAAAGTATTCTTTGCCTCTGACTGGTCCCTCCCCACTCTGAAGATGTTTCAGTGGCCCCTGGTGGTACCCCTCTATTTGGAAGCAAGGATTTGAAATCAGGCAAAAGAACCACACTCCTCTGTCAGGGACAGGTTTTCTTTCTTTCACCTACACATTCAGGTATGAAGACTAGGATGTGGCCCCAACTCTCTCCATCCCCTGGAATTTCCACTGTGAAGTTTCCTAACTATAAAAGGAGGAGGGAAATGAGGCTTTACCTTTCCCCCATTCTCAGAAATTAGTGTTTTTAAGTGAGTAAAGAAAACAAAAGCCAAGGCCCTGACTCATCTCACCTTCAGCATGCTTTTGGATCGAGGAATTACGTGTTTTCTCCTTTTTATCATTTCCAGACTGGTAGGAACAATGCAGTCCAATATCAGTGACTGATAATGCAATGTTGGGGAAAACTGTTCATTTTCGATTGAACAGACATGTTAATCTCTTTGTGATGTAAATGAAAGCTGCTCCTGATACATTCCATCTCTTGACATTTCCATTTCAACCTGTCCTTCAGGGATGTTCACCTCCAAGAAATGCATTAAGGGAAATCAGAGTATATAAGGATGAAGCAGGACAGTAAGCAATGTTGATATTGCATATTCAAAGCAAAAGATACAAGAATGTCATTTTAATTGAGCTGCAGAGAGTACAGCTCCTTTCTAATTTCCTGTACAAAGTAATGCAAATATATGGAAACTTAAAATTCAAAAATCATTTCAGTTAGTTCTTGTATTATCTGATGGAGCAAACAAGAATTAGATGGATGTCATTGTAAGTAATATTCAACTTGAAATCTGTTTTCTAACCAGAATAATTATTTTATTTGCATAAACAAGAGCCAGGCAGAGAGTTTCAGAGTATGTAGAATAGTTTCAATCAACATTAGAAGAACATTATTAAAAACAGCTCCTCATATCCCTTTACAGTAAGTAACATAAAAGAGACCATGGAGACACAGTGTATTAAATTTCTCTTACAGTAAGATTTAATTTCCAAAAATGGAATATGCATCAGTGTTCTTTTATGTCCAGTCCATATAACGCAAGCATCAAGGATTAATCACTCTATAGAAGAGGTGCTGTGATCATACATTACTTTAGCCCAGCATCCATATTCCAATGTCCCCTTTTGATTTGAGCTTTTGAAGATAATGATCCTTCAAGCTATATTCATGAACATGTTCCATCAAGACTGGATGACTGTTTATCTGAATAAAGGTTGCAGGTTTCCTGTCAGCTACCTCACATCTTGTATATTCATTGTATAAAGGTGATGCATAAGTATCAGAACAGCAGTGCATTTTAGATTCTGGAGGAAAAGAAACACTTTGTCTCTACCACAAAAGAAGAATTTAGCTCAACTCACCAGAAAGACCATTGCTTTTAATATTTTAATTTCCTTTATTACACATGATACCTGATTCCTCTTCTATAACTAGGAACTCACAACAGAACATGTTACATCCCTCATTTATTCTGCATTCTATGAAGTAATTTAAAAACTCTTTTATACACATTGACATTTTTCAAAAAGAAAGAAACCAAATTAATTGAAAATAATAATGTAATATTTTAAAGTTTTTTCTACTTTTGCTCAAACTTCAAATTACACTACTCCCTGTTCTCAGGTCAAAATCATTCCTGTACATACACATTTTCATTGCTAGTTGCTTTGTTCTGTTTTATTTCAGCACTACTTTCCTATGTTAAACAAAATGGACAATGAGAAAGCATTGATATAAATGTACAAAGAAGATGCTTCTTATGGGGTATTGAAGAGTTGGGAAGTTCATAATCTTCATACAAATATATAAAATATTTGAAATTTTCTCCATTCATTGGAATCCATTCAGTTTCACTTGTCATACCTGTGCAACAAATACAAGACCAGAAATTAATCATTATCAGTGCACTCACAGGTATTTTCAGATCATGCAGAAAAGCTGTGAGGGGGAGGACACTCCCCAGACCTGCAATTTTTCCTTCTCTGACAGCACTTGTTTACAGCCAAGGTCAGGGAAAACAAATCTTTGTGATCCACTAGCTTTTCCCACCTACTCTCCAGATCTCTGTCTGATGAAACTTCATGATTCTGTCAAGACTTCAGGCCTTTAAAGCCTTGAGTTTTGCCCTTGGTACAGGTGCTGGGGCTCTGCCCCACCCCACTGCCCATCTCATGCCCAGCCATCCAGCAGAGAGTGGGAGCTGGGAGGTCCAGCTCTACACAGATCCTGAGTGGGACTGAGCCCCAGGAAAGCCCTGCCATTGCTTCAGCAGGCACAGGAGGCAAATCCTGCCATGTGGCTCAGCAGTGTGGCTGTGTTGCAGGGAGTAGGGATGCATAAATTCATAAAAATCAAAATGGTATTTAATTTTACCATTAAATACTACTTAATGATATATACATATATATGTCTGTGCATTTTTAATTTTTTTTTTTCACTGCTTTGGTTATCCTCTTCTCTTGCCTTTTCTGTTCTGCCCATTAGAGTCTTCACTAGTGAGACTCCATCCAAACGGAATCGTCCTGGGGAATTTTCAGCCTCTCTTCTTTCAGTAGTCTATATCTACCTGTAACTATTTTATATACTATAACTAACTATATATAACTAACTACATAAAACTATAGTTTTATATACTATTACTAACTATAACTACCTGTCACAGCTCCATTTCTCCCCTATTTCTGCTTTAATTCTCATGACTGACCAGCACTAAGGACAGTATTCTAGAAACAGTAGCAAAGGATCTTCTGTGTTCTTTTCATAAATCCCACTTATTTATTTATTTATCTAAAGCAAGGTTGGGGGGGTACTTAGCTTCTGTCTGGGGAGTGATGAGCAATTTACTTTGACCCATCTACAGACTCTTTCCTGCATAGTCACAGCTAATTTGAAGCCCGGCATAGGGCCTATTTCTGTTCTCTCTGAAGGTAAGAAATACCATGGTTGCTATTGATATCAGGGGTTCTAGACAGCTCAATATTGAAAACCTGAAAACAGGTTTTGCAATTAACTCTCAAAAGGTCAAGACACTAACTTTCTCAGCATATATGTTTAATCAGCTAACCTATAAGTGTTTGAGGTGGAGGAATATGTCTATTTTTGGTAAATTTTAATGAACTCATGAACCTTTAACAGACGCTTAGAAAACAGAGAAAAAGTCACAGGACAGAACAAAAAATGACGACCTCCTATATTCACAATGTGTTACATGAAGGGAGTTTTTGCTGTGCTCCTGAACACATGCAGGCTGTGCACATTTGAGCAAACAGTGGAGGGACATTCAAAAGGCTGGGATTGCTCTGCTTTCAGAAGAAACTCTTCCCTGGAGAAGAGAGGTGCTATTAAGAGTAACCCTGCATAGCTTACACTGACTGCTTGAAAGTGATGACAACTTTTAAATAAAGAAATGTTAATTAACTTGTCTTGAAAGAAAGTGAGAGGGTGTCATTGCCCACAGTGAAGTGGCCATAACACTGCATGTAGTGCTACCAACAACACTCTGTGGCCATTAGCAATCAAACAACGTAGCCATCTCATAGCTGGACTCAATAAAGCAATGCACTGTTCTGTTTCAGCTGAAATTTCCTTCCAGTCAGGTAATTTAAGGTATTTCTCTTTCTGCTCTCAAAAACAAAATCCAGCTTTAGGGCTGTATTTGATGGCTCCCTGGGATACACACGCACAAGTAATCCTGTCCTATATAATTACCTCCTGCCTACACACACTCTCCGTGTGCTTCAGTATTCAGGATTATCCTCCTTTCTCTTTCAAACTCTTCTGTGCCTGTTCCTGAGTATCACAGGGTGGCTGTTTTCAAGTAGTATGCAAATAAAACATTGCTGGCTATGACTGAACTCAAGGGCTCAAGCTTGGGATGGGGAGAAAGAGTGTGCAGGGCACAGCAGGCAAATCTGAGCACAATGAGGTCCTCGGCATCACAAGTGTTTTCTGATCCTTCTGCTGACAGAGGCCAGTGACAGGTTCTGCCTCCAAACACATCGTGGGCAGATTGCGGCATGATGGACAGCTGTAATTTGGCATTCTGGGTTTTAGGAGTACATGATATTTTTTGTACCTTTCTAGCAGATTCAGCATCTTAGATTTAAGGCTGTGTTTTCTGCAGGTGTCACCCTGGAGGACACATCTGCCTTGCATGGGAGCTACATGCTTATCTTCTTTAAGTAGCTTAATCTTTCCTTACTTCCTGAGTTCCTAATGACAGCCATCCTGTGCTGGGCACATCAAGCCCCCAAGGACTGTGGTCATACAAAGAAAGTGGGTACAAAGCCTTTGGGTACAAAAAGGATGGAGACAGACTTTCCTCACTGTGCTGAGTGACAGGAAAAGAGAAAACAGGCACAAATTGAAATACAGGGAATTTCATCTAAAGAGGAAATGAAACTTCTTTTACCATCAGGGTGGTCAAACACTAGTCCAGGTTGCCCAGGAAGGTTGTGGAGACTCCATTCTTGGAGATACTCAAACCCTGACTGGACGTGTCCCTGAGCAATGACCTGAGCAGGACATTGGACTGGGTGTTTTCCTGAGGTGGTTTTGGGGGTCAGGCAGTCTGGCAGAGGCTTTGCTTGTCCCAGGGGAAGCTGTCCTCTACTCATGAGGGCCAAGGTGTATTCATGGGCCATGTGCAAGGTCCCTCTTGCCCCTGCCTGGCTGTGGAGCCATCAGTGAGTTTACAAACTAAAACAGCAAGGTGTTATAAACTATATTACTGCATTGCTAATAAGACAAGTAATCTGGTTGATGGGATTAGTTTTGGTCACATGCTCCATTTTTTCAAAAACTTCTTTGTCCTTTTATGGAGACCCTGGGGGGCATTTCCCTGATTTAGGGAGACACAAGAAGCTTCCGTCAAAAAGTTGTTTGACTCCATTTGCTCCTTTCCCTGTTCCTATGTCTGTTCCTATGTCCCTGAGCCACTCCCTCCCTATTCCCTGATTGGCCCTCGTCTTTGTACTGCCCGTAGACCAGGTTGATCCCCCCACCCCTCCGGTCAGGAAGGGAGAGCTCAGACATATGTGTGCTGGGGGAACACTGAACATCTCACCACGCGGCAAAATTAAACATCTGCGGATACCATACAAAGGCCCTTTCTGCTTCTTTACCCTAGACTTTACTAGCAGCAATTCAGGAGGCAACATCGTTTCTTTGTTTCCTCATAGTTCCTACACCTTTGACCTTCAGCTGCCATTGAAACCAATATCCCTTAATACCTTCATGACCTCAGGGCTAAAAGGTCCAAACTGGCATTGTATCCCATCCAGCCAAGCAAGCACCTCTCTGCTTCCCTCCTTCCAAGACACAGGTCTCTCACTAGGCACTGGACCACCAAAAGACCTGCTGTGTCCAGTTCTTCCAGTCACAGCTGGGACACAGCAGCTCTAACCAAAGGAAACTCAGCCATCTAGGAGACCATGTGCCTACAAGAGTAGCTAGTTAGCAGGAGGAGCAATAAAACCCAAAAAATATAGCTCCCAGGAACCCTGCCCCTTGCCATCCAAAAGAAGCAAAAACCAAATTGCCATGATGATAAATATTTACATGGGGCTCAGGGGCTGAGGAAAATCAAGCCCACTTTTCTCTAATTTTGTCTAAAGCATGCTGCTTGCAAGTGGTGCTATTTTAACACCTGGTAACTGTATCATCTTTCTCTCAGGTGTACTCTCTGCTCTCTGGTTGCTTATAATTACTACCTGATCTCCCTTTGCAGTCAATGGACTCTCTATTATCTCCCTGTGATGCTCTAATCCACTCAGACCTCCCACTGGCCAGCTCCAATTCTCCCTGTCCCAGCTCCCAAAGGCACGTTATTTTTAGAGCACAAACTCCTCCAGAGATCCATGGGAGCCTGTAAACTCAAAAATAGGTTGCTTATGGTACATTAGTAATGCTCACAGTTATGTTCTCTGGTGATTCTTTCAGCTGCTGCAGGTTATCACCAGACTCCCTCGCTGCTCCAATCAACCTTGCACCCAACAGCCCTCAGCTATTTAAAAAAAGAATATACTTGAGAGCAAATGCTTAAACGTTGTCCTGATTAAGGGTGGACATAAGCACAGCTTAGGAACACTTTGAATCATGGAATTAGAGGAGTTTTCAGCCCTCAAGACCTTCTCCATTCCCTGACTGAGAATCTGCAAGGCTATGATTGCAGTCAGTTGGATGCCAGTGTCAGCTTCTGGAATAAAAAAGACTGGATCTCTGAGGTTTCTGACCACAAAAAAAGCAGTAGCTGTTTTTATATAAAAAATTATTTAATGTATGTGCTGTTCAACACAGATGCAGCTTCAAAAATAAATTCAAATAAAGAAATTAATTGTAAAATCTCACTATTTTTTTTTCCTTTTTCAAAATTACAGTTTTTAATGCCGCATCTCCCTTTTATTTTCTGAAAATACCCAACTAGTTAACAGCAAGCACACAAAATATTTATTCTTAAAAAAACACTAGTAATTCCAGTTGTCAGTGTTTTCTGTTCTTAGAGAGCATGCTGTCTGAAAGAAGAAGAAACATGAAATCCATCCAGATTTTGGCTATATCTCCATATATGCAATAAAATGACCACATTTGGTGCTAATATTGTATAATTAAAGGCAATGCATGAATCACTTGGGCACTAAATATTTTTTTTTCTTTATTTCAATAGTTCCCAGCCCTATATATTTAACTCCAAAATTCTGTTAAGGCATCCTCTTTTATAAGAAGTAACTTTACACAGGAGAACACAGACATTAGCGCTTCAAAGAAGATCAGTGATTATAGCAAGTGCACCAAGGTTCAGTAAATGCCTCCCACTCAACAAGCTTCCAAAGTGAACGACCACATGATGTTTACTCCCCACCAGAACCCATTTTTAGATCTCTTACTCACCACTACCTCAGTCATAAATGCAACCCTCAAAAGAGACAGCAAGGAGAGCTCTATTTGGGAGCAGACAGAGAGTTCACAGTTGGAGAACTGGCCCTTGTCTTCACAATACTGTTTAGCCAGGCTGTGGATCATGATTTAAGTCATCTACACTCTAAAGATTCCAAACTTCTGAAAGTGTTTATTACATACCAGGTGAATTGCACATGGACAACAGGTATGGCTGCTTGAGGAAAATTCTGCACCATTTGGAAAAATTGATAAAAAGGGTTAAAAAATGCCGCTCCAAAAGTGCAAGTGGGCAATGAAGATAATGACTTCTTATGGAATTAGGAGACCTAGGAAAGAGTTTTGTTCCCATTATGTCATTTAAAAGACATCTGGCCACTCCCAGCAAATAGCACACTGGGAATGAAAAGGGTATCGGTTACAGTAAGGTAAGAAGGGGACAGAGGTCATGAACGTCTGTGAGTCTGGAGCAGAATTAGCCTAGAATTACAAACACACTGCTCTACAGATGGAAAAACCTGGGCAAAAGGTAAATCCATGTCTCTTTTCATTGCTCTAGTGAATTGTCAAGGTGAAATAAAGCCAGACTATCTCCTTAGACTCTCTAATTCTCCTACACATCTGGTAAAAGCCTTGACCTTTTGGAGACAGTAACCTGGAGTGCCAGGGGATCTGCTTTAATTCCTCTCTCCTTACTTCCCTTTGATGGACAGCACTTGCTACAATCAGCTTCTGCCATGCAACTACTTTAATATTTATATCATATCGAGATCACTCTCCACACAGATGCCAGAGGAAGCAGCAGGAAGTCAAATGTGCTCCAGGTTAACATATTAATACTGTGATGGGATGCCAGAGAGATGTTTTAAGTTGCAAAGAGGAGGGAGTTCATCCCTTGACTCCTCTCCAACGATATCTGGTTGACTAAATGAAAGATCCTACTTTGAATTAAACTATTTTAATTTCCTGCATGTTTTTTTTTACAAATTATTTCAACACATTTGTTATATTTCTGTCAGGATGATGAGAGCAACTCTCATATAGCTGAGCATATATCATTAAAATATGTCTTTTAAAATATGTTTTCTCTCATTTATATTTTCTTGGCATTGTCCCTGTGAAGTACTGGAAAGATAAGCATTTATGCCTTTATTTAAAATTATTTTTAAGTCAATTTTTTTTTGCCCTTTACCTACAGTCAATAAAAATATGTAAGAAATCAGCTGAAGATAGAAATGTAGGTTGCACATACACATACATGCAGGGTTTCAAAACAAAAAGAGAAAGGTCAGAATTTTTATTCTTTTGATTTATCTGACAAAGAACGCTAGGCAAAAAATATTTTCTACCAAAACACAAAAATAATCTTTTAAATTACAAACATTGCTATCTTCACTATGAAGAAATTATTGAAAGCCATATGCTCCTTTTGACACACATATGTTCTTTCTCTAACTTAAATCTCAGTTCAGACAGTGTGACATGGGGAGTGAAGGACAGTTTTGACCCTTTCACTGTTTGCAGCTCAGCAGTGCACACACAAAGGAGCTGCAGCCAAGTGCTGTGTAGCAGCAGGTCTAGTCAGACACAATAGACCCTTTTATTTCACACAGGAAAAGTCAGGTGGAAACATTCCTTGTGTTATACTGTTATCAAAATTTCTTGTTACCTGCACTGACACAAAGCTTTGACACCAAAGGAACGTGCAAAAGAGACACAATTTCACTCAGTGGTTCTGAAATGACAGCTGTCAAATAGAAGCCTTTCAGATCAACTTGAATTCTAAATATTTGTTCTCTGAAAGCCCTAATGTCCATAAAGACATGATACCTGTAATTTGTTATATTGCCTTTTTTTTTTTTGTAAGTGGAACCCAAATGCCAATGATCCACATGTATGTGGCCCAAGATGTTGCAATAAGTAGCAGTTTCAAAAGTGAAAAAAACCCCCTCAGAGATCAGCATTTCCAGTGGAAAATAAACAAATATCCCTACCTCTTAACTAGTACTAATTCAAGAGTTTTGGGATTTGTAGTGTGATACAAACACTACAACCTCTAGAGCATGGAAATGTGTTCTGAACTTCCACATCTCTTTAGCCTTATCAGTTATAATTTTACTTTTGTTTGGGCATTTCTTGGCTGAGATCAGAAAGCTGCCTAAAACATTATGCTGGGCTGCCAGTTCTCATTTACATGAAGTAGAACTTTAATGAGCATGGGGTTTTTTTAGCTAATGGATTCACTACAAATGCTGATATAAATACATTTTCTAGAAAGATAAAAAACCAACAGTTTCTTAAAGCTGGTAAAACATATCTTGAAGTTTATCATACCTGAGTAATTATTAAAGAGACTGAATTTTAAAGGACTGATTATGCAGAGCACTTGAAAATGTTATTACAAAGAAAACCCTATATAAATTCTGGTGTACTCTGTTATTGTTATTATTACTACTTCTGCAATGACTTTTTCTGGAGCTATCATTTAAATTTTCTCTCCATACTGTACAGGTTTTAAAGCACAGTGGCTGCAACAGATGCTTACCTCACATTAAATTCAAGTTTTCATTCAATTTTCTGCTTTTCATTAACATTTTTACTACAAATTCTCATAACTTAAAGTGTCATCCCTATAAAAAGATTTTGCAGACCCATCTTCAGTTGCTTTGGGACTGTATGAGGTAATCTGTGATTCATAATGGCTAGCAAAGATTAAGCAGCATATATCATATGCTGTGATTAAAGTTGTTGATAATAAGGAGCTGCAGTGGTTCTTTTTACCTCTATTAATGAGAAGTATGCTGCAGCACTTTTTACCTCTTAAATTAGTGTTTTCTGAAAAAAAAAAAAAAAAGCTTTTCCTTTCTAGCACTTCAGTAAGCTCTGCCAAGTCCATGCAGGTGCGTGCCTATAATTATTATTCTTGGCAATTATTTATCAATATAGGGAAAATTGTTCTCTGAGTTTATGTTAAGTGCTTCTCATTCACCTATACAATCTCTGCGTTAAAAAGCATTTGTCATTGTAGGCATCACTCAAGAGCTTGGTCACTGTTGTCAGGTGTCATGCTGACCATATTAGCAAGTACACCCAAACAGTCTGTCAGTGAAGCCAAATGACTTAAAGAGCTTAAGTAGCAAAAAGTTTATGTTGGTGAGATTAGAGAGGGATTTCTTGGACAGTTTAATTGTTGTTCATTTTCATTCCCCATAACAGCAGACAGTGAAACTTCAGTAATTATCATAGTAGCAAATTCATCAGTAAGGAAGCCAAAGCCTAATGGCTGATCCTGCAAAGTGTTTATTACCTCCTTTGAGGTGCAACAAATCCTATTGATTTCTCCAATGATAACCAAAACCACCCAGCTGCTTGCAGGCACAGGGTGGAAAATAGCCAGATCCAATGCACCTGGGTGGTGGAGTAGCATGAAAAAGAAAAGATGTTGCTAGGAGCCATTATGGACTGGTAAATGTGACGTCTACAAGGCAAAGATCTATACAGAAGGGACCAGACGAAGTACTAATACAAATAAAATAATGATTGGTAAAATATTCGGTACAAAAAAAAAAATCAAACAAAAAACCAAAATAAACAATAAAAATATTAAAAGAGGAAGTAAAAGAAAAAGCTGTGACATTAAAAACAATGGGACATCTTTCTCGCACTGAGAGTGGTGATGCAATATGAAACGCACCCTCTGAGAGTTAATTGCCTGACTGGGCTTTCTCAGCCAGGGCGTGTCTCTTAAAACAAAGTTTCCAGCTAGGAGAAAATGTCCATGGTGGTGAGTGCTCTTGCTGTCGAGGCTCCCTGCAGTCAGCATTGGCAGCCCACCGCAGAGATGACGTGGGGAAAATACCTCAGAGGTGTCTGCGGCTGGAGTACGCAGGCAGGAACACCATGACTGGTACTGAGCTCTGCAACCCGCATCAAATGTTAAAAATGGGTTAGAAACGGTTGTAAAATAGTTGATAATTGTTAAGCATGCACTGTTAGTTTGGTTATGGTAATAGGGGTTAAAAGGGTAGTTACAAGAAATACGGTACTCTACGTACCATATTACACCTAAGTAAAGTGCACCGCCCCCCAGCGAAAGGAGCCAGCCTGGACAGAACTGTAATGGGCCAATCAAGCGCCTTAAACCTTCATGCAAATGAAGGATCCAAAAAGAAACCAATCCAAAGGGAGAAAAAACAGGATAAAAAGGGACACCTGAACCACTGAATTCGTGCCGCTCCACCTGGAACGTCGCGGACGTCGCTAATTAGAAGAGCCGGCGCGGTAGCATGCTCAACGGGAACGCTCCTCCGCGGCCCCCCTTGCTTTAGGCCTTTCTTTTTATTATAATAAATGCTGAAATCACTTTTAGTACCGGGAGCGTGGTCCCGTTTATAACATCAAACATGGTCAGATTATTATACAGCTAAACCACGGGATTCCTGCATTGCTTCAGGAGTGACTTGTGAGTGTGGGGGCCACAGCCCTCGGGCTGGATGGTGAGGGAACCCACCAGGAGCACCTCAGCTCCAAAAAGCCAAACCCTCTCGCGTCCCACGTGGGACAGCACGATCAGGGGACCAAAGCCATTTTGCAGCTCCCAAGCCCTGGCTGCCGGCTCTGGTGGCAGCCCCAGTGGCTCAGTGCCGTGGGAGCCTCGCCCAGCGGCCAGGCTCGGCTCTGAGGCCCCGCAGCCTCAGCCAGGCTCGGCGCTCAGCCCCCGCAGCTGTGCCTGGCGCACACGGGCACGCTCGGTGAGGAACCTCCCGGCCTTGTAAACCCTCCAGCAGCCCGGGCTGGAAAACTTCGTCACGATCTTAATGCTTGTGTCTGCACCAGAGCCGCAGCACCGAGGGTTGGAGCTGCTGAACAACAGCTGCTCCAAGCACTCAGAAATGTTGTTTGGGGTGGACAGAGAGCTAGAAATCTAACAAAAATCAAAGCTTCTTGACAAAAGGGCCTGATTTAGTTTAAAAATCTGGATTCATTCTCATTGAAAATCCCTAGATATTCTGTGCTTTGGTGGGAAAATTCCACACCAGCAGGCCACCCAGTTTTGTTTTGCTAGAAAAATATTCGATTTGGGGAGGCTGAAATTTGGAGACAGATGATGTTATTTTTACTGACATTTTTTTGGTAGGGTAAAGACTCTTCTGCGTGAATCCTTTCGGCAGTCTTATTGTAGTCTCTCAAACAGTGCAATAAAAGCCACTGTAGAGGTGGGCTATCACCCTCAAGATTGTTCTGCCTCATGCCACATGAACTCTAAAAGGCACAACTGTGCTAGATAATTAAATTATGAACAATAATTTTCAAGTTGTTTTGCACAAAAGAGTTTCTGGAGGAAGGCACTGGCCTTGATTTCTTTTATGCTGGCACTTCATTTGTGCAGGCTCTCCAATCAAATATTAAAGCTTTACCCGAAATTATGTATGAAACATTCTCACAAATCCAAATGCAACCTATCACACACAGCAAAATGCTGCTGCTGGAAAGGTTCTATGATTTCACACCTGAATGCTCATGTCTTTTGCTATTGTCATGCTGGCTGCCACTTAAAACCCGTGATAAGCTGGCATTTTCTCCAGAGACACACGCCTAGTGCTAAGCAGCACTGCTTCATGTCTGCATGGTTTTCACATACAGAGAAGGGTTTAAATATTGTTTGTGTTTTTTAAATTAAAAAATGGTAAGCAAAAGGTTAAGAGGTTTTTTTTTTTGCCTGGAGATGGTAGAGCTGCAGGGACAAAGACTGTGGAAAGTGAAATATTTGGCATGCTGCTGATTCCTATGGAGTCCTTCACTAATGGCATTTCTAAGGTGCCATTGGTCTTTGTTGACAGTTGATTTTTGTGGCTTTTTCTTTTAAAAAAAAAAATTGAGGAACTTAATGATAAAAAGCACATATTAAAATAATACTGAGTTGATAAATGACTCACATAAGCATCAGTTAATCAGTCAAGACCGAACATGAAGCCTAATTGTGGTTATTAATATTCAAATATTAAGATATCAGTACCAAGTTTTCTTTCCCCTATACTTAAAGTGAGGTAGGCTACTTCAGAGACTCACTGGTATGTAGAAAAGATGATTCAGCATTGCTGTGCTTGTTTTGCAACCACGCATAATTTTGTAGCTATGAGATGGTTTGAGGAAAATTGTTATGAATCATAAAATTCAGGCAACACAATATAAGGCAGACTGTACAGTATGTTAGTTCACGTGAAATGACAAATAAACACTCACTCTTAGCTTCCATACTGCCTGATTTTTCACTTCCTATCAGACTTTAATATTGTCCAGAGATGTTTGTTTCATTATCCACAGGAATTCACATATTGTCCAGGATCCTAGTTCTGTCACTCATTTTTTATTGCAAATGCTTTCCATTTTTGTACAACTTTAATGGTTGAGAAGAAAGGTCTAAGCACTGGGTGTTGGCTGGTTAGACTTCCAAAAGCCATGTGCTCAAACTTTGGCAAGGCAGACTGTTGTCTTATGTTTGTCCCTGAAAAATAGGCACATTTTCTGTTGATTTTAGAAATAACTGTGTTAAAAAAAAAGTTTTATAAAGCAAAGTCTAATCATGTGTATCCTGAAGGTAATTGATTTTTGGGGTTGTTTGTATATGCTTGCTTTAGGATTAAAATTTTATATATATTTAGATCATGACTTTTTATGAATTTCAAATTCCAGGGCAATGAAAATATAAGCAAACCACATCTTGGTGTGCTGCAAACATGCCCTTTCTTCCTTCAGTGAAGCAAAAGGGTGAAATGACAAGAGAATTATCAGGTTGGATAATTACTGGAGAAAAAGCCAAGTTTGCTTGATTTGTTGCTTGAGAGTTGGCATGGGCGGAGGCTGCTGAAATTTATTTAAAATGCAATGAGTTTTTGTACTTTAGAGTATGCCAAGAGTCAAAATGGTGCAACATTTATCTGATGGAACATTTCTCCACTGGGAAAGTTTTGTGATTTGAAAACATAACTTTTTATGGAAACATTTTGCTTTCAGCAATTCTCCTGATGCAACATGGAACACTGAGCATGACTGATCTGGCCAGTTTTTTATCCCAGCAGCTGCCCAGGAGGCTGGTGCTGCTCTTTGACTTTGGAAGCTTCCAAGGGTCAGCAATTTCAGGTCTGACAGACTCAAAAACCCTAATCCCTGCTCAAGAGTCCTAACATTCAGAAGCTGCTGGACATAGCTTCCCAAATCAGAGGAGAAATACCCTATTTTTTAAAACTGTAAATAGTATGGTTTAACCCCAGCTATTCCTGCTCCCTTGTGGCTCAGCTGAGGGCAGGGCCTAAATATGCAGTGTAACATAAACTTGGCATTCCCAAACTGGTTCCACAGCCTCTGCCTCATCTCAGCCTCCTGCTGCATTGATCTGCACCTTCATTCAGGTGTGTGGTGCCAAACACTTTAATGCTGCCCTTCAAGATTCATTTTGACAACTACAAGCTCTAAAAATGAGCTGCATACCCAGTTTCCCCCAGACTCAAAGACTGACCCATAGGAAGTGAAAAATTTCTTTTATGAACGAGTCAGAAGCCAAGCCCCATGTAGATGCTAAGCAGTACTCACACATACCACAATAATGATAACAATATTAATAAAACCCTATTTGGCCCACAGTGATTTCTAGTACACAGTAAGACACAATTCATGGCACAAAAATTTGAGACAAATGGAGGGATGGGCAAAAGACAGCTCAGTTATATTGGGTATAATAATCAGCAGGTTTACAATAGGAGCTGCTTGGCTGCTGACACACAGCAATGACTATTATTTTTATGCAGCAGGCTTCCTGAGCCCTCCCAGGGCAGTATTTTGAAAGCATTTAGCTGATTAAACATGCAAGTCCCTAGGAGTGAGGCACTTAGCGTTTCTTTGGGAAGCTGAGGAAATACCTAATTGCAGGTTTACAGAGCTCAAAGTACTTTAGAAGCTTGCCCTCTAGTTTCCCTGAAGAGTTACTGCCACGATGCAGTATTTACCGATATGTTTTGCCTGGGATTTATCTCACTGTAACAGTTATTTCCCTTTTTTCTTTTTCCCCACCAAAAAAAAAAAATTTCCCAAACCCACATCCTACCAACAATCAACAGTGTAAATAAACTAGATTCACCATTAACCCTTTGGGCAATGTTCTGTACTAAATCATTATATCAATGGAGTTGACAAAACCACAATTCATTTGAAAACTAGTGCTTGGGAGATAAATAGTCTTTATTAATGGCAAACCCAGAAGCACAAGAAGACAAAAGACTGTCAGAAAAGAGTCTTTTGCATTCTTAGCACTTCAGATTGCTGAAGCAGCTGAAGGACAAACTGTTCCTTTACATTACTATTGAGGAAAGGCTGGGGAAAGTAAAACAACCACATTTCTGTGGTAGCCAGGGAAATACAGAAGGGCAGCAGCACAACCTACCTGCTTCTGCTATTGGAGTTAAAGGGAAAAAATGCAGCAGTGTAACTTCTACAGACCCTTTTTGAACAGAGAGCTGCTGCCCCTTGACCTGCCACCCTCGAGAGGAGGGATCATCCTGCAGATGCTCCCCTGCTGCTGCCTGATGTGCTCCCCACTTTAAAACTAAACTGCAATTAAAGTTACAAAGAGAAGTTACACTTCAGAAGCTTCCTAGAGGTGAACACTAGTGAGGGCTTTGCCAGGATCTGTGTTTGTTTGGAAGCCTCAGGAAAGGAACATAGCTCTGCTGTAATTTCGGCTCTTTCAGGACTTTTCAGAGATATCGTAGGCACTTGGACAGGTTGAAGCTCTGTGAGAGTAACACACAGTGTTGTGTGCTGCTCTGCTACTGAAAGAGAAGATGTGCCCAGAGATCCCAGTCAGCTGAACTGACACTTAGTGGTCCTTGCTGGGCTCTGAAGGCAGGGGAAGTTACTTCTTCTCGACTGTGAGGCTGGTGTGGAGCCAGGTGGCTTCTCAGTACAGCTGCACTGCAGGAACAGGGATGGGCAGCACTGGGGCTGGGGCCAGCCAGGTGCTGCCAAACCTGAAGCAATCCCTATCTTTAAGCTCTCTCAGTCTGATTTCTTTGCTCTCAATGCATTAGCAGCACCCTCTGTGATCTTGAAGACACTGAGAAGAGGCTCCTCTCCAAGAAAGACAAAAGAAATTTCAGATATCTCTATTTGAGCAGCAATACCCAATTTATTCGTCATGAATTCTGCCTCTTCTGCCACCTTACCCAGTCTGTATTGCAAATAACCCACATTTGACTCTCTGTGCTAGTTACAGTTTCTAAAAATGCTACTTTCTCCTGGTCATATGGCTTCTTCTCACAGAATTCATAATGTGTGAGTGAGTGTTGTTCCATATAAATATAGTGTATGTCTGATATGCCTACAGATAATATCACACCACGACTGAACTATGATTAATTGTGGTACTAATCATCCACCTGTTTTCTTTCAACATTACTCTGGCACGTGCAATAAAAAGAGAGGGCCTGAGACAATGATCACATCCCTGCAAATATACTCACAGATGAGACAGAAGTTGGCTGTGGTTTTATTTTCAATACATTTAATTTGAGACTTAGTGGTTTCTGTGCACTTTGCAAATACTTTTCCTGAAATTCTTAGCACTTTGTATGAAGCAAAATATATGAAAAAATGTTCTGTGGCCAGGTTTAGCAAATGGGAGGAAAAGGAAAGGGTGGTAAGAAAATGATTGCCAACTCAAAAGCCAACTGAGTTTTTACATAACCCACATTCTCTGCAGCCTCTTTTGCATATTTAAGTCTCATCCTAGGTTTTATGGCTCCTTTGCTATAGAAAAGTGAGAGTTCTTAAACAGCTTGGGAAATTTGACAGCCGTCTTGCACCTAACCTAGAGGATCGCCTCAGAGATGGAAAAGCATGAAGCCAAGACATCATATACAGGCTGTTAATTTAACTTGACATGTTACTGACTGCATTAGAAAACTGTGTATTCTGACATCTGGTCTGTACAGGATATGCTCAATTCTTCACATTATCTCACTTCTTCAAAGCTACTGCAGGTAGTGGGGCAGTTTGTCTATGGACAAGTATTTTAATATTTGATACCTAAATCTATAGTACACATGCAGTGTTTTCACATCAGTAACCAGTGTGTGTGTGTATATGTATGTATATGTTGCATTTATAGGATTTTGTCATTTATTAGGATTTCAAAGGTAAGCCCATCTTTTTTCAAGGAATAGATAGGTTTCTCCAAAACATAAATGAAAGTGTTACAACATGTTGCCTGTCGTGTTAATACTTGATTTGCAATCCGTGACAGGTGAGCATTTAGAAATGAGTTATTAGGATTGACTGAAAGACATATGGGAGAACTAAACTTTCTCACAGCACCATGTTTCAAAATAGAAAATCGGTTTTTGACTAAACAAATTGAAAAGGAAAAGAATATGTTACCACAGAGAAATAGAAGGAAAAGCTGGGAGGAATCACCTGCTGTTAAAAAAACAGGCACCAGAGACCAGTTATATTTTGGTTTTGAATTTGCATGGCCATGATCTACAGTTTCTGTGGAAAATATTTCTTTTGCTCAGCTCAGCAGAAAGGCTCCTCTCAGAAGGTGTACAGCAGCTCCTGCTGGAGCACTCACACAGTTGTACCAGCACTGGTGCTGGATCTGACTGCAGAGACACAGAGCCCCCTTCACTCTCAGCAGTGAGCAATATGCAATATGCAATTTGAAGATTCAAATTTGGAGTGTGATTTTGAGGTCCACTTAAGTGATTTATGAGCACAGTTCCCACTGAGTGACCTTGGGGTTGAACTCCTTCCCACTGGAGGACAGTCCCAGAAATGTGGACGCTTCATGTGCAAATGGAATGCAGGTATTTAAATCCAAAATTGTGGTCCTCAAAACCAGGAACCAGCTACACCATAACCTCAAACTGTCCTCATGCCCATCTAAAATGACCTGAGTTTAAATAACCTTGCTCATCTGAGTGCCAGGGAGACGTGTAAACCTGAGCAGCACCCAGAAGCTTGGTGGGTTTCCACAGAGACTGTCCTCCTCAGCACCTACATAGTTGCATCAGACTGTACAAAAACACAGCAGCAGCCACCCTGGCTTCTTTCAAATCATAGCTTGAGGAGACTGTTGCTACACAAATTAGCCTTTAGACATGGTACACAGCAATCCACAGGCTAAGGCACATGGAAGCAAGTTTCCTTAGTGCCAGTTGAGCTCCACATTCCTAAGCTGCCATCAGGCTGACTTATCTACAGATTAATTCATTTCTGCACAGAAGGTGAGCTTTAGCTTGAAGTCTAGAAAGGGCCCTCCTGCCAAGCTAGTCTGCAGTCTCCAGGGAAGCAAGAATTGTGGGTTTTAATCCTTTTGAGGCAAAGAAGGACCTGACCTGGTTTATTCATGCTTCCTGGCTGTGTATGTGTGATAACCACTGAGCCAAGGCAGAAGGGAGGGGCCACCAGCACATCCCTTCTCTTGCATGTTTGCAAATTTTTCTATTTGCTTTTTAAAAAATTTGGAGCATATCTGGAGGAGACATTTCACACTGTTTATTCAGGGTGATGGGAAATATCTCCTGGCTTTACTGAGAACATTGCTGAAGCTCCAGGGGAAAAAAATCTGATTGTTTTCAATTTTTTCTGTTAGCTATGTCTAAACAGCTTTCCACACAAGCTTCACCATGCTGCTTGCAGAAGTGTCTCAAGGGTTCATAAGAGCACATGCAAAACCATCTTCTCGAGATGGCAGAAGTGTGGGTTTCTGCAGGGCAGAAAGTTTCTGAAGGTACCTGTGTGATCAGAGGCACTGAGGGCTATGGGTGAGACAGGACTCTCTACCTCCATTTTCCTCTCTCTGTAACCTTGTACATCTCTTTACAGCCAGTTTCCTGTTGGGAGGAGCCAGGACTTATCCCTGAGTAATGCTAGAGGACCCTGGCAGGGGAAGACGGTTCTGACCTTCATCTGTCCCTTGAGATACAGCAATTGAGGCAGAAGGCAGTGCCATAATGTGGGCCAACTGTTCTCCACTTCTGCCTGCCTGCTTTCAGGGTCTGAGGCACTTCAGCTCCCCTCTTTAGTGATGGAGCCAGCGAGCCAGTAGGCGTTTACAGAAGCAGGAGTTCAGGCAGCTGTTCCCTTTGGTAGATCATGCAAGAGGATCGATCACCTCCGTGGCAAAGAGAGCACTGGGAGACCCGGAGATGAAGTGTCTCCCTGAGGCAGGTCAGAACACAGCAGGGCAAGGTGGTGTTCTGCCATCCTGAATGGCTATCTGGAGCTGCCTGCATCATTCTGCCCCAAATGGATCTGGTCCCTGTGCTGCTAATAAAATTCCAGACACTGCTGAGGGATGTCAATGAATGCTCCATTGGCTCAAGGTACTCTTCTGCCGTTGCACATGATTTCATACCATGGGCTTGCCTTGATGAAAATGGTTAAGATGCCAAAAATCTCACCGGAGATGGAGCCCCAAGGCCTTGACTTTGCTTCTTTAGCTCAAAAATGAGGCTTTTAGCCCCAGAGCAGCACAAGCTTCTCTGAGAGCCAGCCTCCACTGACCTCTATGGTGTCTATTAAAGCAAGGCATTGACGAAGTTGGAGCTGATTGCCCTATTTGTCATCCTGCCTTAGGGAAACAGGTGTTCTTAATTTCAACCAAACTGCAGATCACTTCACACTTTGGCATGGCTCATGACTGCTTGTCAAGTGAGCTGTGGTGTTCTGTGGCCAGGTTTAACACAGGTTTGTTCTCTACATATGTAAGGCAGAACACAAACATGGTTTGTGACAGACTTTGAAGCATTCATGAGCTCAGCAGTGGCTCAGGTGTTGTCTAGTAATGTGTTAAACTGTAGTAATTGGAGACAGACAACACTTAGCTGCAGAATTAATTTGCCGCAGAGTAATTATTCACATATATGATAGCATATCGATTCTGTTCTAGAATAAAAAATTTAGAAGCACATAAAAAGCAGAAAAAGATGCACTACCACATTATTTGTTACATTTTAATGAAGGGCTTAAACTGAAAAAAAAGGGTACATGTGTGATATACCCATCTGGACTCACTTTACTTTCAGCAAAATGGACTGAAAAACTGAAAATATGTCTCATCTTCACAGAGAGAGCTCTTCTTTTCTTGAGAACTAAAAGAGAGAAATATTACATATTTTTCAAAAATAAATGCTTCTATTCAAAGCCTGAAGAGACAGATCAATTCAAATAGTTTCAGACAAAACCACAAAACCAAGGAAATTGAGAAATTCAAAATTAAAAGGTTTGAGATCCTTCATTAAGTATTTAATGGAGGTCTGAGATCCTTCATTAATTTTAGCAGAGGACATACTCTCTCCCATCTTTAACAATCTTTGGGAAGGGTACTGCACTCAAGAGCAGTGTGATTTGTAAATACAGAAAAACTGAAGGTGTTCTTTTCCCTGTATTCTGCCTGGTTTAGCTCAAATATTTGGTTTCAAGTCTTTGCATATGCATCTTTTTCCATTTCAGTACATACTTTGTGTTGGTTTCATCTTCTGTACAAAGGCAGCACGTTTCAAAGCTTTGAAACAGCAATATCCAGTTATTGTCATCATCCTTCCCTCAGAACAGGAGCAGTTTGGCTTTGGGGAGAGCTTTTTGTTCTTTGATGTTTCCTCAGTAAAAGCAATTCCAGCAGCCCCGCTGTCCCTTTGTGCACAGCCCCGTTTCCGCGGGCTGCGGTCACGGCCGCGCCCCTCCCGGGCTCATCGGCTGGGGAGCGGGGCGAGCCCGGCCAGCGCCTCCCTTCCCTTCCCTGAGTGCATTCCCGGCCACTGCCATTATTGGCTCCGAGATTGCTTTTCTGTGCCCTGAAAGGCTCTGCAAATCCACACAGAAGTAGCAGCAATTTTAAGACAAGGTGTGCTCCAAGGCAATAAACGAGAACAAAGACCCAGGAGAGCAAAAAGCTGAAGGACTCAATTTATTTCTTTTATCCATTGAATAACTGAATTATTAAATTAAAAGCAATGCTACATCAACTTTACCAGGGTGGGGGAGTAAGTTCTGAACAGCAAGACTGAGGGCTTTATTCTGCTTTTCTGGAACCCATGTCTGTCCATGAACCTCAGTCAATTGCAGTCAGAAGCAAATACAGCCCTACTGTTCCGACCAGTAAATGGCAGGACAAAAAACCAGGCATTATACTTGTTCCCAAGTTGAAGTAAAGGTTAGTTCAGCTCAGTCTCCCTTCAGCTAGCTAAAACCTGCAGCAAATCAAATTTGAAAAATAAATTATGACCAACACTGAGAGTAAAACGAATACATATTTCTGCAGGGAAATGCTCATTTATGCTGTGTCCTTTGTTCACATGGAAATACAGCATATTTGAGACTCCTTTGGCAAATCAAAGGGAAATTAGGAGATTAAACCAGCAGCAGATAGGGTCAGCAAAACCCAACTACACTGGAAGCTTAGCATTTCCTCAGTAGTGTTGGCAATGGGGCAGTGGATCTTGGGATCAGTGCAATGGTGAGCTCTACCTACATATGGTGTTCTACCTACACACAGTGAGCTCAAGCACTACAAAATGTTATTCTCTGAAGAAATTTACAAACAAGTGTGAAACAGAGGTAGCCTTGGCACTAAAAGAGCTACATTTTTTAAAAGAAGGCACACCAGGAGCAATTTGGTGGCTGAAGCAGGTGTAGTCCTGAGTACAAAGCAGGGCTTGGGACACTTGTAGATGGCCTGCTGCTGGACAGGGGTGACAAGGCTCATGCAACATTGAGCCAGTTCTGCAAAAGATGACAAAGTACAGTAATGCAGTAATTTATGTGGTTTTTAAGCACAAGGCTGTGAGAACATAATTAGGCAGTCTTCTATCAAATGAAATGAATAAAATCTATAAAACAAAATGATGAGGCACTAAATTTAGAAGAAAATTCGTTTGATTATCACATCAGAGCTGAGATATTTCAGATCCTACTGTCAACTTAATTGGCTACAATTTATGTAGATTTGATAAAACTATCTGAGCTGTTACTAATGTGGGAAGTCACACTTCATGTATTCCAAAGCAGTTAGCCTTTTCACTCTGATGTAGCACTTGAAAACCTTGTGCTGAACACATTTTGAGCTGTATAAGGTGGGAATGACTGGAATTGCTTATTATTTTGTGTTTCAGATGATTTCTGTCATTACAGTGTCTGATTGCTCCAGGCATACCTAACACCGGCAGGACAGTTCCCAGGAAGAGAGAAACAGCATTGCTCTCATCTCACTCATACCTCTCCAACAGTGATCAGTATGATCTTGTTCCTGCTCTCCAGTTTCTAATGTCCACAGTTTCCTGGTTACAACTAGTTCTGCATGGATTTATATGCATATGACTTGGGATAGGTGTCTTTCAAGTCACAGGATCTTCATCTAAATACTTGGACCCGTTCACACAGCAAATAACTGAAGTTTTAGGGATTCCTGGTATCCTCTTCTGCGATTTGCAAGAGGAGTACATTCCAGTAGTACCTGTTGTTAGATGCTGTAGTTCATGGGCTAACTCTTAACACATGTAGCAGAGATAAGCAAGAAAAAGCCTGCTGACTGTATTCCTTCTTCACACTTCACTGATCCCTCAACATCTGGTATCTCATGAGACCTCCTGCCTTTCTGTGCTCCTTCTGAGGGATGTCACCCCAGAAATTGCATCTCACTCAGGCAACTGAGTGTAAAGTTTATTTTTTATGAAAAACTGTCATGAACAGCACCAATGAAAAGAGAGGGGTTATTTTATAAAAGAGTCTAACAAAACTTCAGAACTAAGTAATCAACAGAATGACCATAGGGAAGCAGTTATTAAATAGCAGTGACCTATGAAAATTTTCAGCTTTCAAACAAAACTCTTGGATCTTTCTTCCGGAAATGGCTCTCACTTGAGAACAGAGCAGAGACTTGTGGGTCCACATTGCTAGCATTGGAAGTATTTTGTTACTTTAAGTGCACTAATGTTTCAAAGGGAGAGGCTCAATGAAGACATTTCTCCTGTCTCTGTGTAGAGGCCTGTCCATCTCCACATGTCTGCAAACCCTCTTGTGTATGGTGTAGATAGAGCAGTAAGTAACATGCTCATCTTCTAAAAATCAGGACAAACTTCTTCAAGTTATTACTTTGGGCTTGTCTCTTCCAGTAATAATAATAATAATAAAAAAGCTCTGCTTGAATATTCAGTTTGGAAATAAAAGACTTCAATTTTTTCGTATTTTTTGTTTTGAAAAAATACAAGCATCTGTTCTTGTAGTTTGCTTTGAAGCAAAATGTTTTCTGATTCTTCAGTCTTTGTGTTGAAGTTATTAGTCAGTTTCCAAAACCACAAAGCAGAATCATTTCCTAACTAATTTATGTAAAAGCATTTGTGGTTTATGAGAATATGCCCTGTTTTTTACTTGGCAAAATTAACCTCCTAACACACACCTTCAAGCCTTCTTAGGCCTCTAGAAAGCAGACTCTCTCCAGCCTGTTCTCCCCCTCCTCTCCCACAATTCATCTAGAGAATGAGAAGGATTTGCAAAGGACTGATGTGTGCTGGGGCTTACCACAGCTTTGTGCTGGGGGTAGAGACTCAATTCAGGACAGACAGCTGCAGGCCATGTTACAGGAAACTGGGCTGGTTTGGCCGGGGTGGAGTTAATGTTCTTCACAGTGGCTGCTATGGGGCTAAATTTTGGATTTATGCTGAACAGAGGGCTGATAATACAGAGATGTTTTTGTTATTGCTGAGCAGTTCTTACACAGAGCCAAGGCCTTTTCTGCTTTTCCTACAGCCCCACTGGTGAGGGGCTGGGGGTGTGTGGAAGGCTGGGAGGAGACACAGCTGGGGCAGGTGACCCAAACTGACCACAGGGATATTCCAGACTGTATGGCATCATGATCAGTGTATAGTGGGGGAAAGAAGGAGGAAGAGGAGATGTTTGGAGTGCTGGTGTTTGTCTTCCCACGTCACTGATATGTGCAGTGGGGACCTGCTCTCCAGGAGATGGCAGAACTCCTGCCTGCCCTTGGGAAGCTGTGAATTCATTCCTTGTTTTGCTTTCCTTGCTTGCATGACTTTTGCTTTACCTATTAATCTGGTTTTATCTCAACCCACAAGTTTCTCACTTTTACCCTTCCAATTCTCTTGCCCCCAACACTGGTGGGGGAGTGAGTGAGTGCCTGTGTGGTACCTGGTGGCTGGCTGGGGTTAAACCATGACAACTAAATTTTTTCTTCTGATCACAGAAACTCTGGGAAACAAAAACACGAATAATTTTTTTTTTTTTTTTTTGCTCGAAGAGGTAACAGGATTACAAAGGTTCCTCTGATACTAAATTATGTCCTGGACATTCTATTTTTCTCTTCGAAAAGAAATTTCTAGCTCTTCTGTTTTAAAGTCTGAAAGCACATCTTAAGTAGACTCAAAAAACCTGGAAGGCAAACCAAAAGAACTTTAAATATGCTATTAAAAAATCCTACAAGCCTTCAACTACCTAGTTTCTTAGGACAATATTACAAGAAGAAGGGACCTGACAAAATTGATGGCTGGCCATGAAATCCTCGAGTGTTGCTGGTCTGGGAGTTCTGAATCAAAACCAGCAGGATGGTAGGAAACCATAGGTAGAAGAAGACAAGAAGCACTTTGAAATTAACACAGGCCACGCAGTGAGTATGTTGGGGGGTGTCCGGTCACTGGGCACCACCAAGAAGAGCCTGGCTCTGTCCTCTTTGCACCCTGCCTTTAGGTACTTATGCACATGGAGGAGATCTCCCCATGACCCCTCTGACTTTGGCAGGAGGGTCCTGCAGAAATTCTTGATGCACATCCTCCTTCTTCACCCCACAGTTCCCACTCCAGGAGATCTTATCTCCTGACCTACCTTGGCATCTTCTGGATGCAGGATTCCCTTCTCTCACACAAGCTTTGGCTGCTGGGACTCAATTAAATGAACACATATTCCTAAAACTGCAGTGCTCTTTCAAGAGCTCACAGCAGATCAGAGTTCCTCTACTAGTAAAGCACTGTTGTTTTTGTGGAGAAAAAAAGCAATAACCTTGCTTGTAACTGTACTGCAGTTTAACTGTACCCCTCTGATCCATGTGAGCACAGGAATAAGATGCAAACACTAACCTGTGTGTCAGAGCAGGGACACCAGGAGAGGTAAATGGCTGCTGCAAACTGAGGGGCAGCTTTAGAGCAATATATAGCAGGAAACTGTAATTAAATCTTTAGTGGGCAAAGTTATAATGTGTGTTTTTAGCCTCCGGTGATCAACAAATTTTTAAAGGTAAATAATTAATAGTAACACCAAGGAACATGTTGTGTGTATGGATATAAGACCTTTATTCCCTAAGGGACTTCTGTTAGCCTCTTTTCCCCTTTCTTTTTTCCCCAAGTGATGCCAATCTCAGAGGCTGCTCTGCTGACAAGATTTCTCATTTTATGTGGGGCAGAATTCTCTGCATAATGCAAAGGCTAAGCTGCCCTAGGAAGCTTTTGCTACTTCTTCAGCCTTCAAAATACTGTTCCCTTGCTTCTATAACCTGACAACAGAACTACCTTCTACCTACTACCTTCTACAATCAAACCACCCTCCCAGGTCCAGGTAAAGACAACAATTTATCTGCAAGTACTGCATCAGATGGTGAGAAACCATCTCATCAACATTGCAATGGGGATCCTGACAATTCCTTTCTCCAAACACAATCAGAATAGAGTGCTGGGAGTGCTGGCTCTATGTCCATGACAGACTGTTTGATAACTTCAAGACAGTTTTTTGCCTTTTAAGAAGTTCTTCCACTAAGAACGTCTTCTTCAAGAGGAAAGGACTAGACCACTTTAGCTGAAGGTTTAGGTCCTCTGAAACCAAAGTCCAGCATTTAGACTCCATGGCCCTTCACCATAAGATTTGTTACACAGCCCTCCACACTTCAGGACACAAAAGGTGAAGGGATACAGAATAAAGAATGAACATGAGTTGCAGAAGTAACTGGCTGCCATTATCTATATTCTCGGGTGAAATGCCAGTTTGTGCTCAGGCCCATTTTCAAGTACAATCACCATACTAGTTATCACATGAGATATCACAACAATCAGCAATAAATCTCAGCCACAGCAGGCTCCATTTGTCACAAACTAAATGCTTCCTACCATTACTTATTCAATAGGGCATATATTTTTAGTGTATGATATTTTGCTATTTATTTTGCATATGCTTCACTTCTGTGCATGTAGAAATGTCCAGGTGTGAAGGGAGCAGAAAAAAATTTGTAGATGGAGAAAAGGGAAATGAATCATAACTCACATTGTATATTAAAACCAGCTGCATCTAACACATCATCTACCAGTATGGAAGAAAAAAATCTTTATGACAGATTATGCTAATTAGCTAATTATAGATGATAGACCAGATCCCCATAAGGGATGACTACAGTAATATCTTAACTGAGGAGCACTTGGTGGCCTTCAGTGGATCCAGCTTCATGACATCTCCCTAATTACATTCCTCCCACAAACTGTTATACTCACTACTATGATCTTAGCAAGTCTATTCATGTTTCCTATTTTGGCAAAGAGCAAGACCAAAGATATTTAACAGAAGTTACTCTAAAGTGCAAATTATGTAGGAATGGGTTTGCAAATAATGAATCAACCTAATGCTTTGTAGGTTTCTTATTTTTGCTGCTGGGTTTGCATGCTAAACTAAGCAAGAAAACATGGATCAAAATTAATAAAAAATTAATCATGTTAGCTTGCAATTTACTGAAACTAACCATGAAATATGACAATACAGGAGATAAAGCTGGAAATAACTGCTGTGGTTCTAAAAGCTTTGATATCTGTGGCATGTTAAAGTGTACTTGTGATTTTTTTTATTGTATCATATTTTAGTATCACAGAATAATGAAAATTATCCAGGGTATTTGGAGTTATTCTAACTGTTTCAAGTAGGTATTTCCTACAGAGTACCACAAGAAAGAAAAAAATAATATCAAAGGGAAATCCCTCAATAGTGAATATCTGAGAAGATTATAGTACTGATGTAAGAGAGAATTAATTTCCAAACTGTGAAAACCAAAGAACACCCTCACCTATCAGTACACACTCTGCACAGGCATATTCTATTGACCAGTCAGTTCACCATTCTTTTGAGATCATCACAGCCAAAGGATGATCTCTAACCCCTTCTTGTAGATGGAACAAAGTATCAGGCTTATGTGACTGTGAGTTTCTTGCAGACTGAGATAATCTTCTCTGGATTTGCTTGATCAATCAGAAAGCAGCTCTCTGACAATATCACATTTTATACAAGGCTGCAGGCCACAACTTAAGCACCGGATCTGATGAATTTCCTCTTATAGGGGACAGTCCTTAGATTTAGTATCACTCAAGGCTGCTGGATGTGGCATGTGATTAATTTCCATCTCAATTCTATGTGGAATTCATGCACATGCTTAGTTCTGCACAACATCCAAACTCACAGGCTCCAGTGAATACTGTACCTGCAGCTCCTGTGGAAACTAAGTTTTCAGATAGGATCTGTGACTACCCAAAATCTAGAAATCTGTATCCCTGTCAGAACCTGATAACCAATACATCAAAAGAAGGACAGAGACAAAAATTACTTCATAATAACCTCACTGCTTTCAAGATGCCCTTTACTTTGCTGACCTTTCTGTAGAAAACTTTAGAGTGAACATCTGAGCATGCCCTAAATGTTTCTGTCAGATTCTCAGTAAGGTAATTACTAAAAAACTTGTAAATGTTAAAAACAGCAATCATCTGAGAATAAATATGGGGCTAAATTTACATTGAAATATCTTACAGGAAAAAACCTCTTTAAAGCCTCACATTAAAAATTCATATTTCTCTGGGCAGTGCTTTAGTGAAATGACTAAAATGTTACATTTTACAAAATGTTATTTTTTCCCCCAAGTTTCCTGAAGAGAACGACTCTGTATCTTTAAAATATCAGGAACATTATGACACAGCAGGGTAAAAGCAAGAAAAGACTCAACACTCTTTCCTTCCGAATGGCGTATTTATGCTGTACATAAAAAATAAGTTAATGATGCAGAGTGCACTGAGGTAATGCACTCAAATTATACACCTTTTCTTTTAAGATTCCTGGTTCTTAGCACTTCTGCATTCCCAGAACCCCTATGCATTGCCTTCTGTTTTCCTCTGTTCTTCATTTATGTTTCTGTGCAGTAAACTCCAGATGATTTTCTCCTGCTCAGCTTAACTCCTCTGCCTCTCTTCAGGATAAAAAGGATTTATCAGTCAGTATGCACAACTAGCAATTCAGGGGAATATTATGTGACACAACTATCTTTTTCTTACTGCAGCCAGGGTGGGGATTTTTTGGTATTAAAACTTGTCTGTACATCTGAGTTTTCATTGTATTTGCTTGACACATCTTTGCTAACTCAGGATTTTCAAAGGAAATCAGAGGATAATTTCAGGGACAGAAATTGTCATTAATTTCTATAAGGTTCAGAATGTAGAACAAGAGAGGCTTATGGGTCTTGTTTGAAATCAGATATAAATTATTCTGAAGTCGGCAGTGAAGCACTGAATATTTTGTTTTATATAAAATGATCATAGAATCATAGAGTGGTTTGGGCTGGAAGGGATCTTTAAAGGTCATCTAGTCCAAGCCCTCTGCAATAAGCAGAGTCATCTTCCACTAGCCCAGGTTGCTCAGAGCCTCACCCAGCCTGATCTTCAATGTCTACAGGGATGGGGCATTTATCACCTCTCTGGGCAACCTGGTCCAGTGTTTCATCACCCTCACTGTAAAACACTTCTTCCTTATATCTAGTCTGAATCCAACATCCTCAAGTTTAAAACCATTACTTTCCTATGACAGGAAGACCTGCTAGAAATTCTGTCCCCATGTTTTCTGTAGGCCCTGTTTGAGTACTGAAAGGCCACAGTGAGATCTGCCCAGAGCCTCTTCTTCTCCAGGCAGAACAATCTCACTCTCTCAGTCTGTCTTTCATAGAGATGCTCCTGCCCTCCCTTCACCTTTGTGACCCTCCTCTGGATTCGCTCCAAAAGGTCCATGTCCTTCCTGTGCTGGACTACAGCAAGTCCTGGAGTGCCACAAATAGCATTGGATATGTTTGTGTGATCAAATTCATGGAACCATTAGTATGTAAATTTTGAATTACATAAATAATTTAACATCAAATAACTAATGTTCCAAAGGAGCTTTTTAAAAATATTGACCTACTTGTCCATCACTGCAATAAATTTATTTGCCTTGTAAAACATTAATTTGTGGTTATATTGTAAAAATACAAGTTCAATATTTTGCAAAACTGGAACTTGTGCTTATGAAGCAATATTTTATTTTTAAGGTGGCTTCGATATTCCAAATACACTGAATTCTCACTGTGCTGAATAGACTACTTCAGGCTGGGTGCCATATATCATTGGATATAGTCTCCAACATGATCTATGTTTGAAATAACAGCAAATCCCAATTATGACCTCTAATATTTTTTCTTTGAATTATGGGGTGTGACACCAGGTCCACTGAAGTAATCTTTTTACTTAGAGAGGTTTCTGGATCAGCTTCCTTCTCCTAGAGCCATGCAGAGAACCTCTCTTCTACTCACCTGCTTCTTCCAGCTACTGTTCAGCTTTGGGGACATATTTCAGCTCACTCTTTATGTTCTGAATCTCTGACAAGTTGACAGCAGGACCTGGAAGTTTCTTAGCTCCTGGGAGCAGCTTCTTCTCTTTCGCCTCCTCTGTTGAAGCAGGAGCATTCTGCACAAAAGGACACCAGTGACCTTCCTGCTGCAAGAGCAATCTCTTGAACATGAGCATAGATCAGTTATTTGAAAAACAGGAAATGATGTTTTTACACTAAAGGCAATCCCAGTGGAAAATGGGGTGGAGTCATGAAGAGGTAGGTTATTTTGTTGGTTGTTGTCTAAAATGTCTAACAACATTCTAAAAAGAATAGAAGATGCTCAGTGTAGAGGAATGAGGATTAGAATGGGTAAGAATTTACAGTGCCAAGCAATTACTAGAAAATAACTGACTGGAGAATTAAAGGCAACTCCAAATCTTTCATATTTTAGATGACAAAAAAGTAGAAGAACAATTTTTATCATCTAATTCCTTTGAGAGTTTCACAGTTGCCAGACACTTGGAGAGGAAGATCATCATGTACTTCTGCAGCTCTGGAGAAGAGCTATGATAGTAGGTTATGGACTCCAAAAGCTCCGTGCAAGTTCAACATGAATTGAAATTTAACTTTTCATAACCTCAGTTGCAAGACCAGAAGGGTTTTTGTCATTTTATGTTTGAATTAGGGTAGTGCTGCATGGCTATTTTGCTGACACTGTAAAAGTGCCAGTTAAATAACAGCAGTTACACAATAGTGAGGAACTCAGCTAATTTCCCAATGGACCACAGTATTTCAGCCCTTGGTACTTCCTCAGCTGTATTATTGCTTCTAGGTGAGTAGAACAGGTATTTTAGACCTTTTCTACCCTAGAAATCGTAGATATTACCCTACTGGGTACCCTTTTGTAGAACAAGATTTCCAGACATGAGTTTATTGTTGTTCCAGCCTGTTGAGTATTTTATAAAGCTGGCATACAGGAGGAATCAAGTACGTGTAGAGATTAATTTATATTTTACTACAAATAATTTCATTATGAAATTATTTTTTCATTTTTGATTACTCTGTGAATGTCCTCTTGTGATGGGCTTTTTAGAGTTCAATCATGACTTAGATTTATTAGCCACCCTTTTTGAAAAGGTGCATTAACTGTGAACAGTCAATTCTTAATATTTAACTCAATTTTTAAAATTCCAGCATTACTTGTCAAATATTATTGGCCAGTAAACCCCTCTTTTTTTTTCTCTGTTGACTAACGGACTACATGCTAATCAGGAAGAAGACTGCAATGTCAAGTAGCAAACAAACAAGGTATTGTAGAAAACTGTCATTTTCTTCCTATCTGATCTTTAAGGACTTTCCTAAGATCACCAGATATAAGAAAACAGAAGTGATAATTACATTTCTTGGCTCGGTACACTTGTATTATATTTTCTCACATTTTAGCCAATACACTATTAACTAATCCAAGATAATACTAATAATATTTTACTATTTTTTGCTAGATGATTTCAAATCCCAGCCAGTAATTCAGCCCCAGGAACTGTATGTACTGCCTGATATGTGGTTTAATGATCTAACATCCTGAAACAGTAGCAAAGCACAGCAGGAGAATAAGTAAATTGATACAGAAGCTATTTGGAAGGATGCACAAAATTGTATCAGTAGTCAAAGATGCCATGAGCTTGTATTGTTTCCTTTGACAGTTTTCCTAGTTAATCTGAATAATCAGGGAAAACAAGCACTCCCTGAACCCCGTAGTACTTATTAGTACATAGCAGAAACTATTTAAAAATATAATTTCAAGTCATGTGCAATACCATCCCTTTTGTAGAACAAGTGGTGCAAGCTTTGCCCACATTTTGGAGACTTTGTGCTCCATAAATCGTTGTCAGCTTTCTCTTCCAGCCTCAGGTGTTTGCTGTTTATGACCTCACTGCTCCCTGTATCACTCACTCCATGTGCAACACACAGCTGAGGTTAGACTAAAGCTTTCAGTTTTATGGAAGGAAACCTGAAGAGTCACTTGGATATACAATAAGGGTTAAAAAATGCAAGCATGGGAATGCTCTGACTGAAGAAGATTCATTTTCTGTAATTCCCACCCTCCATTTCTTTTCATGTTAACATGTCTGCTCCACTGACCTTCAAAAATACACATTCCCATCTGACTCCACCACCTCTTTGAGTAAGATCCATATTCCCCTCATCTCTTATGTCAAAGCTTTAAAATACAGTGGAAAATGCACTGTTAGCAGTGATTATGCACTGTTAGCAAAAGTTGCATTTGTCTAAAACTGCTCTGAAAAATCATGAGCTGTATGGCAAAACTTAACAAGATGAGAAAATTGAAATGACAAGTTCACTGGTAGCATTTTTATTCTATTCCTATAACAAGATCTTTTTCTGTAGTGTTTAACCCCATTGGTTATGTTGAGTTTTGCCCATAAAACCTGGGCCAAGGTCTTCCATAATGTCTGTCTCCTATAGAGTAGTCATGCAGCTGAGAAACAAAGCAACATTCAATTACCCAAACAAATGTAATTATCAGCACCAGTCATTTATTTTATTTCTCAGACACTACTAGAACTCACACATGCTATATTAGTTTCTGCTTAATAACATCCACTCCTTCACCAGTTTAATTACTGCAGAGAGAATATGCTTTGATTCCTTTCCAAGGGAGAAAGCCACAATATATGTTCAAGGTCATTTTGCATGTTTGTTTTTAAATCTTCTTAAGAGCCAAGTCAGCCTAGGTTTGATTATTTCAGGAGGGTTCTCTGTAAACAGAGCATAGTTTATATCAAAATATGGCAAAATTCAGAAAAAAAATCTGAGACAGGAAAGGAAGCATTGGCTCTTACATAGCATGTCCTGCCCTTGGCTGTGAGGAGCAGTGGGAGCTCTGGCCCAGCAGGATGAGCTCTCATGTGGGGATTGTCAATCCAAACTAAGTAAACTGGCCAGGAAACCAGGAGCACCCATCTTTTTTATCCTGCTTGGAGTATCTACCAGTACCTTTTCTTCCACTGTGGGTGTTAGGGTCTCATTTATTATTGAAGTTAATGGTAATTAAGATGCTTTAACATGATTCAGAAATATGATATCTGTGTTTAACCATAACCTTTGTGATCAATGTTAGTTAAGGTATAAATTGGATTTTATGTTCAAAACTCAGTGTTAAACACTTTCTGTAAAATACAAGCATGAAAATACAGAATTCAGTCTAAAATTGAGTATTTTCACCTCTGGGCAGGTAAATGGGTTTGGAATTTCTGTTTTAACTTGCAAGCATCTTCACATTCAATTTCTTCTTGTTGATAAACCTTCCAAAAAGCGTTGTGTTTGAAAACCTGTTCCAATACTGTTAAACTGTAACCATAAATCACACCACAGGGCGACAGGTAGCAGCAAAGTCTTCCAAAGCCTTGCTATAACTTTTCCTGCTGTATCTCATCAGCTCCCATCTAGACAAATACTGCTGGTGAAATCCTGGCTCTCTCTCCTGACAGCAGATATTGTCCCACTGGGGAAGCAGAGCTACGCACCTTCAAAACAGTTTATATTCCTATAGGTGCCTTGGCACCAAAAGCAGAACTATTTATACATGAAGTGTTAGTAAGTGGCCATTTATTTCCATGAATGATCAGTGCATGTTCAGCTGTGGTACCTAAGATTGGTATGTGGAGCTATAAGATCACTTTAAAGGCTTTTTTCCATTTTATGGCAGGGATTCTCCTCGGAAAAAAAACAAATCATAAAACTTTTTGCTTACCTCCTCCACTTCTTCAGGTGCAAGTTCTTTTCTTTTATGAGGGTGGCCTGCACCAGGTCGAAATGCTCCCATTGGGATGTTAATATTAGCCTGTGAGAAGGAAATTGTGATGCATATAATAGTGACTGATAAATAAAGATACAGTTGGTAAATGGCAAAACTCGAAAGGAGTGGGACAAGCATATAGACATTATCATAGTTTCCAAGCACTTATGCCTTCAATGTATGCATCATCACACCACTCCTGTGGAAAGAGTAGTGCTTTCGTCTCCATTGGAAAGAGAGAAAGTGAAAAAACAAACTAGAAAGCTTTTGAAGTTCTGCATTTTAGAATAACGCTTTCTGATTTCATTGGACGTTAAAACAAATCAGTACTGGACAGCAAAGTGTCTTTAGGCACCTGGGTCTGCTTCAGTTTGGTCAAGGTCAAACAGAAAGTGAGTGCCAAAAGCAATGTTTAAGTGTAAATCATGCAAATCCTTCTATAACACCCAATGACTGGACCACTCTCCATTCTCCAATGACATCAGTTTTCACCCCATTTAATCACAGGAATCTTAGAAGGGAAGCCTGCCCTCATCTTAAGCCATAAGTATTTAAAATGTGATTTTACCAACAAAATTTACCCACGGTTGCTACAAACTGCAAATACTTGAACCAGCTCCAACACCGGGCAGACCACTGGCCCCTGGCTTCTGCAAACTCCCTCCAGAATTATACCAACACAACTGCATCAATCTCATCTTTTATCTGGGGCAGAAAGCCAGTATCCATAACATAGCTGGGGCTGCTAATGGATATCTTAAAAGTAAAGATTTTGGGGAATAGAATGGCACAAAACACTGTGTAGGAAAAAGCAGCTGAAAAGTATCAATTTCCCAATGTGACCCAGCCAAGATTGTTTTAAAAGTCAAATGGCATGATCAACTAAATGCACAATTTATACTTATGCTTATCTCGTGATCTCAGAAGAGAAGCTGCTCCTAGGAAATGTCATCAAAATACCACGACTCCCACTGGTAAAACCAGGGGTTGAATCGATAATGTTACGGAGCGGAAACAGAGAACCTTCTAACAGTGAGCTCTGTTCTTGTCCTTTACCATCTGACTGATCTGCACTAAATGAAGACAAATAATCCCAACCTTCTGCTCAAGTTATGGTCTTGCAGATCATGACCCACTTGGGCAATCACAGGAAAACAGCTCACGGTTTTCACTAACAACAACTGTTCTGACAGCTGTAATCAAATGATGAGCAAATTAAGAATCCATCTGCCAAGAAATGAATGCTTTTCCCTGCATTCTACTTACCTGTTTCTCATTATCTTATTTATGCAACATGATGCTGTAATTTCAGTGAGGCTGCCAAATATCTGCAGGGTCACAGACAACCAGGTATTTGTTTCATAAAGGTTTTCCACTGGGCATTAGTTTAGATATTGTGAAACTTTTTGCCTGCACTTTTTAAATTCCCAGGAGACAGGGCATTTTCAGCCTCACAGTTCCTAACTCATTATTTCATTTATGGGTGGAAAAGACCCAGCTTTGCCATTTCTAGTTTTAAGTAACTGCCCCGCCAAGCTCTGGTATCTCCAGACAGTTTTGATTTTTGGAATGGGAAACTTCTCTGCAAATTACAGCTAGCATGGTCATACAAATTTGCAGAGTTAAAACTGTAAGAGATATCTCTGCTTGTGATGCACATCCTGAACTTGGACATTCCTTCCCCTTGCAGGCAGCCAAAGCAGCAGCCAGCCTCCCACAGAACACTACAGCCCTTGCATTTCCCACTGTGATTGACAGACCAACAGTGACTAAAAGTGGTTCAGAAGCAAAAATGAACCACTAAGTCCCAGGCTGCTAATTAAATTTAATAAACCACTCTTTGGGCTGCTTCAGCACTTTCCCAGTAATCTGTGTCACACCAAAGCAGCTTGTACTTGTTTGTCTGCAGTAGGGACATTCATGTCAGAGTTCAGGCAGGAGGTACACAGTCATGACATAATAACTTAGTAAAATGAGCATTCTTTAAGACATAGTTAAAAACTGTTTGGATCTGATAACACATACTGTAAATTAAAAAATTTACATTATGAAATGAAAATATGACCTTTCCAAACAATTCCTGACCATAGTTACCAAAGTCCTGAGCTGTGAATCTCTCTTAAGCCAGTGCTGGTCCTGTCTCACAGATAAGCAGCTGTGTAATGGGTGTGCCAAATTCTGTACACCAGCATAGCTCTGCAAGGACTTGTGCTCTGTTCAGCACAATTTCACAATTTTGTTTTAAAAATATGTTTCAAGACTTTTGTCACCTGTGAGTTGAGATGGAGATATGACCCTAGGGGATCTCCATCCAGAAAAATGCTAAATAGGAAATTTTCTGTTCTAGACTCTGGAAATCCTAAATTATAATTGCTTTAGATAGACTTTCTAGGTGTGATTGTTATGTTCAACCATACTAATTATGAAAACTACTGAGTTTGTCTCTTCCTTTGTTTGAAAGGCCTACCATATTTAGTGTCATTGCAGTTTTTGCAATGACTGGGTAGGTATGTGCACTGATGTACTGTATCAGGGTCCTTCTGAACAGACCAAAGGAAAAATACCTGTAAAAATGACATACTAATATATTGCTGGTTCGACTCAATTGAATTGGTACTTTGAGATTTTTTTGGTGTGTTCTTCTTCCTGTTTATTAATAGAGAGAGGGTATTAAAGTTAGGATACAACTGATGCAGCTGTGCATGAGTTGAGGACTGTTATGGATAAGACCTTCACAGCATCACAGCCATTCCTGGCTGTCCAGAGGGATGACTGAGTAATCTGGAAAGACACTTTTGTATAAATGTATTTAATTACAAAAAACAGAAAAAGAAGGGAAGGAAGGAAGGAAGGAAGGAAGGAAGGAAGGAAGGAAGGAAGGAAGGAAGGAAGGAAATCCAGAAACAAACAAACAACAAAAACAAACAACAACAAAAAACCCTAGAAAACTTCTCACCCTTACCTCTGGGCAAAGCCACGAATGTTTAAAGATAAAATAATTTTTCAGTCAGAGCTGTTCACAGCCTTTAACACACTGAGAAGGGGAGGTCAGCAATTATTTCCAGGAATTAATGCACTTTGGTCCTCTATTGCCCCAAACTACTCTTAGGAACCAGTTGCTGCCTTTAACTCTCACACACCTGTATTCAGTAGCTATTGGGAAGTGAACATTTTTGTCTCTATCTAGTACAGTCAGAAAAAAGCCATTTCAGACACAGAACACCATGAAACACTTCAGCTGGTGAGGTGCCATTACATTCCCATTGCTGCAGCATGATGTACATTCCCCAGGGCACATCAGTCCTATTATACCAGCACACAATAGCAAAGGATCATAAGATATGAATCACAATGTATAAAAGTAATGTGACATTTTGAGTCATAGTTCTTAGACTGCTCAAAGCATAACAAGCATCAATTCAAGTGCAAGTCTCCCTACTAGAACCACCTTTGACACAATGCTTAATAGATATATTTTTAATTTTTGCTGTAATTTTTCTCATGATTCAAATTACCTTTGCAAAAATTAAAGTTTCTTAAAATATTACACCTCGTGCTTAAATTTAATGCATTTTAAATGAACAACCTAGGAGCATTGTTTATATTTAGAAGTTGGAAGCCATCCTAGAAATAAAATGCAGCCTATCATTACATCTCTAAGAAAGAAATGTAAACCAATTAATTCCTTAGAAATGTATGTATATACCTATGGAGTTTAAATGTAAAATGTAAATAAATACTTTTCAGTTATTAAAGATCCATATTTTTTCATTAATCCTACAAACATTTCTATAGTCATTGTAAAAGAGGGATGAAAATTTGAACTGAATGAAATCAAAAGTCTGGCAAAATGGCATTTTTTTTTCTAATTTCAACAGAATTAGAGTACAGTATTTTGCATGCCTATTTCGGCAGAATTGATGATGATGATGATGATGATGATGATGATGATAAAAAGAATCCGCATTTTCACAGTGCCTTGCATCTTCACTATGTTGCCTAGCCCCCGGCTAATTAATCTTGATACTCCAATCCATTGCATTAGTATTATCTCAAGAAAATGGAGAACAAAGAAGACTTCAGAAATTCCATTTTGTGTTTCTTAGGTAAGGCAACTTGAACTCGTAGTAAAATTTCATTGGAAGTGCATTTTAAAAAATACATGAGAATTCTGTAAGACTCTTCAGTTCAGAAGATATTTTGGGCTTTTGACAAGAACCACTGATAACATGAACTAAACATGTTCTTCATGACCTTACTTCATGATGATGTTGGGATAATTCTCCAGCTGTTTCTTTTACAAGTATGCAACAATCAACTCTATCCTTATAAGCAACAAGTATGCAATAATCAACTCCATCATCCTTCAATATATCATTGAAGAGGTATGTGGTAGACAAGAATCTTTCAAATTAAAAGATCAACGTTTCTCTCATTTTCCTTTGGCTTCTAAATAAAATGCTTCTTAAACAATTATTTGAACTTGAGGGTTTTTCTCCTTAAATATGCAGACATGAAAAACTTCACAACACCCATGCTATCTTTTTAGCCTATAATTCTCCCAGCATTATATTGGCTTTGTGGAAAATCTAATGGTTGCAGGAATTATTTTTACTTAACAGTTATGCAGATGCATTACCATATTTTGCTTAGATGATCCTCCACTAGGCATAACCTAACACTGCAAAGACCATGCAAACAAGTGATTAATGAACCTATCTGATCCAGTTTTTTTCTCAGCTCAGATCAAAAGATGATCTCCAGGTCACACTTTTTCAGTGCTTTCATATCTACTAAGCTTTTCACTTTAACAGAATAACCCCAGCTAGCACTCCTATGGTGCTTTGTCTGAGTAAAAATGCAGTCTGCCAAGCAATGGAGGATGAGATTTATTATTTTATTATATTAAAAACATAAATGCTATCTCTTACCTGAATGGCTTTGACATGTGATGCTGGTTGTTTTGACATTTTTACAACAGAGGCTTATCCCTGCAAGCAAAATTGGAAAGTGTTACAGGCTCTGACATTCTGATAGCTATGGAAGATAAGCTAGAACTTAACCCATGCTGCCTCTTGACAGGCATCTATTTCATCTGCCCAGCTCCTGTTTCCATCTCAGTTTCCAAGCTGCTTAGTTATTCCTTCTGATATCAGGAGGACACAGAACACCTGAGCTTCACCAATTAATCTTTCATAGCCACAAATGAAGCCATCTCTTTCACATTAAAAACAATAATGAGTAGAGATAAGGAATCTCTCAAACCTTAACAGCACTGTAAAATGAGTAAGAATTAAAGGAAGCTTTTGAGGACAAGCAGTGTATGATTACCTCAGTCACAGTATGTTATGTGGGAATTATTAGAACTTTCAGTTTAAGCCTTCTCTCAAATAAAACGTAACTTGTTAGAAAATATTGATAAATGCAGACATAACCATTTTCTGACTCAATCCTTGCAAATCTTTAATGCCTGTGGACTGAAAGTGATCAAGATGGTCAAGCAGAAAAGTCCTTGACAATTGCTAGAGCAAAAAGTAGCCTCCCTTCAAAGTTTTAGACCATAGAGTTTCAGCAATAAGATCAAAAATTACATATTTTTCAATATAACTTTATGCAAGTGGAGACATATGGACTGATACAGTATTAATATACAAGAGCAAAGGGGAATACACCAAAGAAAAAGAAATTTTATTAGCAGATTATTTGAAACAGCTTTTATTCTCTCACTGAGAAGTTAGATTTTAACTGGACTAGACTTTCATCAAAGTCTTGTTATTTACCTATTGCAATATAAATTAAGGCAACCTATTATAATATAAATTAAGGCAGTAATTCTAAAAGCTGAGAAATTAATTCACCAGAAAAGTCACTAATCACCAGCGAAGTACAGCACATTTTTGATACTGTATTTAATCTTAGATAGGAAGGGAAGTAATGAGAACAGAAATAAATGACATAGGAGAGAACAGTAGAAATACACTGAGAAATTAAAAGTGTGTGAAGACTTGGGTACCTCAAAGAGTATAACTGCCACATGAGGCAGTCCCCAGAAAAACATACAGATGAGATGTAGGTTGGCTTCAACTTGGAATATCAGCAATACAGCCTGAAATTGTATTGCTGGGACTGACTAGAAGACTTCCTCCTGCATATTCTCACATCAGTTTTAAATCTGATGCTGAGCAGAATTAAAAATACAAATGACCTACCATTAGAGGTCTCCCTCTGGTCACACTCTCAGCTGCAAAAAGTGGTGTCCAAACCAACACAGCATTCAGTCAGAGGACAATCATGTTCACAAATTGTTTGGGTTTAAATTGCTTCCACTAAATTAATAAATCAGAAAGAATCCCACTGTGCAAAATAAAACCAGCATTCTTTTAATGAGCTTTATATTGTGGTTTTATATATACAATCTTAAAATGAGAGGGAGTTTTAAAAACTTCAGAATTCACTTTAGGGGATGGAATCTCAGCCACTGACATTCATGACAAAATTCAAACAGATTTCAAAAACACAAAAGGATTTACTACATTCTGACTCCTTTATTTTTAAAAACCTTTATTAGGCATATAAATAACTGTTCCATTGATCAGTGACTGTATTCCAAAATAAACACAAAACAATCCCCCAACTGACTGGGAAGATAAGAGTCATAATATAGAACGTTAAGTTTTAATCAGCTTCTCATCTTTCTAATCAGAATGAAAAATGGAAACAAAAGCACATTTAAAAATGTTTAAATAACATTAAATATTTTGAAACATAGTGGATCTACTTCCCAAACACTGTCACAAAGAAATTCTTGCTAAGATGTACTTCATCTTGCATGCCTGTGCATTGCAAAAACACCCAAACACTTCTCTTGGGCCACTTAGAGATAAATGGCAAGGATTTACCCTGAACCTCAGCTTTGAAGCAAGCACAGCTTTAGTGCTCCTCAGCGAGGTGCTCTGGGTTCACAAGCAGTGAGTGCTGGAAATTACTGCAATCAGACACCGGTTCCTAAAGAGGGATGCATGATACAATTGTGTAGGACTGCTTTTGGGGGAGGTGATTTTCCTACCAGACCGTACTGTCCTCATTACCGCCAGAGAAATCAGGACAACAGCACACTAGTGAGTAAAAATAGATCTCTGGCTCTTTCCCCTTCCCTCCCTTCCCTGAATTTCCTTACAGAGCAATACTGGCCATCAATCACAGGAAAATAAACCTTAGATTACAGAAGCATCCATGACAGAAGTGAGTAGTTAATTTTCATAAATTCCTTTGTTCTTTCACCATGTATATCAGAGAGAGAGTCAAGAGTGCTGCACTGATTAAGTTATTTCTGGTATTCCAATCAGCTCTGCAAACTTGAAAAAATCCCACTTCACCCTCATTTCCACAGGAGGATTTCACGTCTCTGTCAGGCAGAGAAATGCAGACACGCTGCCTCTATTCCCCGGTGTCTCTTTGGCCTCCCCACACCTTACCTTTTACCTTTTATGGGCTGCATGCTGAGCCAAACTTAGAAAGCAGTGGCAACACTAGTTCAGTTTGGAGCTGGTTTATGGCAGCCTTCCCTTGCAAATTCCCTTGCTTTGCAGTGAAAGTACTCACGAGCAGGACTACTTGTGAAATATAGGACTACTGCAGTGAAATTAATGAGTGTTTTGAAGCGAAACTTTGTAAAATAAAGGAACCTATCTTCTGTCTCTCTGCTAAAAATAATTTCTGACAGGGCTGCAGCAAGATAATAAGCTAATTTATTCAATTTGCTTTAAATACAATGAGATATCATAATGCCATCTTTTGTAATGCACAGAAGAGATGTACAGTAGCACACAGACAACAGCAAGAGCCCTCCCCCTGCCCCAGCTGGAAGCTGTCCTCTCCCCCCACTGCATGCATGGCATCAGGCACAACAGGCATTTTGGAGACAGAATTGCAGTGTATTATCTTATTAAAAGACTTTGACAGGAACTACACGACTGTGAGACCCAACCAGTACAATGAAAGAAGAGAAACCCCTACTCGGCAGCTTGCAGCCTATTACATGAAAACTTACTACAAGCTCTAGGCAAATGTGGTCGCATTTTCCATAATACATACACAATAATCTTCATTACAGTTGCCTGTTAAGCTTAGTGAAAGGAACCTCTCTTACATCAAAACCATAATGTAATATTTCACTAACTATAATAAACAAACAGAAAACAATAACCTGTCTATGTACTACGATATTCAGACTCATATACACTTCTTATGAGTCATGAGGTATTTAAGTGACTTTTTATTTTCAATTTTTAGATCCCCACAGACTATGAAGCAATAGCGATCTGCTCTGAATACTCTGATACACTGCATGAGACATTAAAATAGGCAGAAAACCACAACTATTGCAGTAAACTCACAGCAATTCCTAAAAAGTTTTCATGAGGGTCTTTCACAATTTTAATTGCCCCCTTCAAGGTTAGCTAACTTATTTACTTATATAAAAAAAGTTCCAAACCGTCAAGTGAGTATGCACACCTCCTTTTGATGCTGAAAGAGGTACCTTCTTCTACCAGCCGAGGTATTGACTGTGACCCTTTTAATGTGTCTGAAATAGCTCCGATGCTTTCAGCCTGGACGGCACTGAGTGCTGCTCCAGGCTGGAGTGGGACTCCGCAGAGAAGTGAAGTGTAAAAGGGAATTCCTGTCATAGCTTCCAGTTGTTCTTCCTAAATATAGAGTTTGATTCACCCTGTAACTTGGTCCCCTGTGACACTTGACCATGGTAAAAGGAGGGCTCAACTGTCAAGCAGGAGGTGTTGAAGGAACACACCTTTAGGTCCTTTTCCTGCCCTCCTTCTCCCTGTCATTCCAGGCTTTTCCCAAGTGCCAGGCATACAGCGGTAGCAGGTAACACAGAACTCCTCCCATGGTATTTGGGGCAGTGTGTGCCTCCATGCGCCACACTGGAGAAGGAAATAATTATGGAGACGTAATTATGAAGAAGTCACCTCAGAGGAACTATCTAGGGGAGCTGAATGACACACCAACATGTCCGTATTGCTGCTGCTTTGGGAGAAAACTCACCCAGCAGCTGCCCTGGGGTGTTGGCAGAGCCCTCCCCGCTGCAGGACAGTCCTGCTTACCAGGGAGGGCTCCTGAGCATGAGGGGCCATAGCGACCAGCTGCTGAGCCTGCAGGCAGGGGGATGAAGAAAAGCCAAAGGAGGAGTGGGGGTGTGGGGGTGTGTGTGAGAGAGAGAGAGAGCTGTTATAGCTCATGAGGGAAGTAAAACATAACACAATTGTGCTCATGCTGGCTGGAGTATTGTCTTAGTGAGGGCTACTGTTGGAGATCCCACAACAAGTCATGTGTGGGGCATATCCTCAGGTTTCCACTTGCAGAAGTGCAAATTCCTGGTCATCTGTGCATCTTTACAAGAATAAATTTCCCTCTTCCTCACTCCTCTGCTGTACCTGATCTCCAGTGGACCCACAAGAGTAATGGTGACAAGAGCAGTGTCATTATGGGCAATAACTGTCAAGGATCTCTTTTGAGTTTAACTCATTTGACCAATGACCCTTTTGATTTCAAGTGTTGCCACAGGCCCCCAGCCAGGAAATAATTAGCCTTGACTCCATGATTGCAGGAAGGCTGATCAATTGCTTTATTATATCATATTATATTATATATTATATTATAATATATATATATTATATTATACTATATATTACTATACTTATTAAGAAACTCAGTAACCCTTACAGCCAGTCTGATACAGCTTTGACCTAATTGGACAATCAATCCAAACACCATCCAGTGTCCGATTAAAAATTCACCCTTTGGTAAACAAATCTCCATTACACATTCCACATGTGCACAACAGCAGGTGCAACAAGTGGAGATAAGAATTTTTTCTCATTCTTTTCTCTGATTTTCTCACAGCCTTCCCTGGGAAAATGCCTGGGAAAGTCTGTGCCTGCTCTCTGTGGCCAGAGAGCTGCTGCTACATTTCAGGTATCTCAAAGAGGAAGGTGACCAAGCAGGCTGCTTCATTAAACCTGTGACTCACTCTCCACTGCCCTCTTTCCCAAAAATGTTGTCATCTGGAAGCTGATAAAGCTGATGACTAGCTCTGGGAGATTGCTGACTACCTACAGCCACCCCCTTCCCAAGCAGCCACAAGAAGATGGATGACACAGAAGCAGGCATGCAACCAGGACATGCATTGGTGTAGGTCAGGACTGATGGACATACACACGGCAATCAGCTCGTTCCAAGGAGACCTCTGTTCCTCAGATAGGCTGATTATGCCTGTTGCCAAAAATTTTGAGGCATGAGAGGACTACTGCACTTGAAACGTGGTAGAGTTCCCAAGAGGGCTCACAAAGCTGTCCTTTGGCTAGAATAGAGCAGTCTGCAGTCAGTCAAAGGCCTGGCCTTCCAGGTCATTGAGACCACATTAAAACAAAGCCAGACTCAGGTAAGTGACTTTACATACCTCCTTCTGAAGGTTCATATTTACAACAAAAGTACCAGAAGGCAATGGAAGAGGCAATATATTTTTGTAACATGGTCCTGTACATTAACTTATTTCAATTTTTATTACAACAGTAACATTACAAACTAGCTCTTGAATACACAGTTCTTTCTTCCTCGTGTCATTAATTAAGCAAAGGTAGGCCATTGTTTAGATTTTATAATCTCTTCATCTTGCAAATATGCCTAAGAAATATCAGCTCAACACTGTTCCCTTCAACAAATTTTCATAGTAGTGACAAGTAATTTAATAGTCTTAGTGATGTGTAAACAAGAAAAGAGTCTGTCCCCTACCTAACACCCAGTAACTATCACTATACCTTAACTGTATTAAATTGTGAGGATAAAAGGAGTAAACTTCAATCTTATCACTAATATCAGAAAATCCAGATCTGAGTAGATTTTGAAGGGAAAAATAGTCACTCAGCATTGTTTTGCAGCATATTATTGCCATTGCCTGGGATGCACAGCCGCATGACTTGCAGACTCATCTGGTAAATGCATGCAGCAGATGAATTAGTAAGTAAATAAGGAGGCATATGTGCATCTCAGATGATGGATTCAGAGTCTGTCAAGTTAGAGCCCTGTACATTGACACACATGGCATAAAATTATCATGTCTTGTGTACAGAGATCCAAAAGATATAGTAGAAATGCATTTATTTGAAGTGTAAAATCCCAATATAGTTAAAAATAGACTTTTGTGGCATTGCTAGAAGCTTGTCTAATTAATATGCTTCCTGGCACAACTTACTAGTTTTGAAAGTGAAGTTGATGGTTAACAGAAATGTGTATGTGTCTTACTTCTCCACTGAGATATTTCACTGCATAATGTCAGAACTGTTTTTTAAAGCTGTCGCTACTTAATACATTTACGTAAATGTTTTGCTTTTTGAGAAACCTCATGAGCATAGATAAAACTTCCTGAGCGTGCCAAAAGAATTTATTTTTCTATTGTAGTCCACAATGTTTTAGTGTAATGCAAACAGTGTGATACAGTTGAAAATGCAAGTCCACATAAGAAGTCACAACCTCAGCTCACTTGAAATAAGACTTCTTTGAAGTAAAAAGTTAAAAAAAAAATTTCTGGAGTTTTGCTTTAAATTACCATGTAGTAGCAACATATTATAGGTCATTAGAAATGCAAAACTTTGCTTCTCTGTCTTAATCTTAGCTCTGTAAATTACAGTTTATTATCAGGTAAGAACAGTGGGCCCATGATATTACCTATTTGGCTAATTAATTCCTATCTTTACGCTCATTTGAATTTTTTAACGGAGAATATGCAAACTAAAGTTGCAGTGTATCTAGTGTAACTATTCTTCTCAATCGACACACCAGAATTACTGGTCAAGATGTAAAAATAAGAAACCTGCTATGAGACAGATTTAATCAGAGGACTTATGCAGAAGATCCTGAAAAATACTTCTACTCACCATTCATTTTCTAACTCACTCAGGTTTTATTTGTATTTTTGGGCTCTTTCCCCTTAGTAAAGATGCATCCATGTAATAATGACTTGGCACATAGACTTGATAGAAGGCAGAGACTTTCAGCAATGGTACCCAGTCACATGCAGTCAGACAGAACTACAGAAATTTAAAATACAGGGGAGCTATCAATTTTACCAGGTATCACAAACTATTCCTATGCTTGATTTTAACAGAAAGAAACTTTGAATCATAGATTGCAGAAAGAGTATCAAACCTCAGCGATTTTGTCACGTGAAAAATTGTTTCAGGAAGTATCATCTACTGGATGTATATGTCTTCCCATTTTGCCCAATCTCTATTTCTTAATATCAAGAAAAAAATCAAGCACTGGCTCTTGAGTTTCTACTTGTATAGTTATGCCAACAATAACATCAAGTTATTTAAATAATGAATAATATAAAATAGCATGCAAAAATGTTTGCTGTTATCTAGTAGGCAGGAAATCAATACAAAACATATCTAAATTAGCTGATTTTGTTTCTGTGGCATTTCTGGGCTACTAAATATTAATTCAACTCCTGCATACTCTCTTTCTTTTCCATAGAAAAACATGATGATTATTATCGTAGACGGTTACATAGAGAAATAATTAGCCTTGTATTAAGGAGATGGTCTCATTAAAGGCTCACAGTGACCATGTTCTGAATTTCAGAATTACAGCATCATTAATAGTGTTGTTAGCATCATCTATGAATTTGTATTAAGTTCTGAAAACTGCCTTATGAATCCAACCCATACAAATTCTAGAGCATTATAACTTTGACCACTATTACCCAAAAGCCATATTCTTTGTTGCTTTGCATTTTGTAAAATTTCTAGTTACTCAAATGTTTTCAGTAACTGAAAGATGATGATGATGATGTACAAGCAACAAATTTGTTTCCACTTTTCTCCTGGTAAATTTTAACCAGTATATTTGGCAAAGCTGGTAGCATAAGAAAGAGCAAGGCTAATGGTAGATTTTGAATACGAAATTTAAATTACATGCTGATTTTTGTAAACATCCTGTCTACTGTAGTGATTCAGAATTACTTGGAAAAGAAACAAAAAACATGACACTGTACCATCAGATACTGTTCTCAACAAGCGATTTTGACAAAACAGGAACTGACTAAATCACTGTTGAAACTTTCAACAGAGAGATTACTAATTGTTTTCACAAATCAGGATAATTCCAGTAAGCATGTACTATCTTTTTCAATCCCATCACACATTTATTTGATTATGCTCATCCCCATCAGCTGATCATATCAGCTGTGCACTATAAGATCTTGTCAGATTACGACCTTACCTGACTGCAGCAAGGAATTTTGCTGTTGACTCAGCCCAAAGATATATATGAGAACTAGGTACAGATATACCAGAGGACCTGGGGACTCGGCACCACAGAAAGGAATTTATTTATCTGTTGAGATAAAGCATGACAAAAAATTGCAGCTATGGTCCCTCTGTGAGTGCAATCATCTGAAGTCTAACAAAGAGAACAATGACTAAATTCTGCTGATTTCTCATCTGAATGGCATATTGAGAAGAAAGAAATACATGTTTGAGACATTAAAAATCTGTCTGGTAGAAAGATGCACCCAGAACAAGTAAGATGAGGAAATGGGCTGGAGGAAGCAGAATTTCAAGGACACTATAAATAAATTAATGCCTTTAGATAAAAAGTTACCAAACTCAAGTACAACTGCACCAACCTGCTGAATTATATGTGATTTATCAGTTGCTATCTTTGGTTTGGACCTGTTGGACAAAAATAAAATATGAAGATAGTTAAACCATGGGTGTGAAGATTTTTAAAGTTTGAATCAATATCAGGACACTTACACTTTAATTCTCATGAGTCTTAAGGAAAAAATCCTTACCTTGTCACACCTCCAATGTTCTGAAAAACTGGAGCCATTAAGAATGAGTGCTTTCCATGCTGAAGATATGAATAAATCTTCTAGTCATACCTATCTATGAAGTAGTCAAACATGATCTCTATTAAACCTTATTTTTATTGAATCAAATCTGCTACAGAAACATTTTTCAATTATCTGTGGCCTCCTGCCATACAAATATTGCAATGTTCAGAGAGAAATTGCCAAAAGAATTCAATGTTGGCACAGAAAGTCCTCCAGCTGCTCCACTGGGCAATGATGTTTTCCAATACAGTATCAAATCTCCAGGATCAAAAAGTGTTTCTCTTAGGAAATTACACAAAGTAATTTTTAAAATCTTCACATCTTACTTTACACCCATATGAATTAGAGTTGTGGACAGGCAGTATCTTCTACACAAGGACAAAAAAAAAAAAAGCCTGGAAAAAGAACCTATATTAAGCTGTTTTACTCCATCTCCTCTGGCTGTGCAACACAAGCTCTTTAAAGTACAGTTCAGTTCTCAAGATCTGGAGCTAAAAGTGATGCTTGAAAATCATTTGTCTTGGAAATTACTTTCGAGAACCACAGGCTGCTCTGTGTTTCCTGTGCCCACAGCTATTGGTGAGGTACTGACTATACTCTGACTAGAGTATCCATGAAGATGTTCCCTGTTTTATTGCAGCCAACTCTCAAACTATTTATTTTTATTAGTAAGAAAGGAAATGCTCTTAGCTCTAGGCTCCTAACACAAAATGGTCTGTGTAAGGCAAACCCACAGTTTTGTCACGGGTAGTTCACAGGTGCCCTGGCTGACAAGGGGCAGAGTGGATTTGTAGTACTGGGACACCAGTTAAAATTAGTTTATCCACCGTGTGCAGTGCTATGTAATCACAAAGCTGCTCCCCTCTGTCCTTGAGGTAGAACAACGCCAGTGCTGCTTTAACTGAGTGCTATGCTGCATGATGAAGCAATTCAGGAGCTTCAGCCATCTGTGCAGCCCAAGTGAACAGTTCTGGTGATATCCTCACTGGTTCATCCTATACAAGACATTCCTATTGTTCAGAACAGCTAAGTAACACATATGCACAGATTTATCCAGACTGGATGGGGCCCTGAGCAACCTGGTGTGCCTGCCCATGGTGAGGGATTGGAACTAGATGGTTTTAAGGCCCCTACCAAACCAACCCCATCTATGGTTCTACGAAGAGAAATGTTTCAGGCTTTAACAGCCTATGAAATGATAACTACAGACTCCTTTGTCTCAAACTGTTATCTCACTTTGACTTGCTTATGATAAGGGCACTTCTTTACCTTTCCCTTCCCTAGGGTTTAAGGCTGCCCTACAGGTTTTGGGGTTCAAAGTTGATAGGTCTAATGCTAACACGTGCATTTATTTCAGGTTACAGTAGGCATAAAACAATACCTGTTAGACTGAAACTATTCAATTTATTTAGCATTCTGCAGTAGAATAGGGGATTGTGTCCATAGAGACTTCACAGGTAATTTAAAGCAGAAAAAAAAAATCCCTCAAACCTTGAAACAATTTTTGATATTATGCCCTTTTATGGTCTCCTCCTTCACTGACTAAGACCTTTATTTCCTGTAATTTAGGTAAACTCACTTTCATGGATAGACTTTTAAAGTCGTAAAGGGCTCGCAACATAAGAGCTAATGCTGATTAGCTGTTCTCCAGTAGATTTTCTTCATGTATAACTTCTAAATTGTTACAGAGGATGCAAGCAAGACTATAATGTAAAAATGGGTAGCATAAGCCTGAAACTAATATTTTTATGGAACTGTATTCTAGAATAATATTCAAGCCACATCTCTCAAGTTCCTCCATTTCCTTTGCTTTTCTTTAAAGTCTGATACCTATTTCTCCTTGGAATGCAACAGCTTTGGAGGACCCTCTTTTGGATTTAATTCCAGCTGAGATTTGCCTAACAGAGTTAACACAGATGGGTAAATGCTGCAAACTGACAGCAAATAAGAAAAACTTATCATTTGCTTTGCCATAGATCAACACTGTGAGACAACTGGTGAAAAAAACATGTACAACTACTGTTTTTTGGTTAATAATCTAGTAAAGGCATATTTCTAGGAACATGTGCTTTACCTATGTTTTCATGTGAATAGTGACTTAAGAACAAATTTCATTTGTTTTAAGAATCAAAATTCCACCTTTCCAGCAAGTATTTTTGGTAACCAGGTTAAATACTGCAAACAGATCCTGAACCTTAACAGAGTATTTTGACCTCACTTCTATTTAAATAAAACAATACTGTTTTATACTGTAATTGGAACATAAAAAACACCCAAACCAATAAAATAGTGTAACATTCTGCTATTATCTGTTTTAAACAGAGCAAAGATGAAAGGGTATTTTTTATTTTCTTTTTGGATTTCAGTTTAAAATATCACACATATAACCTATCTCCATAATTCTACTACCTGAGTTTCTCCCCTATATTGAGATTTTTTATACAATAATATTAGTAGGGTAATAAAAACATATTTTTCCTTCACACTTTCACAACCAATGCTACACACGCCTCTGTAATGTGCCAGTCCCTGTATGTCTCTTCTTGTTTCTCAGATTTCTTCTTTATTCTGATCTCTTTATTTCCTCCAGAAGCAATCTCCTAACCTGCAGAAGTGCTAAATGGACCATCTATTTCATCTTTTCCCACGGATTTCTTCTTTCATGCATTCTAGTATGTACTTTAAATTCTCAGGTAGGCTTGGAGGCTCATTCTGGAAACATTCCTGTACTCTGTGAAAGCACCCCTCCACTTTAAGTTACTGTGGCACATAAACACTTGCAGAATCACATTTTATTCCAGCAGTCCTTTCCTGTCCTTAGCTCATCTCTATGCCAAACAATCTAGTGATGAAGACTACTCAGAATGTATTTAAAACCCCATTTTCTTTCCCCGAGGCTCAAACACTCATCCAATCAATTCATGTTCTGATTGTAGTATCTTCAAACTGTAAAATTTACATCCTCTCCTCGGCAAAATCAACATCTTAGCTGATTTTAGGTCTGAGCTTGTGATGAACTGCAATTGGGTACAATTTCCCTGAAGCCCTGCAAACCCCTCTAACTTAAGACTTTTTGATAGTGCTGTTCAGGCTAGTTTTACTTTTTATTATGCAACATGTCTTCTATGGTAATATCTGAATAATCACATCTCTACTTCAATAATAGATCAAAGTTACAGAGATTAATTATTAGACATATTGTTAATTAATCTCAAGATAAACATATTTACCATGTCTAGAAAAAGATGCCTATGATATTAAATCACTAATTGAACTTGATAATATCTTAATTACTGTATTATTAACAGATTCTATTTGGTATTTAGTTGATAAATTATATTTAATCAGTAGTATTGTTTATGAGAGAATTTTTTTCCTGTCTAAGCTTTTTGCATGGACTTATATATTCTTGTATGATGATTGATGTTTAACCTTTTCCAACATTCTTTGAGACTTGCCCTGTTGAGGTTCAGCCTTGCCCTCCCCTGATGCACCCCTCAGCTGTGACTCCTGACACTCTGACAGCTGAACTGCTCTGGAACAGCGCGTGGACACTGTGCACTCACATGGTGGCTGCAGGGCATTCTGCTCTGGCCACTGCTTCAGCTTAATACCTGGCTCTAAGTAAAACCAAGCAGGGGGAAAACGTGCATCAGTATCTGTGCTACCTCCTGAACCATTCTAAAGTGGAAATCTTTAATCCTGAATACTGTTACTTTTAAAATGCAACCACTCTGTGTAACACGTCGCAGTCCACAACAATTTAATTCCATGGCAACAAGGACAAACTTTGCCTCTCTGCCATGGGCAAAACACCTGCTCAAGTTACCCAAGTCAGAACACTGGGGCTGGCAGTTCACTCAGAACTGATGGAACCGGTCATCCATCTCCTGCATTTTAGGAAATTCTTATTTTTGTTTGTTTTCTTGAGATAAACTTTCCAGCAGTAAAATACAGACTGTGTATTTTATTTTCAATCCTTTTTTAGTTACACTTCCAATCTCTATGAAAACTTAATAAAATTCAAGTCTGTTATGGCACACTAACTGAATGTAGAAGAAAAAATACAGTAATGTTACAAAACCTGGTCATCAACTGGTTCATTTAAACATGTCCATATTAGTTTGCTTTATTTCAGTGAGGATGTGACACTAGGAAAAGTACTTGTGCTCTCAGCTGTTTGAATACAATTCTCCTCCACTACTTCTGAAGACCACCACTGGTTTATAGTTATAGTCTGTATATTTATATGGAATTCATGTTGGTCTGTGAAACAACTTGAGCTTTCAACCAATAAGGTGTAGAATAAACCATATTTGCATAATTTCTCAATTATTTGATAAATTTGTTAGACTGGGAACCAGTGTAGAAAAAAATCATTATCAGATCTCAATATTCTGTTACTGTTTATAAGTCCTTTTAGATGCTGGGGACATCTCAAAGTCACCTATGTCAGTGCATAAATTCAAATTCGGTTGCATGCAGGGCTGGATACACTTCCTGTAATTCTTCAGATTTTATGTCCAAATTAAATTCTTTCCAACCCTCTCAAAAGGTATCAGTCAACATGGACAGCTTCCATCAAAACGTGGGGTTGTTAGAATGATGGAAAATCTAAACGTAAGGGGCAGATAAGCCCCGAGTTGGGATGAAAGTCAAAGGAATTGAGCAAACACAAGCGAAAGCCAGCATCAAGCACTACCAGCATCAATTTCTGCTCTGCACCCACAAATGCCAATGATGAGAAGCTGCCCAGGGCTATTTTCCCTCACTTGCTGTGGAAGTCAAACACTGTAAATAACAAATGCCTCCTCCTCCTTTGCTTAGTATTTTTATCTAATGCCACATGGTATAGAATATCCCTTTGGTTAATTTGGGTCAGCTGTCCCAGTTGTATCCTCTGCCAGGATCTTGCCCACTGATGGGGACAATGTCGCAGGGACAGCGTTGATGCAGTGCCACACCCCGCTGTGTTACCGACACCCTCGGAGGTACCAACGCAAAGCCGGGAGGGAAAAGGAGCTCCGTGTCAGCGTGACCCAATACGGGCACACAGCCGGAGCACGAGCATTGACGGTGGCCTGGGAAGGGAACACGGGGCCCAGGAAGCATCTGCTTAAAAGCCATCCTCCCAGGCAGCCTCACAGAATGATTTTGTTGTGCAAGGTCGGTGCTAATTTCTGACAGAACGCCAGCGGCTAAAGGGAATCCCGTTACTCTCTCGTTACTGAAGCGCTTCCACAATATCCTTTGATCTTGCCACCACAAACGACTTTTATTCTCCCGCGCAATCTCCCGATCTCCGCCAGTGGAGCCCCTCCGAAGACCTCACTGGAGGACGCAGCTGAGGCAAACTTAGCCAGAGCAGGAGGAGCCGCCCGCACCGGCCCGGCCCCGCCGCCCCACTGCGCACGCGCCCCGCCCTCACGCCCTCGGCCCGGCCCAGCGCCCCGGCCCGNCCTGCTCGGCTGCCGCCCGGCGCTGGGCTCTAATCGCATCCCGGGAGAGCGCACGGGCTCCGGTCTGTGCTGAAGGACCGAAGCCGCGAAAAGTTCGGGAAAACAGCTTTTAATATACTGCTTAAGAGGCTCCGTGGCATTTTAACGTGCTGTCTGGAGTTTGTTATTATTATATTAACAAAACCTAAAAGACAGCCTTGTAAGTTTGCGGTGTAGAGTATGTGCCTTATAATGATGATTTTGTTTAAAAATGTAAAAAGCAATGCATATTTATTTCTTTTGAATGTCTTTAGTTTTACTGGAGAAAATTTGAGAACTCGATACAAATACTTTTTTAAAGAAATAAACTTTGGTCCTCGGAGAGTATTAGGAGACTCAAGCTTTTCCTCCTGATGTAGAGGGGAAATTTTAAAAAGAAAATACACCAAGACATCATTTGTTATATCGGGATGCATCTGTGCATTGCTCAAGTTTCATTAAGTGGTGTGGCGTTGTTTTGAGTTTTTTAAAGATTCAGAGGTATGATTTCTAAGACATGACCGAAATTGCAAAGAATGCATAGAAAGTAGGCTGTGTGCTGGTTAAATATGAGAGAAAATGAAATTAGAGGTTTGATCTGTAATTCTTAATTTTACAGTCCAGGAGCTGCATCTGTTTCTGCCAAGGCAGATAAGGCTTAGTGATATGAAAGTACAAAATGTGCATTTTGTCATTCCTGTGAAGTATAGGAAGAAATACAAGAAAATTCAGGTGCTTAGAAAACTTGGAAAAGTGTCTCCCCCTGCAGCTAACTGGAGAGCAAATGTAGCTCTGTTAATGATGAAAGCTCCTAATTGCAAGATACTCGTCTGTACATAATGACAATAACAAATACAGTCATTTACCTGAAGACTTCTCAAATTTTCTTGCAGCAAGTCTATGTTAAGTATTAAAAAAAAAAAAAGGCATTGTTTTGAAACACATTAGAAGGTTGGCCAGGTACCAGAAGAACGTGCTCTGAGTGCAGTGAGACACACCAGGAAGGTCAGCCAGGAGGCTGCTTCTCTTTTGGCAGCAGCTTTGTGTCTGGTGAGGACTCTTGGGCTGTGAAGCAACAGCTGAGCTCAGGTACCAGACCTGTTGTGCCATGATGCTGAGACCATTTGCATCTCTGAGATTCTGAAGATCTCTTTCTGCATTAGACCATAAAATCATTATCTTTTGTAAATAAGGAGAGCCACTGCATTTCTTGCAGCAGCAATG
>VXBC01007689.1:420871-482724 GCA_013399945.1 Ploceus nigricollis
GCGCCCCGGCCCGTGACGTCATGCCGCAACCTGCCCTCGCTCTACGCGCTGCCCGGAAGCGTCCGCCCGGGCAGCAGAGCTGATGGGAGAAAGGTTCCGGGCAGGTTGGGTTCCGGGGCTGCCCCGCTGAGGCGCGGCGCGGCCCGCGATGATCCCCGTGCCGGTGGTGGTGACCGTGCTGGGCGGCTGGTGCGCCGTGTACCTGGCAGACACGCTGCTCAAGGTGAGGGCCGAGNAGCAATGCATATTTATTTCTTTTGAATGTCTTTAGTTTTACTGGAGAAAATTTGAGAACTCGATACAAATACTTTTTTAAAGAAATAAACTTTGGTCCTCGGAGAGTATTAGGAGACTCAAGCTTTTCCTCCTGATGTAGAGGGGAAATTTTAAAAAGAAAATACACCAAGACATCATTTGTTATATCGGGATGCATCTGTGCATTGCTCAAGTTTCATTAAGTGGTGTGGCGTTGTTTTGAGTTTTTTAAAGATTCAGAGGTATGATTTCTAAGACATGACCGAAATTGCAAAGAATGCATAGAAAGTAGGCTGTGTGCTGGTTAAATATGAGAGAAAATGAAATTAGAGGTTTGATCTGTAATTCTTAATTTTACAGTCCAGGAGCTGCATCTGTTTCTGCCAAGGCAGATAAGGCTTAGTGATATGAAAGTACAAAATGTGCATTTTGTCATTCCTGTGAAGTATAGGAAGAAATACAAGAAAATTCAGGTGCTTAGAAAACTTGGAAAAGTGTCTCCCCCTGCAGCTAATTGGAGAGCAAATGTAGCTCTGTTAATGATGAAAGCTCATAATTGCAAGATACTCGTCTGTACATAATGACAATAACAAATACAGTCATTTACCTGAAGACTTCTCAAATTTTCTTGCAGCAAGTCTATGTTAAGTATTAAAAAAAAAAAAAGGCATTGTTTTGAAACACATTAGAAGGTTGGCCAGGTACCAGAAGAACGTGCTCTGAGTGCAGTGAGACACACCAGGAAGGTCAGCCAGGAGGCTGCTTCTCTTTTGGCAGCAGCTTTGTGTCTGGTGAGGACTCTTGGGCTGTGAAGCAACAGCTGAGCTCAGGTACCAGACCTGTTGTGCCATGATGCTGAGACCATTTGCATCTCTGAGATTCTGAAGATCTCTTTCTGCATTAGACCATAAAATCATTATCTTTTGTAAATAAGGAGAGCCACTGCATTTCTTGCAGCAGCAATGGAGGGGAAAAAATTCCCTATGTTGGAGCCTACTTAATGCCTGATTTATGTTGAAAAGGAAGGGGGGATGCCTAGAATTCTATAGCAAGCATGAGAGCCCAGAAGTTAAATTTTATTCTGATCTTTTAACTAAAAGTTGACCAAGGTTATTAATCCTCAGGAGTTATGTGGGAGCTGTTGAGTCTCAGTGAACTTACTGGTAGATCTCCTGTTGTACATCTCAGTCATAGGTTTCACTATGAGTAGCACAGTTGAAATGGAATTTGGATTAAATAACCACATTTATATCATTAGGAAGCACAGGTTGCTTGTTTTTCTGCTGGTGCTGTAAATCTCCACCACAGTCACAACCCAAAGCTGCTAGCAACCACAGCAAAATTGTACTGTTTAATTAATTGTACTGTTTAAATCTCAAATCAATTTCAGTGTAATTACACCAAGAGGATGTACAAAGCATGAGTGAAAAATAATGTGGGAGCACTTTTCCATGTGTGATCCCGTTGATATTTTTGGCAAGAGAAGGATGTGTGCTGTAACTTGCAGTTAATGTTTATTCTGTAAACCTGTTCAATGTGCAATGTTTTTTGCTCAGTTTGTTCCCTTACTGGTTTTGTTCAGATTTTAAATATTCTATTTTGGCAGTCTAACTCCTAGACTGTACCTAGACTACAGTATAGAAAGTATAACTGTGTATAAATGTACTTTTGCACAGATAAATCCACATGTTATAATATTGCTAGCGTTTAAAGATACATTTGTGTCAGGAAACTAAAGCTATGCCAAATCAAGCTGGAATTTCGAATGTTAAATCCCTCTTGTTGCTCCTCGTTGTACCACTGCCACCAACATTTTCGCTGAAGCTTGGCTTCTGTAAGAGGCAATCACTCAGGCCCCTAAATTGCTTCTCCCCAGCATCCTAAGTCATCACATTTCATTCTGCCTGAAGGACCAGGAACCAGTGACATGTTGGAGGTTGTCCCTCCTTCTGCTGTGAGAAATAAAGGATGCATTAGACACATTCAGTCAAGGTTGGCTCTCAGCTTTTAAGGTCAGGAAGCTGAAATGATTCAGAGCTCTTGAACAGATTTTGCCAGCAAAGAAGAATGTTAAGGACTCCTGCTTGCTGGCAGATACCTGTGGAGCTCCTGGAGTGTTTAGCCAGCATTTTAAAGGCTGCATAAATAAATAGGTGCTGCTTTTATAGTAAAACTAATCTAACAAAGATCTCTTAGATCTCAAAGAAGCAGGGCCAAGGCCTGTGTGAAAGCAGCTTGAAATGAAGCATACCAGGGCATGAGGGTGTGTGTTTAATGTGGTGATCCCACTGGGATCAGGACAGAAGGAGCAAAACTTTGCAAAGAGCTTTTTAATATATTTTGCAAAAGTTTGCAGTCATTTAGTGATTGTGAATAATGTTTACACTACTTGTGAGGAAAATACAAAAAGAAAAATTTTTTGGTACCTTTCTTTTCCACATTTGACAGCTCTATGGTCAGTGATTCCATATTCCTCATGGAAACATTCATACTTATTTTTGTCTTGCTAGGACAGTGGTGCTGTGATGTTGTTGGAATGAATTCAAAGGGATGAAATGGTGGCATTTCTAGGGAAAAAAGTGGGGTTTGCATGTGATAAAAGGAACACATTTTCAAGTGTCAAATGAATGTATCTGATTAACTTTATTAGAATAATGTGTTAGGGTGGTTTTGAGGTTTTTTTGACTGTGTGAATGAATAGGATTTTTTTTTTTAATTCACAAAACACAGTTTCTTATATCAGGGGTTCTTAACGATGTATGTATTTTTGTTCTGAATTATCTGGTAGATTATGTGAGGAGGTCTTTTTCTTTGTTTCCTTGGCTTATGTATCACTAATTGTGTACAAGTCTAATCATCTTTGTGATCTCTTCTGTTAAAATTAGCAAAAGCTGTTATGATTGTGGACACTAAATTTAATGGTGCCGTAGGGAGTGAGTGGTGTTGATGGGAATGCATTACAGTGAAAATTTCTGTTGGTGCCCTCAGCTGACAGAACAAAAATGTGGCTGAAATCAGTAGGGTGAAGAAGAAGGAAATGATACAGAAATATATAGGCAGAAAGGATAGATAGTGTAATAGGTGATACATGAACAATGGCTCAAGTAAATGGGTCTCACAGCTGAGGAAATCTGTTCTTTGAAATAAACTTTTAGTGTTCAAGATTTAATTAATTTGACAAAATGAGAAAAGTTGTTAATACAATTGTGCAGTATCAGATCCTCAACCCCCACCACCACTCTGGTGCAGGGCAGGAGGAATGCAAGGAATTGGCAAGTTCTAAATTTGCTCAAAGGACCACGGACAAGAGCCAGAAACTTGTGAAGTTCCTCGTCAAGGAGAGAAGGGAGCCTGTTGTGAACTGCACATTCCGAATGTCTTCAGTAGGTGCTGCTGCTTGTGGGGAACCTTGGGAACAATGCTCCAGTTCAGACAGCTCTGAAGACTTGTCTGGATTGTGTCAGACACTCCTGCCTTGGGAACTGCCCAATGTCAGAAGGCTCAAAGCCCATCTGTGCTTTTCCTGAACTCTGAGTTCCTCCAAGGAAAGCATTCCTTCATCTGGGTTTCTGACACAAGCTTCCATGAAGCAGGTGACTAAAGCCTATTGAGAATGCAGGCACCATAAAGTAAAGTTAGTAATTGCAAAAACCATGTCTATTGGTCTATAATTCAAGATAATGTTGTAGATAAGTATTCCTAGGTCACATTTATAGGTCACGTTTCTCATTAAGAGAAATCTTTGGAACTACTGGAAGCATCTTGAAATGCTGGGAAGTTACCATAGTGAAACTGCTATTGCAATACAGGTTGATAATTTTAAATTCCTTATGTTTTTTTGTTAGCCTGATCAGATACTCCAGACCCTCTTTAGGCATGGTATTTGTGTTTGAAAAATAGACCTTGTTTTTATCCTTACTAGCAGGTATCTGCAATACTGAGCCATATCTCATCTGTATTAGAAAGTTTTTTTCAGCTGGAGACAAAAGAAGCGTTTTTCATTTTTGTAGTTTTTAAAATATTTATTGGACTATAATTGCATGTTGAAAGAATACCCTCAACAGTCTCTAGCCTTCTAACCAGAAAGTAGAACTATTGAAAGTGATTAACATTAGGAAAGATAATGCAAGACCTTGTTTGTCAAATAACTCTGGATACCCAATCTCTTTTACAAACCTACAGTTGTTGGAAATAACATCTAAACAGTGACATAACTTTTTCACATTACATGTCACACCTACCTATATTCAAAATGTAAATAACGTGTAGGACATCTATTTGAAATGATGCATCTGTTTTTATATAAACAGATCACATTGGCTGCTTGGTCACGTTACAAAATCTTCCTAGAATGTTTTGGTCAAACTGATTTTCTGTTGTTTTGCAGTCCTCCAACTCTCTGAAGGCATCGTACGAGGACTGGCTGCTGACGTACGGCTTGAGCGTCTCTCCCTTCCACCTGCGCTGGCAAACAGCTCTCTTCAACCGCCAGTTCTACAACTGGGGGAGATGGAAACCCAAATTTCTCTACTTATGGTATAAATTCAGCATCCTTTTTCCTCTGTCGGAGTCAACAATTGGACCACATTGGTGCCTTTCAGCATTAGAAGGGCAGTGGGTAGATATGGATATTTTAATAGGCTAATGATAAAACCAATTGGAGTGGTTGCTCTAATTGTACTGTGCCAGTGTAAGTATTTATCCTCTGCTAAAATATACATAAGTGTAATAGAGGTTGCATATTGAGATTCTATAAAACTAGAAATCCTTAAACTATTTTTACCTGTGGTTTGAAGTATGCATAGTTCTGAAGAGTACAGCTATTCCATGCAATACTGCATACAGAAGTAGGTCTGAAAGCAGCTGCTCAGATCCTAGATCATTCCCAATGCTGTAGACTTAGCTCTCCCAATCACTAGAGTTTACAAAGTATTCAGAGCCAGCTGTGTACCTGTAGTTAATCATTGCCCAGACATTCAGCAATACAACTTGCTCAGGAGCACTTTGCTTACCTTCTGTCTTTTATCTGCCTACACCTTTTCATGCAAAGGTTGCACAGTGCTGGGAATGGGTAGATAAGTAGGGTGGTTTAATATGGGTGCTCCTGGAATGGTTTAGAAAACTGTTGTTCAGTTGCCTTCCTAGCATTACTTTGTATCTGCCTGAAAATATAAAATTAGTAAGGTTTGAATTTCTTTTCATTTCCTGTATTGCTACCCTCAGTGACATAGTAATAAAAAAGAGGCCTGCTTCAAATTGGTTTCTCTAGTATGTAATGATTTTGTAATAATCAGTCTGAAATAGCTCTGTATCAATTACAATTTTTAATGTGTATAATTTATTACAGTATAATGTTTCCACTAGTCTCTTTAATTAACATTACAAGTACATGTTGCTTAAAATAAATCTACTAATTCCCAGTGAGCTTCATTAAGGCTGATAAGAGAACAGTTGAGCTGTTATGAGAGGAAGAGGGACTGGTAGTGAGGTGTATGTGCTGGTTTTGCATCACAGAAGTTTTTTTTGGTTAGAAAAAAGAGTTATCACATCCTTCAACTATAGGACAGTGTAAAATAAGAATAATAATAATAATGCTGAATAAAAGTTTGTCACTAGGTGGAGTGGCATGAATTGAAATTATTTTCAACATTGATTTTAATGAAAAATTAGTGAGAAGAACAATGCAGCTTAAGAAATTTGTGTTAATGTGGTCTTGCAGTTGTACTTTTTAGTTGTTCTTTAAAAAAGATTCAGTCTCATTTATTGTTCTTTAAAAAAAGTTCAGTCTCATTTATTGTTCTTTAGTTCATTTTATTTTTTGTAAGAAATGCAAAATGTACTGAAGAAGCTTATATATGTAAGTACATAAGCTGCCCCATAATTTGATCCAGGTCTCTAAATATGTGATGCTGTGGTGCAACTTGGCCAATTATACATAGTTAGTTATGTTTTTATACTCTTATAATATATTCATAGCTACAAGCAAGTTACACATATTGGGTAACTGAATAAAAGTGTTTGAAAATTGATCAGGATATGGTTTGGATGTAAAACATTCGTTAAACAAGGAGAATATAAGTTATTAGTGTTATTATTGTATATTATAGTTATTCGTTTCCTTTAGCATTTTTGTACTGGATTGTTGATGAATTGTGGTAGCATCAGGTAAGTTTTGCCCTGTGTTTTGTGTAAAAACTTGTGCTATAAAGTGAAGATTTACATAGCCAGAGATGGTACCCTTTTTCTCTTGTGACTGCATTGTTGAACTGTTTGCGTCTCTGTGTAGGTTCAGCGTAGGAATGGTGTTTGGAATAGTTGCCATGTTTGGCTCTGTTATTCTGCTTGGAAAGACCTTGCTGCAGACACTGACCCAGATGCTCACCGAGGCACCAAAAGCCCAGAATGATCGAATGCTGCAAGTTGTGGTGAGTGTTCCCTCCTCAGGTCTTTGTTTGAGAACTGTGTACAGATCTAAAGCAGCTTCTTAATGGGGTATGGGATGCTAAAATATTCCTATGCAAGAATAACCCAGCTCCTGATGTTCATCTACATGAAAATGTGCTGGTTTTTTACCAGCCTTAAAAATGGGAGAGTGGGTATAGAAAAAGGGCAACTGAAGGCAAACACGTTGAAGAGTTTATTTTAAAAATTCTCAGGAGTGGAACTTGGATAATCATTCTGAAAAGCCCTAAATTATAGTACTAAGAATAAAATTGTAGTACTAAGCATATAAAACTGAGTTAAGAACTCGTTTCCTGTTAGCTGTGCAGTAGGTTCTGGTGACCTTACAGTTTGCTGTGCTCATACATAATTGACAAGAGGAGACAAGTTCTGTTTCTTTTAATACAATACAAAACAGCAGTGGAAAAGGAAAGAAGAGCAAAAAGCTTTGTGTAGAAGCAAAGATAGTAGAAGCAAAGAATCGTTAGTGAGGGAGTATTTTTTGATTCTTCAAGGACTTATGACTTAATTTACTATGTGAAATTTCAAGTACAGTTTCTGGCAGTATTTACTTAAAGTCCACTGATATATTTAATTGTTCTATGCATTTCTGGTACTAGACAATATATTGTATGGTTTGTTTTAGAATGGAATGTGTTTCACAGGATAGGAGAGATTGCAAATACTGTCTTTTTAATCTCTTTGCAAGGCAGTGATGGAAGAACTGACATTGCCTTGCAACAGTTTTAACCTGGAAAGATTCCTAGTCACCTTTTTTATACCAAGAGTGCAATGTGGCCAAAATGTATGGTCATTTTCCAGAAATTCAGAAAGTGTTATGGGATTGCTCTGCCTTCTGCTACATGACTTAGAGCAGAGGTGCCCAGCCATGTTACTCTATTTAAGTACTCAGCTATTCAAGTGACCAGATGTTGAGAATTGCATGCAGATGCAATAGACCTTCCTGTAAGCACTAAACTGACTGCATGCAGCTAGACTGGCATGAGTGCAGGAGGCCTGATTTAGCATGTGCCATAAACTCAGTACCTTTGGATGGCTGGGTCTGTTTCCCACAAGCAGAGTGAATATACAGAGTTCAGTGTGTGTTGGAAAAAGTAGGCAGTGAGACCTGAGGGAGAACTGCTGTCATTGCCACTGCTGTCCCCTGTCCAGAGCCTGCTCCTTAGTTTCCTTCAGGGGCAGACAGGAGTGGGCAGTCTGTGCATCTGAGAGGGCATGAGCTGACAATGAGGCAGAAAATTTGGTAATCTACGTTCCAACAGGATCTGTCCTAACCTTTCTGGAGTTCCTTTACATCTTCATTTTCTGAGGTCATTGTATGGATCCATCCACTTTTGTGACACCAGAGTAAAGTGGTCATTGACAATATATTGCTCTTTGAAGAAAATAAAACAGACACAACCAAAGTAAAGATGAGCCTTTGGAATTAATCTGGTGTGAACTGGAACAACAAAAGTAGAAAAGTAGTAAAATGTTCACAATTTCAATGCGGACTTGTTTCCTCAGTGACTGCCTGCTGGCAGTATCACTGCATTCAAACCAAGGATTGACTGCCACTGAAAACAGATAGGGATAAAGTAATGTCATGTGTGAGGATAAGATTACTTCTCCTAAGTTGAGTTGTGGTTCTCTTCCTTTCTTACCTCATTCTTTCATTTCATGGTTGTATAATTCTGCCTTTAGCAAGTTTCAGTATTCTTTTTAAGGGGAATGTGGTAGTGTAAATTGACACCAAAAAGAGATTATGTGGTTGCAAAGAGGTGAAGAATGACTTAGGAGGACCTTCTCATTTACATTATTTACTTGTATTTGGCTGCCTGTAAGAGAGCGAATTAATTTTAAAAAAACCCAACAAAACCCCACTTTTTCTTTGTAAACTTAATTTTAGCCTGTGGCATAAAGCTGTTTAGCCTTTCCCCTCTGGATGTGGAGAGAGGGAGAAACAGTTCTGCTTACATTTTATTAAGATTTTTGTACGCTTCCTCTTTTGTTCAATCATGTACTTGATTTAAAATACCTGTATATAGGTAACTGGGCTGTTTCTCTTCAGCTGCCCCCTCTTGTGTTGGTTGCCTACTGACAAAAGTAGGAAAGAGGCAGATTAGTTACAAGCAAAGGATCTTCTTTTACTAAAGGCATTTCCAGAAAGCCATAAAATACAAGACAGCACGCTTTTTAACAAAATACTGCTATTGGTTTCAGAACTCTTCATGAGAGGTAACTTCTGTTTTAGGTGAATCTTAAAATAGCTTCTTCGACATAAAGTCTGAAAGCATCTGGTGCTGTGTTCTAGCAGGCTGTAGTCATGGTGGAATTGAGATGGCAGCTCTTGCTGTTGCCATCTGTCCTCTCACTGCAGAGGCAACACCACTGAAGTGATGCATCAGTGCCACCAGCTGATGCTGTAATGCAAGAAATGATGTTTAAGAAACAAAATGTGGCTGTCTTTCATACTGTGAGGTACCACAGCTGAGCCAGTTAAGGTAAATTCCTTGGTCGCCATCACACTGGACAGAATTTGTGAGGTGATTAATATTAATGAATCCTTTTGAAGGATTTAATTTAGCTAGATTGTCTCAACCAACTCTTGTAGAGTTCTGCTGCATGGGTAGGTAAATGCATATAAGTGAAGAATGTGCAGGACTGAACAAAGGTAGAATCCAACCTACCTAGTTGGATGTACAGCCTTTTGTTTTCCACCATGCTGGTTTTTATAGAGTTCTATAGACAGGCCAGGAGTGGTGGGAATCCACAGCAACAGGAAGAATATGAGGGGCCTGCATATTATGTCTTATGTAAATTAAAATAGTATACTTCAAGGTGGGGTTTTTTTAAGGTTAAATTGCCATGTGTAGGCTACCAAAACCTGACGAATAGATTAAAATTACTGGGTTTTTTTTGACCCTGTAAACTGGGATAATTTTATGATTTGTATAGGAAGAGAGAAGGAAGAGACTGACTGTTCAGCTGTCAACTAATTTTTTAACTTTTCATGTTCATACTCTTTAAAATGCCATACAATTTTTATTATTTTCTTTTGAAAGGTGGATCTTTTTTATAGCTACATGACTGCCTGCAGGAAATTGTAAACTAATGCTGACAGTGCCAAGCCTGTTTCATTTGAGTGGAAGTCTGTGTACATTTTTATAAACTTCTTGAGCTTAATATAGAGTAGGACGGATTTGGTCAGAGCTGTGGGGAATATATAGGGTAGGGAGAGAGCTTTGTACCTGGAGAGCTATTTAACGTTCCACAAAAGAATATATATTTAATATACTTTAAAATACACTGAAGAAGTTGGTAAAAGAGGTGCAAACTGATTGTGCTGCATGAGAACAGCCCCCGGTCTGTTGTGGGTCTGAAGAAGTGAGTGAGAGCAGCAAATTTAGAAGAATGATTTGTCTTTGTACTCTTGTTTTCCTCCCGTGTTTTGTTTTGTTGTCATGCCCACATCAACAGGTGCCTGGTGTCAATTTGCCCATCAGCCAGCTGACCTATTTCTTCTCTGCTATCCTCATCAGCGGTGTGATACATGAAGTCGGCCATGGGGTGGCAGCTATTCGGTAATTTCTGTTTTGCTTTTCTGCTACTCTGACAACAAAGCCAAATATTCCAGAGCAGTTACCTAGCCGTGAATGTTGTTAGCACTTCTTTGTTTTATCTAGAGAGTCTGTTTAGTCTGTAATTCGTAGCTTCCTTAGATTTGAAGTTTGGAAGGGTGTACAAATTAGGGATAGAGTTTTAATACAGTGTCTATTATACAGATCATGAGAAAGGACTTCTGCTTTGCAAATATAACATCAGGTTTGAAACAGTTTTTTTTTAAAGTGGCCCTGTTTTTTGCACAGCAATTTCATTTCATTTCTGTGCTTGTGGCACTTGAACTCATGTGCTATTGCACAGTAATACTTTAAAATAGATTTTTAATTGATTTGTTTAAACATAGCTCATGAAATATGGTATGAACAGGTTGAAGCAATAACTTGGTCAAATGTGATTTGCCCCTGTTAACCTCCGTGATTTATTAGCTTTGATCAAAAATTATATTTTTGATGTCCTTAACTATGATGATTAGTTCACAAAAATATTTGACGGTTTAGTCATTACTTTTTAATACCACTTTAGTATAAGAAGGTTAAGCAGTGATTACTGGGACTGATGATCAGGTGTCCTCCACATTTCTCCTGGGCAGCATCATTATCTCTTATTTGAGCATAAAGCCCTGAGTTGTTTCTCTGATTTTTCTGAGTGTAAGGAGTCATGACTGCATTTTAACCCACATACTACCTTTTTTGTAACCCCAAAGGTTCTCACTTAAAGGGGTGGTTTGAGAACCTCTGTGTTTCATATGCTCTGCTTGTCTTTCAGCTTTCTTCCCTCAAATATTCACAGGGAATTTTCTGTGGAGGATGAACCTTTTGCTTATCCCATCACAGGAAGAAGCAACAAAATTTTCTTTCTACTGCATGTTGCTGGCAGACTGCAGAGAAGCTACGAGTTACTACAGAATTCTTTTTAAGCAGAAAGGAAGAGTAATTCTTGTGTCTTAATGGTGATATCTTTATTCAAGGTCTACAGCAAAGGCTTTGAATATTCAATTTCGGGTTATATTTTCATTAAAAAATTGTTTTTCCAGCTATTTCCAGAGGAGAAATTAGTTGGTCCAATGTACATTGGCAGCCAACGTTGCTGCTGCTGTTTTCTGCTTGACTTTTTTATTCTCTCTACAGACATGTTGAGTCTGTAGTGCTGTTGCGGTAAATTCTGAGTTTTGACTTCACTAAAAAGCTGTGCTGTGGGCAAATTTTATTATTCTGGCAGGTCACTTAGCCTTCCTGAAATCTAATACACTTTTGGCAACTTCATTTCTAAAAAGCATTAGCTGTGAACTATAAGAGCTTAAATATTTGAGCCTTAGCTTAGTCAAGGCTCGTACCAAGCAAGTCTTTTTCTTCCTCCCTGTGTATCCTCTACCCAAGTAATGAAATCCTGAACAGGCGTTAAACTGCCTATTATTAATTGGTAGCATGGGATGAGTTAACTCCACAGTATCAGTGTGGGACTTAACTCTGAATAATTTTGTATAATTCTTTGTCTTCTTTTGGTGTATATACACATTAAATAGATAAATATAAATAAGGAAAAGATTAGACCCAGTGTATTGTCTCAGTAAAGATATGGGATTAGCTGATCTGTGCCTGATTTGTCTTGGAACATGATTTTGCCATGCCTCTCTTAAGTCCCTTGTACAATTTCTGGCTTCAAAAAACCTTCATGTATTTGTTCCAAAAAATTCCATTTAAAGGTAGTTGCAAAACACTTGGAAAAAATATTATCTGTATAATAGTGTCAGCTACTAATATATTTAAATAGAATCATGGAGTGTTAAGGTTTAGAAGGGCATTAGCATTTGTCCTTTTAACCTCTTGACTTGTTTTCATTTTTTCAGATGACATTTCCCTCATTTTGTTAGTTTACAACACACTCTAAGGTCCATTTAGGAGAAACAGAGAAATTAAAATTTCCAGAACTGTGGAAGTATTTCTTTAAAAGGAAAGCAATTGATTCTTGCAAATACTTTTACATAGATGAGTTTGAAACTGCTTCCTACGGGCTGCCATTTTTTTACTTTTTTTACTTAAAACAACAATTACCCCAAATGTTGAAATATATGTTAAAATGGAAGTTAGGTAGGTTTTTAAAAAGTATTTTATGTGTTACTGTTACTAGGAGACAGAAAAGAAGTTGAACTTAGCCTTTATATTTTTACCAAACTTAAAAATGTATACTGCTTAGAAGTAGCAACTACTGCAGGAAACATCCTTTAGTTTAATTGTCTTTCAATTACTGATAGTATAAAAAATAAATTCATTTTGTAATTAAAATTTAGTCATTCTTGATGTCAGAAACTGTGCTATGTAGAATCTCTCAGTTTTTCTTTTGTTTGTTTGCAGTTACTCCACTTCACTTTTCTTTTCTTCTTTTTAAGAGAACAAGTACGATTTAATGGATTTGGAATTTTTATCTTCATTGTCTATCCTGGAGCATTTGTTGACCTCTTCACAACTCACTTGCAGTTGATATCTCCTGTTCAGCAGTTAAGGATATTTTGTGCAGGTAATAGTTTGTGGTTTTTTATTAAATCTTTGCTTAGCACCATTACTTATTCCAAGGCATCATTGTGAATCTTTGATTGAGTATTTAAGGTTTAGAATGAATAAGTACCAAAGCTTCTCTTTACCTAACAGTGATCCTTCTGTTCTGAACCTGTGTTGGCATCTCAGAGAGTCATTTGATCATTACTGTCCTTATTGAGCTGCTTTCTGGGCAAGAGATATCAGTTTCTAAGATCTTAAATGAGTGCAAATTTCCTGTCTTGAAAAACTTCATTATATTCTAGATCCAATTCAGAATAGTTGTGCATAAGAAATTCCAGTTGTGTGGTTGGGAAAAACTGTGGTTTCTGATGTTCCTCTCATTAGAAAGAGCTCTTGCACTAGGTGCAGAAGTTCCTATGTCTTTTTTGTTTGTTTGTTGTTTGGAATGTTTCTGCACATTGTATGGCCTAAGTAGCAAAACCTTGGAGCACGCAAGCTGGGAGATACTGAGCCAGAATGGTGCTATGAGAAAAACGACTTCCTGTCAGCACAGGTCAACATCCTTGAACAATTCACTACTGTTTTCTGCAATAGGAGTAATCTATTTTTCAATATTTTTCAGTATTGTGAGTGATTTTCACTGACCTGTGAGTTGTGTTATTGTACAGGTCACTGTGTTTTGATGTTGCCATCAGGAGGAAATAAAGGTTAAAACACAAACACCCAAAAAGAATCGTAGCTTATGGCTCCAGATAACCTCCAGATGTTTTTGAATTGATGTTTTTTGAAGTCTCTGGCTACTGGGAAGTAGAGTCTGGTTGCTGTGAAAAGTCAAACTGAGACTGTGTCATTCTGCCTGAACCACTTGTATGATTATTTCTAGAGACAAAGGTGGCTCCCAAAGAACTGGAATAGAGATAGAAAAGTTAACATCTTGAGTCAGTTCTTGATACTGGTGTTTTTTCTGTTGCAGGCTAGCAGCCAGCCTGTTGTAATGTTTAGTTATTAACATTGTTTCTTGAATATTGTATCTAAAACATCATATAGAGGGTGGACATACAGAAGCCTTTAGCATGCATGTTTTCAAGCTTTCATAAAACAAGTAAATAATTACAAATGTTAGGTAAGTAAATATATCTGTATTCCAAATACCCGAATCAACAAAAATCATTCACATACAATAGGCTAACTTTTAGGAGGCCCTGTTTCTCAAATTAATCTGTTTCCATTTCCATCTACTGGGAACTAAACTGAAAGAAAAGGCATACTGAATGTAAAGTGATTTGCTTACGTAGATTCCTGAGACATTATCTAGAAAAATAGAATTCTAAGCAGTAATAGAAAATAATTGCTTGCATGTTTTAATGACAAGCAAACATCTGTAATAATTTTTCATGGTCCTCGGGAAACTTGAAATAGGGGAATACAAGGCAGGAGCAAACATGTTGCAAGACTGGTCAGCATGAATGGCTTGCTTTCAGTTAGGTATAACAAATAAATACATTTTTTCACAGTTTATGATATGTTTCAGAACTAGGATGTTTGATAATGATAAAATGCAATATTCAGTAAACAACCAATTTCTTATATTTGTCAGAACAGTTGAATGAACCTATTCCTGGTGTTCAGAAATTTGAATTTAGGTAGACATGCTCATATTTTTGTATAGCAGCTAAGTAACAGAACTAGACTAGAGGCCAATACCAAATATTCTTTTTGTAGTCCAGCTATAGTCTGGAGATTAAAAAATATATTTTTTGTACAGCAGGTGGCATCATATGTTCAAGAATAGGAAATGATTGTTCTTGTAAGACTTGTGATATTTATAGTATAATTCCATGCCTACTAGATAGATAAAAAGGGATCTGTGCAGCATGTTCTTGTAATTAGTTCAAATATTTATATTACTTTCTGAGATAAATTTTAATACATTTCATCTTGTCTTTAACAGGAGTTAAATGTTTTGGTTTTCTTTTCTTAATTAATTAGTAGTTAATAAATTATTTTAATGTGTTTTAGGGTTCTGTAAAGTGTCTCTTCTTAAATGGAAGGAATTAGGTATCCAAGGATGAGGCTGTTTTAGCAAGATGAAGTTGAAGGTAGACTGAGCAGTGTGCAGTCTGCATATATTCTGATTTGGAGCATGTTTATTTTTCTGTGGATCACCTGGGATGAGTTTGAAACCTTTCTATTTTAGACTTCTTGCTGTATTCCACACAGCAAATGGTGTCAATTTTGGTAGCAAGGCCCTTTTTTCCTAGCTGTTTAAAAGTATTCCTTGTCACTTTCTAGCAGTACCATCACCCCTTTTTTGTTATTATTATTATTATTTTAAGGGTTGGGATTTTTTTCAGTTTACTCTGTGTAGCAGCTACACTGTTGAAAAGAATTTTGTTTCCATTTTACATTTTTTCTTTTGTTAAGCTGTTAAGCTGAAAAATTATTTTTAAGATAAAAAGATTAAAACAATAAAGTTAAAATATTTGCTCACTACTTCTGGATTTGTTGCAAATAAATGTGTATATGTGAGATAAGGAGAGCTGATTACAAAGACATTTCCTCTATCTGAGTGCCTTTCCATGAGATACAATTAAAACTATAGAAAAAAATTACTTTAAGAAGCATGTACCAGTGGAAATGACAACTTACTTGAAGAGCTCCAAAAATATCTCTCATTTCTGCAGCAACAGAAATATGAAAGAAGGTGTGGTGAGATGTGGAGATAGACAGGGGAGATAAGTCTGCCATATGCTATGATTTCTGTGTTATATACACTGCAAGAAAGATAGTTTTAATACATTTGTAAATAAATTTAATTGAATTTCTGCGCTGTGACTGCATTGTAAGTATAGAATTGAATCACACTCCTCATAACAAGATGAAGCACTGTAAGAAGGAAATAAAGACTCTTCAACAGTGAAACGTTTTCCTGCATTGTTCTACAAAACTATTTGTCTGAGATCACAAACTAATGAGAAAATTTGTGTAGAGCTGAATGTGGAAAAAGCCACAAAGCTTTGATGATGAATGCCAGCTGTGTCTTATGATAGTGGCTCATTGCTTCTTATGGAGAAACACATACTATAAAGGTGGCAATTGCAAATATGTTCCCCAAAACAACATGTCAGGAGGTGCTGATTGTACAATTTAGTTTCTTGATGGGGTTTCAGGTCCATATTTTCTGGTAGAAGAAGCCTCTTTTTCAAATAATTTCCTAAATTCATTTGGCACATATACATGTCATAATTTTAATTGAAATAATGTAGGTTACCATGACAAATACTGAATTGCAAGTAAATTTCAGACATCTTGCTCTCTAGGACAAACAGTATTTATTCAAAAATAAGCCCATTTATTGAGCTTCTTAATTTCAACAGTTTATTGTGGTAGAAGGAAACATATAATATATTTAATTCCACTATTTTTTAAATATTTATAATTGAAGACAACTCTGTAGGTAGAAACTGTATTTTAATAGTTGATTCAGAAGCCCAGTTTCTCTTCTGGGTATACTACCCTCTGATACTTAGAAAAGAAGTGGTACATGAAATCTTAATCTGGTAGAATGACACCTCAGAAATGGACTTACTGCTCTCCTGTCGTTTTTGATAGTCTAATTCTCAGGAGATTAGAGGTTTCTCTAAAACTGCCTTACAAAGTGGCATCCTAGAAGTTAGAGTTTGTAATCTATGTACTCTTCTTTTATGCCTATGTTCACAAGTTAACTTTTCATTTTTTCTTGCAGTAATAATTTCAGGAAAGTTAATTAGAAGGCAACTGTAGGATCATTTAAAAACCAGCTTTTTGTTATTAGTGTTTATTTAGAAACTTTTTTTTGCCTTCTTTTTAGGGGTGTGGCATAATTTTGTTCTTGGTCTTGCCAGTTTCATGCTGTTGTTTCTGCTGCCAGCCATTCTTTTCCCTTTCTATTACACGGGTGTTGGGGCACTTGTCACTGAGGTTGCAGAGGTAAGAAGGATATTTGCTGTTTCCATATTATGTGCTTTGTGATCTGAAATGTATCTCTTATTATCACAATCAGATTTGGTCAACGTAGCCCTTTGCAGAATCTAATATACTGAACTTCTTGCTTAAAGTTTTCCTTTCAGTCTCATGTATCTTAGTATTAGTAAATAAAGGAACATGGTGTGAATAATGATAGACTAATTAGCATACTATAAAACTGTTGAGACATTTGAGATGAGTTTGCAGTTTTATTTCAGGTTTTAACTGTTTTTCAGTATTGGCACAAAGCAAATCTACTGGAAACTGCATTATCACTCCAGTTACTGCTATCTGTTTTTAATGTTAAAGATTATTTTGAGCTGATTTCCTTGTTTGGTCAGCTGGAAGCAAAATAGAGATAGACTTCTGGGATTCTGAAAAGGAATGATTTTTTTCTGACTTAATCAAATACAGCACAGTTGAACAGCAGAGCTGAAAGGATCCAATCTTTCTTGGATCTAAAAGTGAATTGATAAAACTCAGGAGAGAGTGACATTTATAATGCTTTATTACCTTTGAAAATATAGGTACACGTGCTTTCTTGAAAAGTTCAGGGTATTAATTTAAGTTACTTGAACTTAATATGTTGTGGATTTTCCTACCATTTTGACCTATATGAAAATAATTACTCAAATTTGAAGATGTGTCCAGGACACCTGAAGACTTCCCTTTCCCTCCCCTTCCCCCCCATTTTTTAGTGTCGTAATCTAAAGATTTCATAGTATTCAATGAACTGTAAACTAATCCTTGTTTATCCTCCTGTAGTAATGTGACTGACTTCACTGTTTTTCTCAGGATTCTCCCGCCAATGGACCGAGAGGTCTTTTTGTGGGAGACCTTGTCACTAACCTACAAGACTGCCCAGTTTATAATGTGGAAGACTGGAATTCCTGTCTGGGAGACATTGCAGAGAAGTCACAGGTCGGCTACTGTGTAAGTGCAGCCACCCTACAGCAATTAAGCTTTCCAGCTAGAGGTATGACTTAAGGTGCTCTTCTCATTATTTTGTATGTTAATTAATTTATATTTTAATTTAATCGTGTCTTAAAGACTATTTGGATTTAGAATTTGTTGTTGGGATCAGATTTCTTGTAAGTCAAATCTGCTGTCCTGTCTTAAGCAATTACCAATGTGCCATGCTGTTTTGTGAAATCTGAAAGTGAGGGAGGGCTAGATATGGGAATTTCTCTTGTCTTTCAGTCATCCTGTACAAATATCCTGTATGATCTGAAGAATAAAATTTGCTTCTTCAGGATATTGCAGAACTTGGTTCTTAGCAGTAGTACAATTATCTCCTCTATTTTAAGTTCTGTAAAATGGATCAACTCAGTGATCTTTTGCAGATGTAAATTTCATGTTACCTCACAGCTTTGATCAGCATGACATTGCAAATTATATGATTTAACCCAATGATCTGCTTTATTATGGTCACTTCTTCAGAAGTGTCTCCCTATAGGGTTTTATGTCATTGCCCATAAACTCAGTTTTGTCTGGATTGCACATACTGCTTCTGGAAGTCAGTCTACTTCCTTCTGTTTCCTTTTATGCATTAGAGTGCTTGTTGCTCTAAGGGCTTATCCCCAAGAAACCAAAAAAAAGAAAAAAATAACTGAACTAAACTAGAACAATAAACAAAAATTGAGTAGAACAAAAAAGAACAGTCAAGTTAAATTGGCTGAGTGTCTTGTGACATGCCCTGAAGCTCTCTAAAGTTTCTTTCATGCAAGCATTCATGGAAACTGGATTCCAGAGGTAAGGGGTTGCTGCTGAGCAAAGCTTGTAGGATGCTATTCAGAGCTTTAAAATTGTCACTGCATTTTTCCATCATCCTGGGAATAAACAGGAGGTCAGGCAACTTGATTGTCCATGGTTTTGATGCACTATAGAACTTCTGTGAGGCTGAAAAAGTTGTTTTGTTTTTTTTTTTAGTATGTAAAGAAAATGATTTTATAGCTGATACTGAGATAAATATTTAAACTGGAAACTAGTGGAGTATGGGTAAGAACCTGCTTTCAGAGGTCTGACAGTTTGGATTATGCCTCTGAAGAGGAGTACAACTTTGGCCCATGCTTTCAGCTGGGCAGGGATGACAAGAACCAATTCTCAGATGTTGTAGGTATATATATCCTCAGATTCTGCTGTTCTCTGAAGAGCAATTTTGGAGTCATGGGTAATAAAACTGCATATTTTGCAGATGAACTAGTCCTTTTTAGGTTGGAATACTAGAGGCTTAGTGCTGGAGATTCAATATTGCTTCCAAGTCTGGTTGCTGTATTGTGTTAGCAGCCCATTGTCCCCACTGCTGCCTTCTAATCAGACCAGTCTGTCTGCATTTTCAGAGTCATAAGCCTCCAGCAGTGAGAAATATTCCTCTGAAATTAAATGAACTCTGTTCTGGTCTTGAGCAGCTGTCATTTATCAAAATCTTGACAGTTCACAACTTGACATAAATACAGAGTATTGATAAAAATGTGTATAGCAAATGGACTCCATCTATTTGACCATAAAACAAATGGAGAGTGAACTATCTGAGTATTGAAGCTAGAGAGAAAACAATGCCCTAAGGAACTTTTTGAAATTAAAATAAAAAGTGGTTTCAGTGTAGTTTACAAGGATACTAATTTCATGGTCATTTGCTATTCAAAAATATATGTGGTTTCTTAGCCTCAGGGTACTTGAAAAAAGGTTTGTACGGTACAGTGCTTGCACCTGTAAGCCCCAGGCATAAAGCTCCATGTCAGTGGATTGCAGGTTATGCAGTGATAAATCAGCAACCAGTACCACAGGCCTGATCGGCCTGGGCAGGGACTGCAGTTGCTGTGATACAGATCCTTACTGTGACCATTCTTCTGCGTCTGTGTGTGTTTAAGCTGCACAGCAAGTTAGGCTTAACTCATTGCAAGAGCGTATGTACAAAGGTTCTTTATCAGACTAGTTAAATCATGGTTTAAAACATCATTTGTTCACTGCTGCAGCCTTGAAGGCTTGGAAGGCTTTCATGATGTAAAAAGTATGTTTTGAGTCTTGGCCATTTCCATAGCCAGCCAGTGAAATCAGTACAGTAGTAGCTAACAAATTTCTATGCCAAATATTGGTGCAAGTTAGGGGCAATGGATATAAAAGTGTTTTGCAACTTGTAATACTCAAAATAATGCAGTGGTAGATCACCAGTATCTCAAGGAGATTTATGAAGGTGAAAAAATCAGTATGTGACGTGAATGAAATCATGGGACATTCACATGTTGGTGGTGAAGGTTTATTTGTAGTTGTGACTGAGCCTCAGCTAGACTGTGAATTAGTGTAATTCTTGAAGGCTGCAGGATGATTGTTTTACTTCATTCAGAGACTAATTTTTTCAGCAAATAATATTGATTATTTGCTCTATGCCTATGTTCTTTAGTTTACAGAAGACTTGATGGCACAGTTGAATGTTGTAGTAACAACAGCCTCACAGACATTTGCTTTTCATACAGCAATAAGTTGGACAGCCATCTGGTAAGTTACTTAAACTGCTAATTCTCTTTGGTAAATCTATTTTTTTATGTTAAATTAGTAATATTTGCCAACACCTATACAACATACTCAAGTGTTTAAGAATATCTACAGTTTGCAATAAAGGTGTGCATGTATACTATTTTCCCAATTACAGCTTAAAAAACCACAAAATATTAGTTACGATTTTTCCCATAATTAAACAGGGAGTCTCTGAAAGAACCATAAAAAATCTTAGACACCTCATTCCTTTAGGCAGACAGACACCTCAGTCATTTTCAGTATTCCGGATGCACAATACTGGTGAGAGAAAAAAAACTTTTGAGAAGTCTAAATTGCTTATTTTGGTGTTTCAGTCTTTTAAAAGTATTCAGCACTACAGGGAAAGCAAAGCCCTGGACTGTCTGTTCAGTTATTTTGTCCGAAGCCCTAATTTTAAATAAAAATATGCAGGAGAAGGTCCTAGAGATTGCCCAGTTTCTCAAAATAAGGGCCCATACTTGAATCTTTTTTCCCTGTGTTGATTTTCTTGTCACGTAGAAACAAAGTTTCTCAGTAGGATTTTGACTTACTCCCTTATAAAAGGGTTTAGCAGCATTCCAGTGCCTAAAGGGGCTACAAGAAAGCTGGGGAGAGAGACTTTTCACAGGGTCATATAGAGATAGGACAAGGGGGAATGGCTTTAAACTGAAAGAGGGCAGGGTTAAATTAGACATGAGGAAGAAATTCTTGACTGTGAGCCACTGGCACAGGTTACACAGAGAAGCTGTGGATGCCCCATCCCTGGAAATGTTCAAGGCCAGGCTGGATGGGGCTCTGAGCAACCTGGTCTAAGGGAAAGTGTCCCTGCCTGTGACTGGGGTTGGAATGGGATATCTTTAAGGGCCCTTCCAACCCATGCCATTCTATGATTCTGTGAAAATACATCATTGTTTTTTAAAATATGTGTTCCATACTGACAGTGATGCAATATTTCTGTTGGTTCTTTACGAGCAGAAGAACACACGAATCAACTATGTAAACTTTTCTACACATATGAATTTGTTATTGTTCTGACTCTAGTGATAAATACCCAAAGAAATTCAAATAAATTTCTTCCAAATCTGCTATGTTTACAGTTTCTACAGTGGCAAACTTCCCACTCCAGGGTATTTAACCACTAAGAGCTGAACACATTCCAGCGGTTCATTGGAAATACAGCAGTGGCAGCAAGATTTGATAAATGACTATCCCATTGAGCCTGGGCATTCTTAAGCTTGTAGTTGCTACTTATGAACAGGGAAGAAACAAAAGCATCAGGAAGCTTGAGACCTTGTGACTTTTGAGTGTCCTTAGACTGACTGTGAGTTTTGAAGATTTTTTTTTTAAATGGTCTTTGCAGTGCTATGCAGCAGTTTTTGAAAGTGTGTTTTCTCCTTCATTAGACTAAAAGGAATTTGTATCAAGGTTAACGGTGAGGGTCTGACACTCATGCATTATGGGGAGTGCCATGATCAGGCTGAGAAGGCAGAAATTACTTTTGCTTTTCCTCCTAAGGCAAATAGTTGTCGCCTCGCTTCTCCTCGTAAGAGAGGAGTGAGGCACAACTTTTCATGAAGGTTTGCTGTCAGAGGCTGAAAGAGCTGCAGAGAGAGAAAAACATCTCTTATCTCTGTTCTCTGTTCTCCCTGTGGAATGTGAAATGGAGATTGTTTATCTTCAGTGACCAATCCTGGTCCAGCTGTGTCTGGACTGGAGAAGGTCACGAGTTAGTCTAAGATAGGTAAGTCAGAAGTAAGTATGTGGTATAACCTCTCTTCAATTATTATTAATGTATTTTAGCATAGATTTAATAAAGTATGTTCAGCACCTCAAAAAGCCTTCTGATATCCTTGGACATCCCTCACGTCTCATCTCCCATGGGGTTGCCCTGCAACTATTATAAATAGTAGATTATGATTCCTTGCTTCTATTTTTAGAACAAAAGGAAAAGTGTCACTGAGATTTTCCGAGAGACATGAAGGGGAAAACTAATTTTCTGTTCCCTTCTGCCGTACTGTCTTTGGCCCGTAGGGAGCAAGAAAGATCTGGTCTGTCAGACTTAGAGAGGGAAAGAGTGTTATAGGCAGGGGTTGGGGCACAGCAGTGCATTGAGTCCTGTGTTCATCTTAGTTGAGAACGATTTCTTAGCTATCACACACCAGGCAGGTTTGTTGGTTTATTTGCTAAAACTTCATCTTGAACAGGTAAGTCACTAGGATGTTGATAGAGGCTCTGTCCATCAGAAATCACTGACCTATGTTTAGATGCTGTGATTTTTTGTTGTGCATATGTGTACTTTGCTAGAAATAGTTTGCTTTTATTTTGGTATATGTACATACCCTCTCTTCCTCACTACAAAATATGGAATGACAGGTTGAATATGCATCAGGTAGAGATTCGTCATGATTTGACAACAAAAAAATAGGGAAAAAAATCAGATTTTAGCTCTTCATGGGCTTATATCAGTGAGGCATTTCTTTGCTTAAAAAGGAATATTTTGTTCCTTTTATTTTGATCTTCTCTAAAATACCTTACCTTTACCTTTCATGATGATTTTAAATGCCCTTTGCAGTATGCCTGTCTGCCAGCACGAAAAGTTATTGAAACCAGCAAAGTTTGTCGAACCAACATGGACTGCCATAAGGACTTAGTTCCAAGCTTTTGTGTGACTCCTTCTTTGGAGAACCAAACAAGGCTAATCAGGGTAAAGCATCCACCCCATATTGACATGCTCTATGTGGGACACCCCATGCATCTTCAGTACACAGGTTGGTATTATTTATTGAAAGTTTAGCAAAAGCAATCTCTAATATGGTTTCCTTTGTCTGCCTGCTCAAACAAGATCTTGGAGTGCTTCTTAGTTAATTTGTTTAAAGCAGAATCCATTTCTTGTTACAGCCAGTGGAGAGACATGGACTACTCAGGCCTAAAATAAAATGTTCCCAGTGCAATGAGTTATGAAGGTAATAGAAACCATATGTGATATGAGATGGTTGTTTTTTCAGAAAACGATGAAAGGGCTATTTCTGGAACCGATCTTGTTCAGGTTAGTCATAGGAACCAGGTGCATGCATTTTCCTAGCACATAAAAGTCTCAAAATGCTATTGTAAAATCTCTAGGGCACCTTGCTCCAACACCTTGCCTGGAATATTAGCATGACTGCTTAAATCACACCTAATATCCAAGTATCTGTGACAGATTCCCGTAACTACTGAGCCACAAGTGTTATCACAGCACAGTTTTTTCCTGATTTATTTTTTTTCATTTGACTGCCCTAAATTAAGTAACAGATAAAATTTTAATTCCTTTCTTTGAAGTTCACTGTGACTCTCCTTTGGGCATCTTATATAAATAAAAAGTAATTCTGCTCCTGAAGTGAGTATGGAAAGAATGAACAAATTCATCAACATCCTACTTGATAGCTTGAGTGGCATGGTGAAAATTAGCTGCAGATGGGCTTTAAGAAGTTTGAAGTGTTAAATTACTATCCCTTCCTGTGAGGAAGGTATCTGTTCCTCACAGACAGCTGAAACTCTTGGGGTGATGTTGGAAGTACTACCTTGGAAGTATCTCCTTAGGAAGGCATTGTACTTTTCTGAATAAGCGCTGGAATTAGGTACAAAAGAGTTTTAGAAACAGTGATGAAATACGGTGGTGTAAATCCATTAGCATTGTTAGATATCATAGATATCATTTCAGTTAATCTATCAGTCTTTATTTTTCCATACTGGTAATTTGATACTTTGTGAGGAGTTACTTATTTCAACTTTTTTTTTACAATATACTCTAATTTAAGCCCAAACTATGGTCTCTTCATTTGTTACTTCTGGCCTATGCCATTTAAGAGGAAAGCATTTTTCGCTTGAGTGTTACCAACACACACTACTGTATTTGATGATATTTATTTCAAACACAGCAACGTATTTTAAGAATAGTTTTATAATTATTCAGAATTGCTTTTCTTGGTCTTTAACAATACAAACTATTGGTACTAAAGAACAATTGATGTTATTCCCTTTTCAATACATTAGAGCAATGGAGTTTTCATTGGTGTTTCCCACTGTAGTAATTCTGCAGAAGAATTGAACCTGCCAGTCTTTCAGAAGTCAGAAAAGAATGTTATTGCATTTAAAGAGGTAGTTCTTCTTTAAGAAGTTATTTTGTAAAAATACTGTTTGCATACACATGTAGGAGTAGAATTTTCAAGTGATTTACCCTTAGAATTGTGCACTTAATGTATTAATTTGAAAGCTAGAAGTTTAATTTTATTACCAGCTTTGCTGCAAATCTATGCTCTTATGTTCCCTTTAGAAAAACACTAGACCAAAATGATAGGATGCTGGCTTGGGTAGCAGGCAGTCTGCTGTGCCATTGTAGAGTTTCATTCCAGTGAAACAGCTTCTAAATATTTCAGGCTTAGCATTGCACTGTACAGGACTGGCTGGGGCCAACAGGTTTGGTGTGGGTGTTTTTCTTTTTTTTTCCCCCAAATGTGACTGATCAGAATGTGGTAACTGTTTTTTACAGTTAGAAAATAATTTCTTCCTCTACTGTGTGAGCTTTGAAATAAGAATATGTTTTAATGAAATGCCTTATTCTTTAGTGTGATCTTTCTGCCTGCAGGAAACATACTTTTTAGAGTGGTGCTATATTTAACGCACAACATAATATGATAGTTGTAGTACTAGTGTGTACTATGACTATACTTTCTCTGGAAATGTCACTAAAGCAATGTTTGAATAACATTCTAAAATTATGCATGCATTATTTTCTGCTTAGGCTTGTATTGTTGTCATGGTAGTCCTGATTTATGGAAAAGCAGTAATTATTTCATATTTTCATTTGAAGATAACTTCCAGATTACATATTTTCTAAAAAAGTATATCTGTATTGGCTACTTAGAAGAAATAGTCTCTACAGTTTATTTCTATTAAATCTTTCTGTTGCCTAAAATTAAAATATCCTAGCAAAAATATTTTTGTTGATATGGAGGCTATATATACCACTTGTTTCCAGAATTTAAAAATAGCAAAACTTTAAAGAATTGTAATCCTAAATGAATTTACAGGGATGGAGATTTGGCCAAAACTAAAACAGAAGGATGATTAGGAGTGCGTGTTGTTTGGGACAGACACATTAATGCTTTTAATTAGCATCCTTTCTGTAAAAAATATGTAATGTTATCCAATATAAATTCATACTGTTGGTTCAATACACATGGTGTTAAATCTTTTAAACTCTTCCTATTGCAGGCCAGTTATGTTCTAGAGTCCCCTCCTCTGTTGGACAGTTGATGTGTAAGGTTGAAACAGAGGGCCCTGCCAGTACTGCCATGCAAATTTGCAGTGTTTCTTCTTTATTATGTATGAAGGGTTTTATTCCCTCATGTCATTTCTAATAGTGCAACATTTTTGCTTCCTTCTCTGGCCCTTGTTGGTTGGGAAGAATCTGGTGATGAAGATTTATCTTAGGAATTCACACTACTTGAGGAAACATCATATCCCTGAATGTTACTCTTACCCATCACAGACCAAAAACCGTAAGATTTTTTTCACGGAAAGATGGAACTTAGCAAGACATCATTTCCTCAAGCTTGACCAGTCTCCTACTTCTGTTGGATCCGAGTCTTTAAAAAAAAAGGCACTTCCTGGCTTTGGGCATGTTTTTGAGCAACAACAGCCATAATCCATGCTGAAGGTCTTTCTGGTACACCCTGTTCTCTCAGTATTTCCATGCCTGTTTACCCTTTTAACTGAGGATGATCCTTCATTGCTTTTAACCCAGGTTTAAAGGATTACACATATAGTACTTCAGGAGACCACACAGAAATATCTCATGCCATGCTGTCTGTCTCCTCCATGGCATACATGCCCTTTCCCCCATGAAGAAGTTTTGAAAAGCTCTTTGGTCAACCTAGTCTCCGAGTCACTTCCAATTAAAATTGTGTCTGTTGTGAATCCTTCTCAATATTTGCCAACACCATCTAGCATGAGTCAACAAAAGAAATGTTATTTCCAGGTCAAAGAATTGTTTAATTAGAGTGGGGAAACAATGACTGTTTTCTCTCACCCAGGCTCATTGCTGTTCACCTCTTCCCATCAGTGTCTTTGAAGACAAGCCTGTAGAGCATAATTTCTGTAATTCTTTTGTTATTCTTCAGAGGACAGATTTGCCTACTGCCATTAGGTTTGATCCATTACAACCACAAAATTCATTGCTTCATATTACAGTCTATAGAGCTCAGTCCAGCAACTTCCTGAAGAGTTTCTCTGTGTTTGGAGCTTGCTTCAGCAGCAAGGTTTGGAGTTTAGATCCATGTCTAGTGGCTGTCAGTGACAACAGTTTATTGTAACAAAGAGGGAAGAAGAGCAATGATCCATTCTCAATGTAGGCGTAATTTCAGGTTCAGGATGGTAGTGACCATTAGGTGTTTGTCAAGAGGCAGTCAAGCTTTGAAACTACAGTGTTGTGCAGTGTGTCTTTTGAAACCTTTGGATACACTGGCTGTCTCAGCCATTTTGCTATTTTGGCTTATGAACAGGAGTTTTGATCAGATGTTCTGATACCAGCCTTCAACTTGACAAGTTGTTTGCTTTGGATATTACTTGACCTGTGCATACAGACAAACTGGGTAATGCAAGGCTGGAAAGCAGCCCTGCAGGAAGACATCTGAGTGTCTTGGTGAGTCACAAGCTGAACATGAGCCAGCAGTGCCCTGGCAGCCAGGAGGGCCACCTGTGTCCTGAGGGCATCAGGGGAAGCATCGCCAGCTGGGCAAGGGAGGGAGTTGTCCCACTGCTCTGCACTGGGGCAGCCTCACCTCAAGTGCTGGTGGCAGTTTTGGACACCACAATATAAGAAAGATACAAAGCCATTACAGTGCATCCAGAGGAGGGCTATGAAGATGGTGAAGGGTCTAGACAGGAAACCATTTGAGGAGCAGCTGAGGTCACTTGGCTTCCTCAGCCTGGAGGAAACTTCATCATGGTCTACAACCTCACAAGGGGAAGTGAAGGGGCAGGCATTGGTCTCTTCTCTCTGGTGACCAGTGACAGGACCCCAGGAAATGGCCTGAAATGGTGCCAGGGGAGGTTTAGGTCAGGTATCAGTAAAAGGTTCTTCACCCAGAGGGTGGTCAAGCAGTGGAACAGGCTGCCCAGGGAAGCAGTCACGACACCAAGCTTGATGAAGTTCAAGCAGCATTTGGACAATGCTCTCAGGCACATGGTGTGTTTCTTGGGGATGTCCTGTGCAGAGCCAGGAGTTAGACTTGATGATCCTTGTGAGTTCCTTCCAACTCTGGATATTCTGATACTATACAAACACTTGTGTGAAGACTGTCGCTTTTATTCAGACAAAAAGCCAATCCCTGAAGCTGTTTGTGTTTCCGTCAGCCCAACCCCTACCCTAGCAGGCCCACCTTCAGCTTTGTCCAGAGGACTGGGCCAGCAGGTTTGGGGGTGGAGGGGGCTGTTTCTGTTGTGGCTGGGACTGGGCAGTTCCCACAGCTGCTTAAGGGCAGCCCAGGAGGGGCAGGGGAACAGGGACAGCTCAGGGATCAGATGTGTGAGTTTTCTTAGGGCTACTGTAGCGACGGGGCAGGTTCAGGTGAACTGGTCTGGCTGTCTGAGTTTGTGATCAGGTGGGTGTGTTCGTGCTGGTCTCCAGAGAGACGCCTGTGGAGAGAGGAGGTGGCTAAGCTGCAAGTGAGACACAGGGACTCTCCTCCACAGCAGGGCCCAGAGCTGGCAAGGCTCACCGCTGGGAGTGGAGCTGCTGGCATGCCTTGACAGAGGCACCACCAAGCAGGGGACTCCTCCAGGCAGGTTCACTGGTCAGCAAGAGGTGCCAATGCATCTCTTGCTTTCTAGAGCAATATTACCCCCCACTCTTTCTCATCCTGGCTTTGTTTTGCCTCTGCCTGTCACTCATGCAAGCTACTCTTGTCCAGGCAGGCTCAGTTTGAGCAAACATTTTCTCCAGTCCAAGAAGGCTCCCCAAGAGAAGACCCAGAAAATAAGAGGCCACTTAAAGCTGCTGACAGCTGCAAAAGCCTCAGCAGAGTTTTTCAACCAACCACTAACTTACTGCTGCACAGCAGCCTGACTAGAAGTGCTTTGTGGCTGTGAGCTGCCTTTGAAGGAAGCAGGAGCTGTGAGGGGGTTGATGACTCACCGTTTTCTCTTACACCACCAGCAGATTGCAAGAGAACACATCAGTATCCCAGCTGGCACGGCAACCAGGACTATCACTATGCCTATCATACAGCCTGCTCCACGACAGAAAATACTTTCGATGTGCTCGTGGGCATTAGGAACTTGTTTGGTTGTTTCTCCAGCCATTTCTGCAGAGCAATTCAAAGTGTTAGCTTGTCCTCTGCCAGTTTACCACTTGTGAACTTGCAGCATGTTTGATATCACCAGAATGTTCTCTATTTTCCCCCCAGTGCTGGTCCTGGAGGTATACTCCCACCCTTTGGGGACAGGTTGTCCCTCTGAACAGAACTCAAACAATCAGGAGGAGAGCACAGTGGGGAGCACTGCTGCTTGGCCAGTCACTTCTTCGGCAAAAACTCATCAGGAAGTTCCACCTGCAACTCTTCCTCTCTGGGCCAGCTCCCACACCCCAAGGGGATGGAGTCAGGCCTTCACAGGCGACACTTGAGCCTTGCTCTTCCTGTCTGCCTTTTCTCCAGCATGTGCACCCCTTGCAGCCACTCCCAGGTTTCAGGATGTGTCTCCCCATAAGGGACCCCAGCAGGACTGCTCAGTACCTGAGTGCTTTGGATCTGCTTGAGGAGATTCACCAGCTTTCGCATTCTCTTTTTTTTCTCCAGACTTTGGCAGCACTGCCAAAAAGCAGATACAGGTAAAGCCTCAGCATGGCTGAGGCATGGAGGATGCAGGAGGATGGGGAGGTTCCCTCTAGCTTCCTTGCCCAATATATGAGTCAGAACACTAATGTGGACCTCAGCTTATGAGAGGGATCCTGCTTGGGGCTACTTCTCTGTTTTGGTCGTCTAGGTACTCAGGGCAAGCTCTGGGATGGAGCTGCGGGGGAAGCCATGTTTGTGCAAGAGTCCTGTTTTTCATTGTCTTTGCAATGGGATCCAGATGTCTTGAACCTTTCAGCTTAGTTGCTGATGTGCAAGATCAGGCACTGGGGAAAGAGCCTGCTGCCACAAAGACATCCTGTGCTGACCACAGGACAGCAACTGCCATGCCAGAGGCTGGCATCGGCCTTGGAATGAGCAACTTGCATTTGACTTGGAAGGAGGATTAAAAGGTAAATGTAGTTTCTTCCAGCTAACTTACCTGTGGGATTGTGCATATGCTTGGTGACTGGAGACTTCCGCAAGCCATCAGCCTCCACGTCTTAAAGAAAATTGCTCATTAGTAAGCTATTGACACATTAGTGATAATTATTCTTTCAAAGGAAGGGACATTGAGAACTTACTTGCTCCAGGCTCGTCCAAGAGCTCCAAACCATCTTTCTTCCAAGCTGCCAGAGAATCTGCTAGAGAGTCAGCTAGAAGCAAGCACAGAGAAGTGTTTCCATTGTGTGTTGGGATCTTCTGCTTTTGTGTACAGAAGCACTGGATGGGGGTCAGGTAACAACGTGGGAGCCAGATATCAGTGGATTGCCAGAGCTGCAGAGGAGGACCTCTGGGCTGGCAGCTCAGCACTCTTCAAGCACGATGTGCAACACCCTTGGAGGAGAGAGGAACCCTTGGGAGTCTCTTAACAGGACAGTGCTTACACAGAGGAAACCCTCACTAAAGCACTGGAGGAAAAAACATATTGGTGAGAAGACCCCCCCCCCTAGCCCATGAAAGGCTGGACCAGTGCTGGCAGCTTACCTGCTTCCTGTGATTTCTGTGGAGCATAGTTGGTAGCGCCGGGATGCAGGACCATCAGGAGGATGAGGAGGGAGAGGAAAAGACGGTGGACAAGGGCCATGGTCCCCCTTCCACCACACTGCTGCTGCTGCAGTTGGGGATGGGGGCTGAGCAGTTGGTTCTTATGGCCAGTGCAGTGCCATGGGGCTCTGTGACCTCATGGCCTTGTACAGCCAGGGCAGGGCTGTGTGGGGATGGCACTCAGGGTGCTCATGGAGAGCTGCTGGAGCACCCTGGGGCTGTGTGACCTCATGGCCCTGGAATGAGCGGGCAGCCAGGGTGGGCCTGTGTGGGGATGGAACTCAGGGTGCTCCTGGAAAGCTGCCCTCCCAAGCAGGGGAGCACATCCCATAGGGCAGCTCCAGCCAAGGGCTGGGACACAGCCTTCCCACTGCAGGATCAAGTACACCTTCTACAAGTTTGCAGACAATGCCAAGCTGAGTGGTATGGCTGGCACACCTGAAGGATGGGAAGCCATCCAGAGGGACCTGAACAAGCTTGCAAAGAACCCTCATGAGGTTCAATAAGACCAAGTACAAGGTCCTGCACCTGCACTGGGGCAAGCCCCTGTAACAAGCTGCTGTGGTGTCTGCTTGGTTAACCAATGTAATTTCTAAAATAAGGCTAAAGGAGTATTTTAATAAAATATTGCATTTAGTTGAGTAATTCTGTGTGTAGAAGAGGTATAAGGGGAAAAAATATTGCATCTTTGGGGCTTTTTTGTGGTTCAACTATTTTTTTACCATGCCTTGATACTAAAAACTGCTAGAAAAACACATAGAATGTTTCAAAGAACTTCCCAGTTGTATCTCTGATAATCAGTGGCTTATCATACAGGCTTTCTTCTAGAAAAAGATTAGATACAATGAAGAAATTATTCACTAAACATGGTGAGGCACTGAAACATGTTGTCCATAGAAGTGGTGGCTGCCCCATCCCTGGTAGTGTTCAAGGCAAGGCTGGATGGGGTTTTGAGCAACCTGGTCTAGTAGATGTTCCTGCCTGTGCCAGGGAGGTTGGAACAGGATGATGTTTAAGGTCCCTTCCTACCCAAATCATTCTATGATTCTGTGATTGACTTGACTTTCTGAGCTGGGTGGTATCCAGGATTTCTGTCTGTTGTGGTCTTCACTCAGTCATCCAACAGATTTATTTTCTCTCAGTTCCTCTAAATCAAAGGTCAGTCTTAAGCTTTAAGCAAAAACATGACTTTCAAGCACACTGGCAGTTTTGATACTGAAAAGTTCTCTGCTTGTTGCTACACCGAACCCATTCTTTTTTTTTTTCTCCTTGTTGTCCCTATCTTTCCAACCCATGGTGTGTTTGTTGGCTGGACTTATCAGAAGGGCATCTATTAACAGAAGAAAAAGTCTTTATGTGGCTGAATGGATCAGTTCTCTGCCTTATGTGAATTTAGAACTACTTTCCCTCACCTTTGTTGCTGTGTCCTTGAATTCTTTAGTGAACCTGAAGAAATCTGATCTCACTCTTAAGAAAGATATACTACTTTTGGTATGTTATGTTCCCAGTGTTCTCTTAGCCTATGGTTAAAATTTCTCCAAGGGTGGGTTAAACTGTTCTTTTCCCAAGAGGTGTTTGTATTGAGTGGGATTTGAACTCATGCCTTCAAATATCTCTGTGGATGTATGTATTTCTTATGGCTATAACTATTCTCCATGTAGGTAGGGAAAATTCGGGCCATTGTGGCTGGCAACTCACATCTAAAGTTGTTCTTTAAAGACAGAGAGTATTGGTGGTACTATGCAAGTTTATTCTCAAGGTGGTTTTCTAATTCTGCATTAATTTACCCTAACCTCTTCCTTCTGGAGATAAGAGCCCACTGTGCCTTCCTTTTACTAGGAAAGGCTTGTTTCTTGCAGCTATCACAGAATGGTTCTCAAACAGTCCCTGGTGCTGGCAGACCCAGAATGCTACCTGGGTGGAACATCCCTGTGCCAGCTTAGTGCCTTCTGGCAGGTCTCAAACTACTGCACTTGCCTTGAGGAATCTCTCAGAAACATTTGACATGCAGTCTACTGAAGGTTCATGCACACCTTCAAAGAACAGTGTGTACAGTAATAAAGTATTCAAGATCATGTGGTCCTTGACACTGCAATTTTCCAGTCACTATTTTTAAGGATGCCAAGTCCCACCTCGCAGGTTTTTGAGCTGCACCAAGTTATACCATGAAGTCACTTACCATCTGAACACAGAAGAGAAGCTACTTATGTACTGGCTATGATGCCTTGTGAAGGCTGACCTAGACAGAGTTAAAGAATAAAGTAGGCATTTATTAAAAGGCCTCAATGGATACACCTTGGCCAGTACAAGAGCCCAGCCATGGCTACACCCAAGATGAAATCAAAATGGTCACAAAATGGACAACTGATCACGAGGTCTCTCACTTTTATAAGTTCTGGTCCATTAGCATATTGGAATTAATTGTCCAATTACAGCTTTAGGTTATGAAGTCCCATCCTTCTTGTTTTTCTCTCTTCATTCTGCTGTTGTTTATGCTCTTGGGTCTGAGATTTGAATCATTTGTCCTTGGTCCCCAGCTAGAGAAGGAATTGTTTTGTCTACCTAGTCTGTGAAGAGAGCTTACCATCCCCTAATATGAAGCTCAGAACTACACACTAAAGCAGTACAGAATCTGAAAAATATAAAAGCTAAAACCTGAGGCATCAGCTAACTGGTGTTGTGTGATACGGCTGTGCATCCCCTCATGGCCTTTGCTTTCTCAGAGGGACTCCAGAATTTTCCTCCCTATCTCTCCCTCTCCTGTACTCCATGAGCTCAGCCTCAGGTTAGGGGGGGTCTTCTGCAGGTTCAGAGAAAATACACATGTGCACCCACAGTATGCATGTGAACTGCATATGTTGAGAAAGTCTGGTAACTATAATCTCTTTTCTTTGAAAAATACTGGAATCATACAGTGGGGTCTTTATGACTAAAGATGCCCCTGAAAATATGTATTTTAGATCTAGTTTTACTGAAATGCTAATAGTGCTTTGTGTAGTGACTTTACTGTGATAGTGGCCACATTTAAGAAAAATATAGTAGCTGCACCCTTGTAAAAACAAAAAAACCCCATCAAACCCTTATTGAGATTGATTATTTGTCCTAGAAGAGGGTCATTTCACATGTGATTTTTCTGCAAAATTATGATCTAAAATTCATAATTTTATAACCCTGGAATGACTTTTCATGCTTTGTGTATTTTCATTTCAGTAAGTCTCAGCAGTTTTGTACCACGACAAAACTTTCTAAGTATCGATCTGCCTGTGGTGATAGAGACATTTTGCAAGTATCCTTTGAAGTATGTTTGTTCTTTTAAGGTAAGAAGGGAACTGTTCAGAATTTAGTGACCTAGCAAAACTTCAGTTGGATGTCATTTTAGACAGGATCCCCTAAAATATTTCTGTAGAGATTTGACATCTTTATCCCATCTCTGCATTGATTATTGTCCATGTGCCAAGCTAAAAATGAAATCTCTCACTTTCTTGTGCTTAAGAGCATATTTTTGGTCAGTGCTTTTTTTAACTCTTGGGGGTGAGCCTTAATAGATGTGACAAGAAAGCCAAAGTAAGCCTGAATTTAAGTCAGGAAAAATGAGATGTTCTTGCTAGCTTTGCAATATCAGAGTTTTATTATTTTTGTATCATTATACTGAACTAAGTAACAGGATATGGTAGTTTTGTTTTTGGGTTTTTTTTTCCTTCAAAAACAAGATAATTCCGTTAACTCTTGCTTATTAATGAACATAATAACGGATTATATATATACACATACATATTGATTAGTAGACTTGAATGTGGCTAATCTAGGAACCCTTAGCTTTAGAAACTGAAATGTTTATGCATGGCCATAGAGTAACTAAACTGTGTAGTTCAGTTTAGTAACAAGTCTGTAGAAGCAGAGGAAAGGTAGCACATAAGCTCCCATTTTCTGAGAACACATCAAGGTTCACACTGCCCCAGCTGCTTCCTGACTGTGTCTTCTTGCCAGGCTATTCAGGATGGAGGTAGGTACTGCAGTTAGCAAGCCTTTAACCAACAGTGAAAATTACCTGCCCGTGCCTCATTCTCACATGCACACACATGTACAGAAATCCACTCAGCTTTTCTGGCTAACAGGTAAGTAGGAGAGATAGGTCAGATTTCTGATGATATTCTAGTCATTTACTAGGGAGTGTGTTGGAAAATATTCCTAATCATGATTTCATACTTGGGTCTCGAGTACCTTCTTAGTTCAGGCACGGTGTCAGAGTTATAACCTTCCTCCAAAACCACACAAAGCAAGCAAAGAAGATGGTGGTTTTGCTGTCTCCTGCTTTCACTCAAGTTGTGATGAATGCAGGTTTAAGTATCCAAACTTAGCTCTTAAAAAATAAAAATCTGTAAAGGCAATTTTCTGAGTGGCTATGTTATGGCATAAAACTAATTTTACTCATATAATTTCTGTGAAACAGAATGGCAGCTAGAAAAATAACCTTTGTATGTCTCTCTCTGCATACTAGAAATACAATACATATATATTTATTTTTTATTACTTTTTTTTAACATTTTCTCAGATACTCTTAATGAACCTTAACTACATTTAACCAGGTACCTCATCTCACTATCAGGAGCACTGGCAGTTATCAACGCTGTACCCTGCTTTGCTTTGGATGGTCAGTGGATATTAAATTCCTTCCTGGAAGCCACACTGAGCTCCCTAATTGTAGAAAAACAAAACAGAGAGCTTGTTGGCTTTTTGATTTTGCTTGCTGGTAGTGCACTTTTGGCTGCCAATGTTGCACTGGGACTTTGGATGGTGACAGCACGATAGAACATTGGCTATTCTTCCATCAATTCTCAAAGTACACAGAAATAATGAATTCATTACCTTTTAAAATTTGTCCAGTACTAAGATTGAAATAATTCCTTTAGTATGAGACTGAAAGAACAATCAACTGGTGGTTGCTGTTTTAATTTAAAACTTTGTAACACCATGCCTGTGGTCATGGGAAATCTAATAGGAAAAAGTAGGAGCCTTTTTATTTACTCTTTAAGCACTGTATTAATTTTGGAGAAATTGCATTTTAAGATTTCATAGGGAAAAATCACACTTCATTAATTCAGATCTCAAAATAAGGGAATTATTTTGCCTCAAACATTTGTAAAGTGGGAGGAAAAAAACCTGGTTTATTTTATAATTTAAATAATTGTCTGTGTGGGCTCTGATCATTTCTCAATCAGCATAATCTTCAGTGACTTGTTTTGGTTTTTTTTAGTCTGGTATTCTACCAAAGTGGATTTTAAGAAGCCCTAAAATCTGGTCTCAGAATGGGGGAAAGCTAGGTAAATGCTTATCATGTGTTAATGGAAAGAGAGCAGCCATTTGGGTTAGTGGCTTTCCTTTCCACCTGGCCAAAATGACTGGAGGAATGTTGTCCTCAGGATGTAGATGAAAAGTGCCAATGTCTGCTAAAAATGAAGCATGTGGGAGGATAACAAAGCCCACATGTTTGTGTTACACTTTCAGTTGTATGTTATCAGATGCAGCTGAAGTTTTTTTAAAGGCAATATTTGTCAGCAATAGCTACAAGATAACTGAAATTTAGTTTCTGAGTGCTGAAGTATGCTGTGCACAGTTTTCCTAAGTGATATGTAATGTTTGTGGTGTTTTACTCAGAAAATAATACTGTGTTCTACCTGTTCACAGTTGAAAGTGAAACCTGTTGTTTTTATGGTGTCTATCTTCTGATGCTATGCATGCAATATGTACAGTAACTCACTGATGGTTTTCTGTATTTCAAAGGGTAATTTTCCTTTGCTAGGATTCATTCTGTTCAAAGATAGCTAACAAAGATACTTAGCTTGTCTTAGATATGAATTATTTAGAGGAAGAATATGATTGTGACTTGAACTATTTAAACATTTGGCTTTGCTTTCTGAGATGAATACAGACCATATCCTTGTTCTTAAATCAACAGTGGAAGGACAGTCAGTGTTTTATTGACTGAAGTATATCTGCTGTGCTTTGAAGTTCTTTAGGTTTGTAATGTTTTGTACCCAACAGGATTATATATTTCATGTCTTTTCCTCCTGTGATATATTGCCTAGTTTATCTAAATCAGGTTCAGTCAGAGCCTTGCCTCAATATAGGCTGATATTTAAACAAAAATGCTCTGGTTTGGAAGCCTAAATATTTGAAATAGAAAATTTTTGAAAAATACCCTGCAACTTCTGCCTCATACAGTGTTCCCCATAGGAGCTGCTGCAGCTCAGAGTTCCTTTATAGAAATGGCCTTTCCATCAGGAACTGAAGTGGAACCTAAGCTCACAGATCCTGGCCGGCAGGGAGTACTGAAACATCCATGACCAGGTAAAATAGATTCTTTTGGCACTTGAGGTGAAAACCTGGGTAGTTTCAAAGTGGGGCTGAGCCAAATTCCTGGTGTTGCTGCACAGATTCATAACTCTATGATGTTTGCATTTGCCCACTGATGCGTACTTTTGCACAGTAGCTTTCACACTTAAGATAAACTCCTTTCTTAAAATGATGCAAGCAGTAATGAGAAACCATGTTTATTTATTTATTGTTGGCTAGTTTATATCCCCTTCCAGTGCTGCCACAGGCTGGGTGGACCCTTGAAGTTCACGTCTGTGGAGTGGCTGGCCTGTGCCTCTCCTTTTCAGTCATTTCAACCCAGGCAAACTGGGACAGGTCCTGGTAGGAGAGGGTGAATCCTTCAATCCAGTGTGAGCTGGCCCCTTTGGGGACCATTAAAAGTAAAACAAAGTGCAAGAAAGGAAAAACAAACTACACCCTATAACTCTAACTTGTCATCATTCCTGGAAACACAGAGAGGTTTCAGAGTAGCAGTTCTGATGGGCCACTTGCCATCCCTTGGTGGACAGGAGGACAGGAGCAGCCTGGTCCTTGCACAAGGCCTGGCTCTGAGACTCTGTTCCAGACTGCTCTCTCACCTCAGTGGCTGTTTTCTTATCTGAGCTCTTCCTTTCAGTGGCTCTGTCATCCAATCTACAGTGCAAAAAACTAATTTGGACTTAGAAGTTTTAATGTAGTTTAGTAAGACAGGATATTTACTTTCAAAACATGTCAAGTTTGATATTTAGGTTGACTGCAATGGCTTGGAACAGTCCTTTAGCATAGTGCCTCTCATGGAAATGTAGGCAACAGATTTGGAAAACCAAAAGCTTCTGAACTGGCATGCACAAATTTCATCTGCTGTAATGAGGCTGGCAGGTTGTTCCCGGTTATTTAGTGTGCTACCAAAACATAAAGTTTTATCAAATGAAGCTAAAGCCAGTGTACTTTACACAGTCAGTGAAAGCCACAGTTCTACTGAGTAGAACTTCAGTCTGTGTCTGACCTCATAAGCAAGAAGAGGGTAGAGAAGACATTGGTCGTGGCTTTAGCAAAACAGACACACTAGTGCACTGTAAAGGCCCTAAATACCCTATCATGTATGGAAGAGAGAGTACTAGAAGTGCTTAAAAATAATTCATGAGTCCATTTCTCCACATGCTAAAATTTGACTGAATAAGGGTTGATTTAGGTATGTACAGGTTCTTTAAATCAAGACTTCAAGCAAACCGAGTATGAGTTGTGACCCAGCACATCTAGATTAGTGTGGACAAAGGTAATAGTTAGGTTGGACCACTCTCTGAAGAAGCTGTTCAGTAGGTCCTTTTCATTCTCTATAATCCTGACATATGGATTACATTCTGATAGGCATGTGCCATACATACACTTACTGGGATGATTTTTCTTTGAGTTTTGGTAATTTGTTTAGCAAGAGAAAACACAAAAGTACAGAGTGATTTTTGTGTGTTGGATTTTTATTGGAGTATTTCTGACGTGTGTTTTGTTTTTGTAAAAATAGGAAGTCTTTAAATTAAATCCTTCTGCGTCTTATTCTAATTAGCCCCTCAGAATCTTTAATACGGAATCCATCAATATAATTTTAGGGCATATTGACTGGACTATAAAACACAGCATTCTTACAGATTGGATGGCTGCTATTATTTATGTATATACTATGCATTTTAAATCTGTATCAGATGGGAAAAGTAATGTCTAATATTCAGAAATGTTATACTTAGCTTTTGTTTGAAAATTTCCAGAAGAATTCCATAATTATAATCATTGTTCTACTTTTTTTAATGAAGTTGTTTTTTATATCAACAAATACTTACATAGCATGTTCTGATAGTGCATGATACGACATGAAAATGGCAAACTCCTTAGCATGGGGGATGTTACATGCTCTTTGCTGACTTAGGAATTTAAAACCAGCTTGCTTCTGTACAAATTAAGTGAAAGAGGCTTCAGTAGAAAAAGTATAGACAAACTTGCAGATTAGTCATCCCAAATTATGAGCCACAGTGGAAAATTTGTTAACTCATCCTTTTTATTTAGAATGAAACAACCATATTAGTAGCTTCTGTGGCAACCGTGTTAAGAGTTAATGTGATAATTCTACATTTGTGGATATGTGTGTATACATACATTCATATAACAGATACATACATAGCCATAGGATGGATTAGTGCTTTTTTAGGGATAGCTTCCAGCAATCCTCCATATCCTCCAATGTAGGCTTTTGTTTTTCTTTTTCCTTCTCTCTGTGAATTCTCTCTATGGTTTTCTCTGGATTTGAAAAGAGAAATTTACGTTTTCTTCCCAAAAGCAATTCTTAAATTCTTTATTAACAGAAGACAAATGATGGGGACATGATGTAACCACAGCTACATGATTTTTGTTCAGCTGATGTTTAAAGCATGTTTCTTATTTCTATGAAGCCTCAGCTACAAGCATGGTAAACACAGCTTTTTCAGGGCAACTAAAAAAGGTCAGCCTTCACTCTTTACTGCTGCTGTTTGTGCTGTTCTGGAGAACTGGGATGAACTAGACTGTGTAGAGCATACTGAAGAAATAAAGTTTTCAGGACAGAACTCTCCATGGCAGTCAGGGTGTTTCAGCTTTCTTTTAATATGGATATGTTTTGTTCAGTTTAGCACATCAGCAATCCCAGCATTCCCATAACTTCCCATACATTTTACATGATGTCAAAGGGTGACCTGTAGGAATATTTTTAAAATAAATTATGTATGTCTTACAAATTCAGAGCTTTCATACAGATCTGGATATCACTAATGACAGATGAAGAAGGCTTATAAAGGTTTATATAGCCTAGTCTGTATTTAATTGTTTTAAAAATATGTGAGTTAAACTCTAGATACAAGTAGTTATTTGTAAAATATGCATTCTGTACACTTGCATTCAGACCAATTTCCACAACCAGTCTTGCCTCAGCTTTGTTCTTGTAATTTTGTGAGTAAGGAATCTTGAATCTTAACACAGGTATGAGCCAATATTGGTAAATATTTTATACCCTCTTTATCCTGAATTTCATGTAATGCTTTCTATTGATTAGTTATTTAATGTGACTGAGTTATCTGGGATACACACCCTGCATCAATGCAGCATTTGGGAACATTGCACTGGGCACTGCCAGAAAACAGCAGCTCTGTGACTCCTGGTCCTTGGGCTCATCCACTCCATCGTGTGAAGAGCAGATGGCAGCGTTTAAGGGCAGTGAAGGACTTCAGTCCATGGCAGCTTTATGAAACTTTCACACTGCTGACCTGGTGTGAAAGGACAGGAACAAAGAGCAGGATATGACACTGCAATTCCTTTCATTCCATTTACATTGTCATGAAACCTGAAAAGAACTTGTAATTAACATTTCAGAGCAGGAAGATATGTTTTCCAGCCCTTCACTGAATCATTCAGTGACTGGTGGTCAAACTTTTTTCTTAACACTTTGTCATTCCTTCGATAAATATGTGCTGAATAAGTAGCGTGGGTAGTTGTAGTTTATTTTGTAAAATGGACTTGGATATTTCTTACCTCTGGATGTTCATCCTGGGATGGTTTTTGCAGCATCATAGTATAATTGACCTTCATTGATACTGGGTTGAAAGTTTGGAGGCTATTTCCAAGTTGTTTTTTAATATTTTAAATTCATCTTTTCCTTACATGACATTGTTTTTTGATTTCATATACTCAGTTGATCTTATCTGAAGCCTGTCAATGGAATATGTATTGTTTAGAAATTCACTGTGGGTTTTTTTTTTCCCTCTACATGGCCTTATTTTTCACACTGACTCACAGCTGTGGAATGTTAGATTTCTAGACCCTTTGTTCCCACTATGCATTGTTCATGATCATGGTTTTTTTAAAAAAACAGGAAAAAAAGAAAAAAGAAAGCTTCATTTTTAAAATGTCAGCTAACAAATATATGGAACACTGAATAATGTATTGTGGTTTTGTTTTGCTTTTTTCTCTATTTAATTAACCAAACAATAAGTATTGTTTTCTAGTATGATAAATGTATCCTGCAAATAAATTCATTGTCTGATTGTTGATGTGCTTAAGTCTGTTTTTAAAAATAAGGTAGAGTGACATAATTCCTTATTAGTGGCAATTGCCATATTCTGTCATATATTCTCGCTTTCTTCCTATGTGATTCGTATATTCTCTCTGGGTACCAACAAGATACACCATCCTTTTCAGTATCTGACCACCTAAAAATAATAATAACTATAACTTTACTTTTCCTTATTTATCACTGTATCACAGTAGAAGTTGAAATATTTGATGCTGGATGTCATCGTCAAGGTAAGCAAAACCACTGCTCTGGCCAGTCCTGTGTGAAAAACTTAGAATGTCAGCCCTTCAAAGGTGAGCTTACATATGGCAACCTTTGATTTGTTTATCCAGGCCAGCCCAGAGCTGGGCACATCCCCTGGCTGGTTCTGGACAGATTTCCTTGGGTATCCAGGTGGTGTCTGGGCTGTGCTAGCACCCAGCACTGTGTGGGAGGGAAGCGTTGTTGCTGTTTCTTGAGCAAGCTCATCTGGAGCCAGCCAGGTTATTTGTTCTGAGAACTGAGCCGGCCTTTGTTGCCTGTTGGACACACTGTTACTTTATACAGGCAGAGCTGTTTCAGCAATTGTGGCTTTGTTCCCAGATAAAAGATTGCCATGAGAAATGGACACAAAGCACAGACTGGACACATTGGTAGGATTTCCCAGAGAGGTTGCTATGCAGTTTTTGCAATTTTCTGAATTGCATTTTTCTGGCATGAGGAGATGCCTTTTTTCCCTCTTACCCATGTTTAAAGGTAGATACAATAGCATTTTTTTTCTGAAGCATGTAAGCTTTTAGGAGAATTCTGAGGTTTTTCAGTTGGTTTTGAAAATCTTGTCCTTTACTGTGATGAGGATGTTCCTCTTGTAGCCTGGAAAAACAATCAATTATATCCTTATGTCATCCTGAGGAATGTTCCCTTATTCACTAATGTAATTCCAGCATAAAATTTAAAAAGAAGCCCTGTATCTATGAGTGTTATTTCTGGTAACTTTATAAAGAAAGCTAAATATAATTCTTCCTGTGATTATACCAGTTTGAACCACCAAGCAGAAGCATTCCTATATTATGCACTGAACTCACTTAAATATTTTTTAAGTATTTCTATGATCTTCTGATGTGACCTACACAACAAAATAAAATTTAAGGTTTGATTTTAATCTTACGGTGGTAAACAGAGAATTCACAACATTAATAAGGACTAAGCTGATAAATGTCTTGTAGCTGACTAAAATTTTCCCCTTTTTTACCTCTGAGAGAGGTGGGTCTGGTGTTTGCTTTCATACTTTTAAGGCTCTGGTGTTGTTTAAGTATAATTGGATAGTCTTACCAATTATGTATCGTATTATTTACATTTATGATTAGTTCTACCTCTTTTTAGTTCTTTGCAAGTATATTAGTGGCTGCATACTATGTCACTGCCACTTCTGCCTGTCTTGAAAACACATGGTCCTACATCCTTTTTTATTTCCCCCTCAAAGGAGTCTTTCAAACTGAAAAGAAATACTTTTTTCCTTTTTTCCTTTTTAATGTCATCCTTTTAATTTGCTGTTGCATTACAAAAGTTCCCGTCCTTTTATCTTTTATGGCTCTTTGAGGACATCTATTAAAATATTACCAGATATTTTTTTTCATTTCCCCAAACCAACTGAATTTGATTCAGTTGCCCACACAGGCATCTGGTGTGGTCTGAGATATCCTAAGGTGTTCTTAGGTTAAAAATCTGACTTGAAAGAACATTTTGAAACTCATCCCCCACTTGTCTCCTTTTGTCTCCTGGTGGATGAGTCTCTGGGTTTCTGAGACCTACACATGGGGCTTCCAGATGTGGGTGAGACCCTAGTGGAGATCAAAGACATTCTGGACCAGCTGCTGGATACTTGGAAAGGTATCTGAGGGCATTTTGTATCACACCAGATGCTTCCACGTGGGCAACAAATCAAGCCAAACAGATTCCTTTCCTTGCATTTTTTTCTTTTTGGCTCATGAATTACAGTAGACTATGAGGCTTTTTGAGTAAGTATATCTGACATAAAATTCATCTAAGCTTTTCTGTTTATGCAGAATAGTATGATCCAGACTGTTATAAAAGTCAGGCTAGCAGAATACATTCATTCTCCTCCTGCACTGACCTCAGGCCTGGAAGCAGCAGAAATTAGTGTTGCTGTCTTACCTACAGCAAGAAAAAGGAAGGCTGATGTTATGAGGAAAATCCCATCCGTCTCAGGCTGTGGAGGCACTAGGTAGAGACAAGGCCTGTGAGGGGTCTGTGATCATCTCTGCCAAGTGCTACAACTTTGCATTTGACTGGTTTTTAACTTGCAGGAGAAAAGAAATGAGACTTACAGTTAAGAATGGGATAAAGTTAGGGAAGGGAGTGATAGAGAGAGGTGGTTTGTTCCTTTACAGAATCATTAATAACTCCACAGTAAGCATTTTTACTACTTTTTTCTTCCCATTGAAGCATTTATAGAGCTGACCTGTGACTAGAACTAACAAACTTCGGTCATTGGTAGAAACACATTGGTAGCAAGATCAGAGGGGCAATAAAAGCCTGTTCTTCTAGACAGCAGTTCAGGGTGTTCAGACTTCAGAGTTTTGTCCCTCTCCCTGACTGAGGATCAAGACCAATCTGACTTTCAGTTAGTCTGGATGCAAAGTCAGAACTTTTCTCCTCCTGTTTCCACAGTCCCCCTTCAGCATGAGTTAACCTTACAAATGCAATTATTAAGAAAGTAAATTTTTTAAATGTTTGGCCCCTTGGCTTTGTTTTCATTCCTGTAGCTATTTGAATAACTAGCAGATACTTGGCCAAACCACCTATATCTCTACCATTGCTGCAGAATCAACAAAGATTATGAATGTGCATTATAAACCATAAGTTCCTGGGTACTTGCCACTGGTTATACTAACAATTTTTTTTTTTCTTCACTTTGACTGTTTACTGCTCTTTATTAGATGCTTGAATTTATTCCTTTGAAATGTTCTGGCACTTGCAGTGCTAAATATGCAGTATTGCACACAGTACTGAAGGAAGGAAAAAATGGGCAACCCAAAACTTGCATAGTGTGCTTTTTACAATAAAATTTACTGTTTCGTTTAGTGAACCAACACAGATAAGATATTTTATCATAGATAAAGGCTCTGGTTATTTTTCCAGCATTTATATTCAAAGGTACTCCTAAGGAGAGCACTTCAGTAGTTAAGCTAACTGGCCTCTGTGTACCGCTGACCTCTGCAATTAAATGGAGCTGAACCAGAAGTTAGACCAGAAGTTAAAATATTACTGTCATTGTTGTGAAAATTTCAGCAGATTATCAAATGGTAATTTTTCATAAAAATGCAGAAACCTGTTGTTCAGTTGATATTTTAACTAACTGGAACTGCACAATTTTTTAACCTCTTTTTCTTTTTTTCATTTTGATTGAAAATATCAAAAGCCATTCTGAAGAGAATATTTTAGCTTTCACTTATAGCGTTACTTAGAGGAGTTCTCTTTTGGCATGTGCAAATGATGGTGCAAAAATAAAACTGCATCATTTAACAAAGTGATGCTAAATGTGACACTAAATGTATAAATCACTCTGTTCTTATATATGTGATCATGAAACCAAACCTGTCGTGTTCTGATGTAAAATAGCAAAAATAATCCAGAAAATTAATGGTCATGCAAGTTTAAAAATTAATTATTTTTATTATTAATTACATGTAAGTAAATAAATTGAGGGGGAAAGCCCCTTAAATGAAGGCACTCTTCTAGATCAAAAAGGAGTTAAAAGGCAAAATGAACGTCTTGTCTTCTGCCATGGGTTTGTATACAGAGAGATATGAACTTGATAAGCACTTGGTTAACTTCTGCTGGCCTGCACTAGCATCAGTTTAGGTAAAAGTAATGACTGTTAGTGTCTTTAGAAGGCTGTGGACCATACAGGCTGTAGCTGCAGTGAAGTGGCACTGTCAGATCCATAAAACACAACTTGCAGTGAAGAAAAGTGGTTGAACAGCTCTGTCTGGGCAGGGGATGTGAGGCCACCCTGCAGGACTGGAATCCATCCTGCTGTGCTTTCTTGTGTGAAAAGGTGCCCCGGAAAGGCACCTGCAGCCCTTAGCAGGGACTTAGGCCAGTAGATCTCACTAAGCTCTACCATTAGGACCTTTCTTACCCTGAGGTCAACATCCCTCCAGAACTAGCTCAGATTTTTACCCAAAATAGCCCCAAGCTCTTTTGCACATGCCCAGCCCTGGCAGGAGAAGAGCTCACACACAGCGTCCAGGCTTGGGTCTGGCAATGACGTGTGCTGCTCCTCTTGCTTGAGGCTCAGCATAGCACTCAGTGTGAAATTTTATAATCCAGCATCCCACAAAGTGCAGCAGGGGTTAGTTCTGTCTTTGTAAATGCTGTGTGCAGGGGTGGGAGCAGATGGGAAACAGCCTGGGTACAATCCAGTGTCTGTTTAGTGAACCACTGAACAGTTTATGTAATACTGTAGGTGAGTTCCAGGTCTTGGCCAGGACCTACTTAAAATCGCCAGGACAGAGCCACAAAGTTTCCAGGAGTGTTTTAAATTGTGTCTTGGTTGTTGGGGTTTTTTTAATCTTTGCGGTATCTGCAGATGTATACAAACCATGTAAGAATGAGGTGTTTTCTTGCTGGAGAGGAATGTTAAAAGAGATGCCGCCAATTTTAATTTTTGGGGGGAAAAGCTTTTATTTTAAAGAGTAAAATTGCTTTAATATTTGAAAAGCTATTTTGCCTTTCTACAGAATTTGCTGAAATACCTTTTCAATGTTTAAAAAAACATTTTAACTTTCTTCCAAGTCTGAGGAGTGTGCAGCTTGGGCCATGGAAGCTTATGAACAAAGGAGCTTTGAAATAGGCTGTCTCCTCTTCAACTGCTCCAAATGTTTGACCTTGTTGTATCAGCACCAAAAATTTGCTGTTGTGCAGCTGTAAGGAAAGTCAGCTGTCTTAAGAACAGCTTAACTTATTAGTCAGCTGGATATCTGAAACTAGAAATTTTTGCTTGTGCATCCTGGGTTTGGAATGCTGTCCTATGAAATCTAACACTGCATCCAGACAATTAGACCTGATACCAGGAAATTGTAGGTCCAAATTAAATTGAGTTCTTGAAGTAGACCCTGAATATGATATGCATGTGAAAACAGAGCTATATTGTGCTCGAGCAGTAAGACTCTTACCAATATGAAAACATAAAGGACTCCTTTCTTCCATCCTCGTTCACCACAGGCATGGTCTGGCTACACTGACATTAGTGGGAAACATCCTGGCCCTATAATGAGGGGAGTATGGAGTGTTAAAGTGATAGCAGAATAAGGTGGCATGGCCTAAAGAACGGGGTCAGAACTGGACCTACTGAAGGAGGAAAACAGTTGCTTCAACGTACAGAATGAAGCAAGGGGCTTCTCTTGTAGTTAAAGCTTTTTGCAAAGCTCTTCACTTCTGTAGTGTAAGACATAGCCCTATTCTTCAAGCACATCTTGTAAAAGTTATTTTGTATTGAAGCATAAGGATGTAGCAATCAAATGGAATTTGGAAGGTTTTTTTTGCTTTGGGCTGTAACAAGCTTTCAAGGCTGCTTGTTGATTGAACCGGCTGCTGCTGTGAGGGGAGGAATTCAGGGACTGAACCCCACCTAGCTTGAGTCACTTGCTTTAGGCATTTGGTAAGTCACCCTAGCCTCTCTCTAGAGTTAGCAAAGACAGACATACCACCACAGATAAGCCATCTGAGGAGCACCAGGCTCTGGGGCTGCTTCTCAACCAACATACTGCAGACCCAGCCTGGGTGAGCAGCCAGGGCACAACCTGCTCCACAGCCATGTTGCAGAAGGACTGTATTAATAGATAGGATTGCTCAGAGCACCTACACAGGTGGTATAGAGTCAAACAGAATAATGAATGTTGGTTCCTACACTGCCTTATTTCCTCTTTCTTTCTTTGGCACATTTATGAATGAAAAGCTTTGTGTGAATAAACACTGGTTTGTGGCTGATTACTGTGCTCAAAAGCTCTTTATTCATGTGCACCACATTCCTCCAGAGAATGTTTTAGAACATGTTCTAAAACTTGTAAGTATTGGTCCTAATCATTCACAATTTTAAAATATTTTAGTCTAGTAATACAATATCTCTTCTTATATATGTGTGTCTTTAAGATCATTGAAACATGATGATGAATAATTTCTAATTGCTAGGTATCTGGAGTTAACAATCTCTTCTTATTTTTTTACAATAAAAAGAGTTTAAAAAGTAAACAATAATGCTTAAAAATACTAATGATGAAGATAGTGATTTAGAAATTAACCTTTCTAGAACAGGCTTAGAAATAAGCCAAGTGTATGCCTGAAGACAGGCATTCTCAATTACATGTGTTGCCTCACATCATCCCTGTCCATCTCCTACACTGTACATCTCTGCTGTAGGTGTAGATAATCACTTTTTACCTTCAGAAATGCTCACTAGCCTTTTCTCTGTCTTTCTGCCAAGGTCAAGTTTGAAGGCTGGAAAGCCAATTAGAGATACAACTTCCCTGTCACAGCTGACTGCCCATTCATTCACTGGAGAGGGACTTTTCACAAGGGTGCACAGTGACAGTACAAGGGGGAAAGGGTTTAAGTTGCAAATGGGCACATTTTGGTTGTGTATTAGGAAGGAATTCTTTACTGTGAAGGTGGTGAGGCACTGGAACAGGTTGTCCAGGTTGGGGATGTCTCTGGAAGTGTTCCAGGCCAGGCTGGATGGGGCTTTGAGCAACCTGGTCTAGTGGGAGGTATTCCTGTCTGTGACAGGGGGGTTGGGATGAGATGATTTTTAAGGTCCCTTCCAATTCAAACTATTCTGTGATTCTATGATTACCAGTTTGACACTGAATTCACAACCTGTGAATTCTTCTACCTCCTGCCTTTCCCAGCACCTCCCCCACCTCCTCACTTTGACATCACCTTCTCATTAACAAATCCAGAACCACATTGCAGAGTTATTAGTATCTGTCTGCCTTTGTTTTGTCAGTAATACATGATTTTTAAATGAAAAAGTGATAATTTCTCAACAAGCCATTCCTATGCAGCCAGGAGGAAGCAAAGGAGGAGCATGACATCTATGTTTTACTCTTGATTTAGCTGGGGACTTAATTAGCAAATGTATTTGTCAGACTTTCTGGTTTTTACATGTCTTCAAAAGAAATGACTGTGCTGATATGATTGACAAGGACTGCTTAGAGAATGATGACTCCCTATGTAATTATGTGTAGTTTGCCAGCTGTGGCAACAATTTGAAAGGCTGCACTTCTGGCCAGAGATTATTAGCTTATATATACCAGGTTACATACTTTCATACAATCTATTGCTTAATGCTTTATCTCCCTTGAGGTCATTAGCAATATTAGGCAAAAACCTGGATTCACATTGAAGGATGATTTGCTTTAGTAAGAAAGATGTTTTTACAGTGAATAAGCATTACATGCATCATGTAAAGATCCAGCCAAGATTCTGGAAAGCAACAACCGAACCTGGGTATGTTTCTAGAATTCTCAGTCTAAAGGATTTATTTTTCCAATGCAAGAGAACAGAAAATGAAATCTTCTTAGAAGAGCCAGCTTGCACACCAGGACCATTGCTTACCACACACTAACATTTGTGTTTGTGTATGTGACTCTGATTTACTTCCCACTGAAAGAAAAAATAAAATGGTTGGAAAAACTGAAGACACGTTCTAGTAAGGGCACTAACCATATTATCACACACAATCACATTAGTTTCCTGGACAGCTGAAATAATAGCAGCCTGGTTTAGTGCCTTGGACCAGTTTTCACTGGGTGACTGCACTTCACAGTAAAGCCTGCAATACATCTGTCATCAAAATTGACAGCACCTTCAATGTGATGCTGAGTAACTATGGCAGGTGCTGAGAAAATCTGCCCAGGCTTGGTTTTACTTCTTGGAGAACCAGGGAGATAATGGTTTGAGTAACAGAATATTTCCACCATTAACAAACTGGACTAAGTTTTACAAGACCTGAATTAAACTTTCAGCTCAGCCCATGTAAAAGAGGAACAATAATGTTTGGTGTTTTGCTGATCTTTTATCTTCAGTATCTGGATCATAAATTCTCTGTGTAGAAACTCCCTTTCCTGAGTGCAATGATGTGAGGATGTAACTCTGTTTGGAGAGATGGGCTCCAAGTACTGATACAAAGATGGTTTGAAAGTAGTGTGCACTGGAAAAATTGATTTTTAGAAAAGAGATACTAGGTATTAAACATGATCCCTGTCACACAGTCCAAACCCCAACAGCAGCATGCATTTTGAAAATAAATTCAGTCAAGAAGTCAGCAACAGTGCAGGAAGAGCAAGAAAAGGCAGTTGTAAACAGCAGAGAAATCAGAAACTGATGGAATGAACATCCTACAAAGGACTCAGCAGAAGGGAATGCAAATGATGGTATCAAACAGAATAAAATATGATTTAGGAAAAGAAGAAAGGAAGAAGCACTGAGAACAGACAGTGCTGCATTCAGAACAGGTTGGGCAAAAGTAGTTTGAATGGGAACATGGAGAAAGCTCTGCTGATTTCAAAATAACAGATCAAGATGCTGAGATAAATGAAAGATATTAAGGTAAATTAAGTATCAAAGAGCTATAGACAGAAACAGGGCTAGCAATGCAGCAAATGAAAAATCAAGTTAGTGGAGGGGAAATAGTTGGGAGAGTATTGAAGAACGAGGCCTCCAGTCAGCAAAGATTTAAAGTGATGATCACAGGAAAGAAAGAAAGAAAGAAAGAAAGAAAGAAAGAAAGAAAGAAAGAAAGAAAGAAAGAAAGAAAGAAAGAAAGAAAGAAAGAAAGAAAGAAAGAAAGAAAGAAAGAAAGAAAGAAAAGAAGAGAGAATGCAACTGAGGGACAGGAAGTTGAAAGGGGGAATGGAAGAGATGACTGGGACTTGAAACTGCAGAAAGAGTGTAAGGATTAAATAGAGGTCATATAGATAGTCATTGCTTCTCCCTCATTCAGAGGTATTTTGTGTTTTTTTATTATTTCCTTGTCTACTTACTCATGCAGCACGTTTTGTATTTACACCACAGTTGCACTACACGTTTTTAAGATGCGTTATTTCAAGCAGCCTGCAATTTGACCTTAGGGGAGGTTTAAGGTTTTATAGCAACCTTTTACCTACCCACCACCTCTTCTCAGGAAATTTCCAGTTCATTCCTGCCATGACTGAAATGCTGCATGATAGCATCTTTGCAAAGCCTTCAGAAACAGCACCAGGCCAAAAGCATCATATTGCTTCTCAGCATTCCCTCAAACTCAGTTTAATCCCACATATTTAGTGCTGCAAGCAAGCAATTTCAGAAAATTAAACTGGAATTTCCCTATGTGTTTATAACATGGCAGTAACGATAGATTTTTATTTGTAGTTAAATATTATCCTGCAGTGTTTACCAATTCAACATTCAAGGCACACAGGGAAACTGATTGTGGGCTTGACTGAAAGCCAGATGAAGGGAGAAAATGTCATTGATTCAGCTGTGGTTTAGAATTGATAAAGCCAGCCCAGAGAATGATTTGTGAATAAATGTGGTCCTTTCACTAATACATTGGAAGTGGAAATGCTTGCTTTTAAGGGCTGGAACACTTATGAGACATTTAACTCCTAAACAGTTTATAAATAGAGCTCTGTGTTGTTTTCAGCAGAAGGATATACTGTAAATGTGTTACTGGAGGCTACCATTCAGACAGACTGCACATGAGCCAAGCAATGGAATATGCCATGCCTGATGGTTGTCATATGAATAGGACAACTCTGGCAATAACACATGCACTATCCCTTGAAGTTCAGCTCCATGAATTATTATAAAGGTGCAAGTGAGGCTTACTAACAGAAGTAAGCCTAAAGCTAATGCTACTCACAAGATACAGTTTGACCAGAATTACCTACAAGCAGAGAACTTTGGTCTCTTTCCCATCAAAAAGTACCATTTTCATTTTGAACAAAACACAGGGGAACAAATTTAATATGTTTTTCTCTTGATATTATTCATGAATGAGAAAGAAAAACAATAGGAAAACAATAGAATGGTTAAGACTGGAAAAGACCTTTGGGATCCTCAAGCCCAACCATCAACCCAGTCCCACCACCATGTTCAACGTTAAACCATGCCCTCCAGTGCCCTACCCACATGTTTTTTGAACACTTCCAGGGATGGTGACTCCAACACTTCCCTGGCTAGCCTGTTTCAATGCCTTACAATGCTTTCAGTGAAGAAATTTTTCCCAATATCCAATCTAAACCACCCCTGATGCAACTCAAAACCATTTTGTCTTGTCCTGTCACTTGCTACTTGGGAGAAGAGACTAATCCCCACCTGGCTACAACCTCCTTTCAAGTAGTTCAACAGAGTGATAAGGTCTCCCCAGAGACTCTTTTTTTCCAGGCTAAAAAACCCCAACTCTCTCAGATGCTCATCATAAGACTTGTGCTTCAGACCCTTCACCAGCTCTGTTTCCCTTCTCTGGACTCACTCCAGCACCTCAAATAAATCTAATTGAAAGTAAAGCAAATTTGTTGCCAAGTCAGTAGTCTAAACAGTCCTATATGCATAGTAATAATGGGCTTGCTCTCGTGTTCAGAAATCAAAGAAATTTTTCAGAGTCCCTTGGGTTTACCCTGCAAAGCGACAATCATGTGGTATCATAAGGATCCAACAGTAGAAATGCTGACAAGAAGGGAAGAAGAATACTTAAAGAGTAAGGTGCTTACTAGTATTTCCTCTGACCATCTTGGCTTCCTCCTGCAGGTCTATTGCAGCTCCTCCCAAGTGATCCCATGGGATTTGTTTCCATACCACTAGGAAGCACTACAGCAAGTACCATGCCTGGGGATCAGAGGGACCCCAGCATCAGTCCTCAAGCCTGGTTTATGACAGGATAAGCCGTTATCTTGTAGGGCTGAGTCTTTTAATCCATCTACAGAGTTTCAACGCAGGACAGTGAGTGGGAAAGCAGAGCTGGGTGCTGCTTCTATGCTCCTGCAGTGCTGCAGCCAGCAAAGGCTCCACACTAAGTCTGGCTGCACTATGCTGCCCATAACAGGAAAACTGGCCCCATCGACCAGAAGAGCCATGGGCTCCGTGTGTCAGTGGCTCTCAGTGCCACAGTGAACCATGTCAGAGTGCAATTAAATCCGTGGAAAAGTTTTCTGGAAGAATGGAGTCAGGCAACTGCATAATTTGTTCCAAGAAGTCTGCATGACATGTTGGTTAAGTTTTACAGCTTTGTTTGACATACCCAGAAGTGGCTGTCACACAGAAAATGTATCTTGTCTTTTCCTGAGCCATTTTTGTTGCAAAATCTGTTATTCAGCATTCGTTGGTCAAAAAATGAATTCATACACTTTGTCATTAGTTCCCGCACACTTCCTAGGCAAACAGTAAAAGTTAAAGGCTGGCAGTTCTGTATTGTTTATTGTTACATGGGGCTCTGTCAGTTTGAGTATGTGATGAAGAGAAATACAATAGTGCACAATTTAAAACAGGAATCAGGAAGAAAATATAATCCAAGAGTTTCATTTCAGCATTCTCAAATATCTTTTTGAATCAGTGTCTTTTGGCATTGACAAGACACCAACCAGCTTGAGCTTTTTTGGCACAATGAAACACAGTATCATTGATTATGACCGATGAAGCCCTTGAAAACAGGGCAAAATAGAAAAAAGGTCAGGAAGCAGTGAGCAAGCAGAACACAGCAGCTTGAATTCATCAGAGTACAAAAACAAGGCCACCATATCACTGCCTAGATCAGCAGAGAAACCTAACCAGGATTTCTAGTACCCTGCAGGTACGACAATACATTCTTTTCTTCTGACAGCTTAACCCCTGCATAGCAGCAATCCCAAAACACTGCAAGCATAGGAGCCAGACCAAACTAAATTACCCGTGATTTGCTTTAGGTCATAAAAGCAATCTTTCTGTCAAGTTTTAATTGAAAAATTAAAATGTTTTCACACCAGAAATTCTAATGACATTACCTATTCACTTATGTTTTTAATTTTGCATGTCATGCTGGTCTAGTTGGGATTGGGAAATGACAAGAAACAAAATAGCTACTTGCATTTTTTCAGGATTCATGCATTCACAAGAGTAAGACCCTGAATTGATAAACTTTAAAATAAAGAAAATACAATTGCATGTTATTCCATAAGATACTCGAAGTCCTTAAATTACAGAGCCCTGTATGAATAGCCTTCCTTCATGTATCTGAACAATCTTTGTCTATTGAAGCAACGGGCATCTTCAGTGCCTATGCTTTGACATAACTCTCATCAAGGGAGTCTTTTGCTTCCAATTTTGTCCAGATAGAAGAAATTAATGGCAATTTGAATTCTGTACAAGAAATTCTTTTGCTCTATCTTTTTTACCAAGTCTGCATTTCTTTCACCATTTTCAGCCCAAAAGTCAAATAGATACAGTACTCAAAATCCTGCCTTTGAAAATTATCCTCAGGTGTTACCAGTAGCTGCAGGTTCTATTGGAAATCCCCTTAAAAATTTGAAAATCTTCCCTCTCAAGATTTTCACCTCTTACCTCTTTGAAGAAAACCTTCCAGAATTCTGATGCTGGGAAGAAAAAAAACCCCACCTACATTTGAATTTTGCATATGGTAAGTATTCCTATCTGATTACTTTTTTGATTTTCTTGTATTTGAGGTTAATGTTGCTGGCAATAATAGTCATTATATAAGTGTTGCAGCCAAAACCTCTAAGCAAACTACATGTTATCTTTTGAGCAACTGCTCGCTCATTGACAATATCTTTACGTGCCATTTTGTGTTCAGCAGGAGTTCTTTCAGTTTAAATTAACAGAGTGAAGAAGAAAACCTAAATAAGAAATCTAAACTAACCTGTTGAATAACTGGAGAATATATTAAAGACTGTGTAAGGAACCACTCAGATAATATAAGGCAAGTAATAAAGAACCATTATGGAAAATTTGTGTAGAATACCATATACATTATTCACAAGAGGAATTTAGAGCTGCCTGTTGAATTTGTATTTTTTAAAATGTCACAGCTGAAACAGTTTTCATCCTCAGGGGTGTACAAGCTAACAGAGAAAGAAAGTACTGTTACTACCACTTTTTGGGTGAAATAAACATTAGCAACCTAAGAATTAAAACATTGATCTCCTGACTCCTAACCTACTGCTCTAGTTTCTCTCAAAGTATCAGCTGAGACATTTTAGTAAAGACTGAGCTGATACCAGTGGAGACTAACTTCTGCAATCAGTATATCTTACCTGACAAACTTCTGAGTTGCAAGGACACATAAATTTTCTGATGTTTACAACAGGCTGTTTCAGGCTGAAAATTTTTATGTCAATTCCAAAAGGCACTTTGCTGTAATTACTGCCAATTACTACTTTATTGAGTTCTGGTGAAATTTCGGTAACAGATTGCAATACATTATTATTGTATTACCTTGTTAATGGGGTCAGTATTTTTCCATAGATTTTGGAAGATTAACTACTAGACTTTTGTCTGTTTCTCCAAATTTGGTTTATCCATTTTAGCTCTAATTGTGAAAGTACTTAGATGAGCTACAAGATCAATAACTTTGGATTATATTCTTGACTCTCCATTTTAATTTACATTGCATTTAAAAAACACAGAAATTTATGATTAGATGTTACCTGACAACTTCTTAGAGGAACTGACTGTGAAAAACCACAGTCTTTCACAAAGTCCTTTCAACTTTTTTTCTGTGATGTTATTTAATGAACTCAAAGATGGCCTGCAAGCAAATAAAATGAGATCATGGCCAGCTGAGTTGATCAGTATTATCTTACTGTATTGGTTTTTCCCCTAGAAAACTCATCTCTCTTTCCTAAGCACATGCTGTTTCTTATTTACAATAGAAAATGGAGCAGTTGGTACAAAAGTTTCTGCTAAGGAGAAAACTTGGAAAAAAGTAATCATGGCTCTCATCCCCACATGGCAATTCTTATTTCATGTTGACAGTATCGCTGAATAGAAGGAAATTAATTCAATCTGTTCAAGGCACTCCAAGAATGTGGAATTCACCTGAACTGTTCATAGGCAAGAGGAGCAGAACACATTTTATCTGATCTGGTTTAAACTGCAGATGAGATTAACTATATCTTAAAACTGGCTCTCTGCTGCTTCTGAATGCAGTCAAGACAACCAGATCAAATACAGGCTTCTGGATTGTAGACATCTGAGTTGGAGGAGATAAGTTTCATGAAGAGGGTGCACAGGAGAGCCTGATGTGCAACAGCTGTTCTGCACTGGCATGTTGGCCTATTTAGACATTATTCCTTTCTTTAATCTGGAAATGCCTTCGCAGAAGAGACCATTTTCTGACTTGGAATTCGTATTGCACTTGCAATCAAAAGTTTCACTCATGACAGGCATAATGGTAATACCTTGTCTCACAATAAGAAACCTGAACTCATCAGTAAAGTAATACCCCTTATAGAGTTCTGAGGGGTTGAGCTGAGTTTATGACTTAATTGTAGCTAGTATGAATTATTGGCATGTATTTAAGCATTTTGTTCATTCTCCTTGGTTTTATATTTTGAATGCTGTTACATACAATTCTGCCTGAAAAGTCAAATGACCAGGTGAAAAAGAGTATTGGTCTAACCTTGTCTGCAGTGCACCAGACAAATACTGACATTCTGGCTGCCTTGAAGGTAGCATTAAGTCTGTCTTTAACTTCAGTGGCAACAGAATTTCATGTAAGAAGCTCTGAATCCAGTATACAATACAGATATGAGAATAAAATTCACATTATAATTTATCAGCATTTCTCATAGAGTGCACGCTGAGCCATCATCACTCAAAAGAGAATTGGAAAAGGTAACTAAAAGGAACAACTTCATGAGAAATAATATTGTAAAACGTGCATATAAAGTACATATTACTGATGTCTAGTTAAGGTAAAACATCTTTTCTATTGTATTTTTTTTACACTCCCTCTCTTTTGCTCATTTGTTCTACTGCCTCCATGCTGTCTGGATGAATTCATTACTCTAATTTTAATCAATTTACCATCCATTCTTCTCTGTGCAGGGATTCCCTCCCTCCCTAAAAAAAACTTTGATCAGAAAGCGTATTATTTTCTTCATGTTATGAGAGGCTAGGATTACAAATTATTCCCCCATGTATATTTTTCCCGAATATAAAGAGTTTTACAAGGTATAAAAGAAATTATTTCACCCTGATCAGGTTTTCTATACTATTTACATTGTTTCAACTGTAGCTGCAGAAATTAGAAGGTGTCCACTGGATACAGAGTGCTGTGATGGAAAAAAGGGGATTTACCTATTCAGTGTGTTTTCTGATATCTAGGGGTAACCTCTTCCTGAAGTCACCTGCATACCATGGGAAATTATAATCAATAGACAGGATGCTGTAACTTGAAGGGATTGGAGAAACCTGCATTATTGCTTTTGTGACAGTAATTATTAGGACATAGAAACAAAACAGAAGGAGAACAGAAAAAAAAACCCAAGCAAACAACCAAAATCAGCTTAACGTAATAAACAAATGATTCTGTTGTATTGCTGCTGGAAACAAGGGCTGTCCTGAAGTCCCAGCCATGTCACACTCAGCCACCCCTAGCACTGGTTATCTGACCTCACCTGAGCTTGCCATCATTCTGCTTTGTGTGGGAGGAAATAAAGCATCAGAATCCAATTTTTTCTGTTATGTTCTTTTTGATTGTCAACCACAGGTCCTGTCCTGTACTCTCTAAGTCACCACTTGGGAGTGGTTTAGATATTCTATAGCTTAGGTCATAAAAGAAGACTGGTACTGGCAGGCCCTATCGATGCCTGAGGAGGTGCATCCAGACAATGTGACAGGCATGATAGAAGGTGGACAAGCCAGGCAAGTCATTTGGTTGCTATCCAAGAGGATGATAATCTGATGTGTTACTGAGAATCACCTGATGAGCTGCCCATGGGATCAGATGATGACTGGGGACAAAGAGTGAATAGGGGAGATTATCTGATAGGAGATATAAAAAAGGTTCCTCAAAGGCTATTTTCGAACACCAAGAGGGACTTCTTATAGACTGTAATTGTTCTGAGAGATGACACAGATGTTAAAGAAAAGCTTGATCAAATTTTGCTGCATCATGTGGTAAGTTCCCGGGCAAGACTGTGGTTGGGATGGAAAAGCAGTGTTCATCTGGCCTTTCCTTGTATTTTGTTTGGGGGTGAGGAAATACTCATTAGGATTCTGGGGAATTCTGTCAAATAGTCAAACATCTACAGAGAAACACAGAAAGAAACTACCAGGTCTGAAAAAACCCCAACCCCAAACCTCCCAATATGTGCAGGTTAAAGGTACGATGTGGGCTAAGCTTAGAGGATGCTGCTGGGAAGGCGAAGGTAAGGAAGGGTCTGTAAGTGGTTTCTGTGGCTACTTCTCAGTGTTATCAAAATAATTAGTTAGTTTCTGTCAAGATTGAAACCTGATTAGTGAGTGTTTTAATGCAAGTGAGGTGTCCCTGAAGAAGATGTGCAGGATGACCAGGATCCTGGGATGACTGGACTTAAGGTCTCACCTCCATGGTAAATAACCTCTGCCCAACGGAAACAGACCAGAGTCTATTTGGACCAAAGGAAATCCCAAGGGTTCACACACAGCACTCTGGCTAAAATCCAGCAGAGGGTTCTCAAAAAGCAGGGAGTATAATAGCTGCTATAATTTATGGTACCACTTATTTAAGTAATTAACTCTTATCTGAGTTTGCTAACTTCCTGAAATTGTTCTCTTGTTCTGTGAGAAGTCTTACATCCTATGATATAATTTGACTCTCCAGGGTCTTTCTTTGCAGAATTAAAAAAAAAAAAAAAGGAAAAAAAGAGTCTTTATTCAACTTGTAATCTACCTGAGTAAGTTTCCTGTTGAACTCAATATGCTTGTTTTTAAAGTCAGAGATTTTTCTCATAATTTCCAATAAGATGTAGACTCCACACTGCCTAAATTTAATTTGAAATAGACAGTTTGCTATCTTTTTTTTTAAGCCTCTAGAGCTATGCCCCAGCAAGCCTACATATTAGATAGAAAGCATCCAAGAGAGGGGGGATAAACTGTATTTGTTTTAGTAAACAGTAACATGCTCAGGCACAAGAGTAGAAATACGAATTAAAGAAGTAAATTCATTACAATAATCAGTTCTGTTTTCTTAGCTGTATTAAACAGTTGTTCACCTCCAGAAAGCATGAATTTAATCTTATATAAAAAGATAATGCTGTTTTGCAAAGTGGTGAATTTCATGTTTGGTCACAATTATGATACCACATTGTCACCTCAAATAATTTCTAAAACAACCATTAATTTACAAGACCCTTTCCCATCCCACCCCACCAATATTTTTCTAAAATGAAGTATTATCTTCCCTCTCCTACCTCTCAAAATTTACCATGACTTCTGTCAATGATAAGCAAGTACTTAAGGACTAGAGCTGTGTTCAAAAAAAAGAAAATACCTAGGGAAAAACTGATTCAGATGCACAAACAATGAAGATGATGAAAGCACTTTCAGGGGTTTGTACCAAGTTCTACCCCTCTTCTGTTTGCAGCCCCTGCTTTTCCCATTTTGGTGCTATCTTCTAGCAAGCACTTCAGCTTGGGGTAATATGTTTGCACATGTTATTCTGCTTCTTTAATTGTATTGCATTAATGTTTAACAATACTTTGAATATACAGAACCAGGCATGGAGAGAGATACGTTTAATTTCAAGGTTTCAATTAGCATTGTGAGATGGCCACATTATTCCCAAGTGATAAAGCCATGAGATATACAAGTGTTCCTAAACAAGGGTGAATAGAATCCTTGTGTGTGAACTCCTGTCTCAAATAAATTATCACTTCAGAAACTTTTTAGCCATTAAGAGAAAAAAATCTACTATTGTTAGGCAGCCCTAGTGAACCCTCGGCTGGACTCAGAAGGACCTGAAGTTAATGAATTTCTGAACAGGTTATAAACATAAGGAAAAATAATGTTTTTCTTAAAGGATGTTTCTTAGCTGTGTATGAGAAGAAGTTTGGTTTATCTTTCATTCCTGAGGCGAATTTAGGATTGTGGCAGTTTTAGGTGAAATATCTTCAGAATAATGAACAGAGGTGGATGTAGTCAGAGAGAATGAACAGGGAACCAGTGGTTAAAAATGTTATTACACCCTGCTTAAAAAAACTTGAGACTTGAAACACTTGGTATTGCAGCCTGCTGTGGTCCTGCATGAAGAGCAGAGGTTATGCAGGCTAAACCACACATCTAGTGCAGGTTACTGCATACTGTGCAAAGCCTTTGTCCCAACTATTTTCCAGTGCAAGATTGTTCCCATCAGCCGGTGTCTTTTATCTATCTACCTGTAGAGGGTATGGTCTCTGCCCTTGATTTTCAGCACAAAGCTTTTCAAACACTGGTGCCTCAACCTTTTTTCCCCACTTTCGCAGTTTCTACTGGTTTCAAAACACGCAGGTAACCTCACACTGAATAAACTCTTTCCAAACAGTCTGTGCTAATCTTAACAACGTGATGTCATCCAAACTCCACAGCATTTGTGAAACATGTTTTAATATTCCAGATCTTTTGATCTTGTCTCATAAATCAATCCCTTCATCTCTTTAATTATTTTAATTGCTCTTTTTTAAATTCCCTTCAGTGTAATTTTCTAACAGGAAGATTCCCAAAAATATCCCAGGCATGACCTAGTTAAGTAGTATGCACAGAGTAGTCATGCCAAAGAAGTGGAAGAGAATTGTGTTCGTTCCTTCCTCAGCAATGGGATCCTTCACAAGGAGGCTTAAATTCTGTGGGCTTTGTTTTTATGCTTTTCTCTAAAACCACATGTAATTTACTGTTTGCTTTCACTCCTACATACTGATATTGCAGGTTTCTTCCTCTTGCTGGATGTTTTCCTACAGCTCTACCAAAGTTTCCAAGATGAACCTCTTCTTCTTTTCCACCCTTTATTGAATTTGTTCATGTTGCTTTGCCAGCTTTCCCAGTTCCACCTAACCCAATGAGCAGCTGCAAAAGCCATTTATGCACAAGAACTGTCCTTAAGTCAAAGTTTAAGAAAGACTTCATACTGTTCTTTGGATTAATTCATTAGCTTTTTCAGCTCTTCAGCCCACTACAAAATCATAAAATCCTCATCATATAAAAAAGGACACAGTAAAACCACTGTTCTTTTTTCCATGGCAAATTTAATTAAAAAGATGATGTTTCAACTTTCTCTAAGTGCCAGTCTGAAATGGTTGGCCAATTGCAAAACTAACGCCAGGAAAAGATTTGGATGACATATTGACGTTCCTTTTTTTTCCTTCCCTGTAAACCCAAGAAAGTTGTTCATGTGTATGTAAGGGCATAATTTAGCAAGGCACTTAGCAGGTATGAACAAATACATTTGAAGGTACTTAGGTGGCAGCATCACTATTACCTTCGTCCAATTATTCCACGATAGAGAAACAATGTGATAGGTTGAACAGAACACAAGGCATTGCTCCCACTGAAGAAAGTAAAAATCAATCCAGTAAGCTCCTTTATGGAATGAGGAAACTGAAACCACTGCAGCAGCAACAAGCAAAGGTGAGAGATGCAAGAGATTTTAAAGAGCAGGGATTTTACCAGCTATCTTGTGGCAGTTGCATGCCTGGAAAAAAAATGTAGAGAGATTGAAGTTGGCAGCAAGGAAGCATTGATTTTGGTTAAATTAAAAAAAAAAAAAAAAAGAGGGCATTAAGAAAAATCAGAATTCCTGATGGAATGGCAACAAGGATACACAAGCCACCCAAACAGAACTATGTAATCCCCTATAACATCCAGGACTGGATCAAAGACATTGAAAGGGAACATGTAAAGCTGTACATTTTAGGTAATTAATCATAAAATCCCCCAGCCTCTCATGCATGAGCTGTGTCAAATAAAGACCATCTGAAGAAAGTATAGTTAGTACAGACCTGCAGATGTCTGTATGTCTTCTGATGCACATTTCCAGTGAATGTTTCTGCTTTGCTCACGGTGTCTGTGCAGAGCTATAACTGTTCAAAACAGGGATACTGTAAGTTTGCCCTGAAAAAATCCTTATTGAAAGTTATGGAAATAACCATGATAGCACATTAGATTACTCACTAGCAGTTACTTGTAAATCTCTTCATTTAATTGTGGAATAATGTGAAACCATTGATGCTATGGCATTGTGCAAATCCACACTAATTCATGCAATAAAGCTCCTAGTGACTGACACAGCCAAACATCTTCCCCTGTTCTCAGCACCGGTGAGGCCACACCTGGAGTCCTGTGCCCAGTTCTGGGCCCTTCAATTCAGGAAGGATACTGAGGGACTGGAGCATGTCCAGAGAAGGACAGCGGAGCTGGGGAAGGGTCTGGAGCACAAGTCTGATGAGGAACAGCAGAGGAAGCTGGGGTTGTTTGGCCTGGAGAAAGGGAGACAGAGGTGACCTTATGCTCTCTACAATTGCTTGAAAGGAGACTGTAGACAGATGGGGCCCGGTCTCTTCTGCCGCCTGCAATAGCCTGTGATAGGACGAGAGGACACAGTCTTAAGCTGCACCTGGGGAGATTTAGGTTGGACATTAGGAGGAATTTCTTCACAGAAAGGTTAATGGAATGGGCTGCCCAGAGCGGTGGTGGAGTTACCATCCCTGGATGTTTTTAAGGAAAGACTGCACGTGGCACTCAGTGCCATGGTCTAGTTGACGTGGTGGTGGTCCGTCACAGGTTGGATTTGATGATCTCAGAGGTCTTTACCAACCTGATTCTCTGATGTTGTGATTCTGTGATCAGTCTTGTAGCTAACTACTTCTAGATACTATTTTTCTGGGCTTGTAATTGCATGTGATTAATGTAATTTGTGGATTCAGCACGCTGTTTTAGTTATCCGTTATGAATAAAAAAGACTTTAAACAAAAGGCTTTAAAGACTCCCTGGTGGTGTTGCCTCTGCAGGGAGGAGCAGCGGGCCGCCTCCGTGCCCACGGCGGGCAGCAGGTGACACACTGCAGCCCCATGGCCCCTGCTGCTGGGACCGCTCCGCGACCGAGCACCAGGACACCATTACGGGAGTTCAGGGGGTGGGATTTCTGCCGGTGAGCCGCACCCCCAA
>VXBC01007689.1:482744-602492 GCA_013399945.1 Ploceus nigricollis
GGCGAACCGCAGGGCCGGAGGAAGGGAAGGAGAGCCTGGCTGTGGGCGCGCGGCCGGGCCGGGACACCCCCGCGGCCGCCCTGGCGCTGCGGCTGCACCGCGCTTGAGGCGAGTGCGCCGAACCGGGCTGGCGGCTGCCGCCGAGCGAGGCACGGATGTGGCGCGGAGTCCGGTGTCACTGCGGTGCTGCTCGAACCTGGTGGAGGACGCGATTGGCGCTGGAGCGCCGGGCTGTGGCAGGGCCTGACCCCGCGGGTATCTGCAGGGGGCACGTTCGGGCCGGGAGCTGCGGCGACAACCACGTTTCCCGGCGGCCGAGCCGGGTGGAAAGGTTTGATGGGGGAAGGGGGGCAGCTGCCGTGGGCGCCAAAGCACCTCGCTGAGTGCTGAGCCAGGCCGCGGGCTCGGTGTGGCCTCCCAGCACCCGCCCCTGGGCAGCCTGGCCTCCTGTGTCGAACCCCTTTCTCCTTCCCAGTTTGGTGCGAAGGCAGTTCCCTGCATCTGCAGACAAAATCTTTTGAAAGCTTGGTTTGAGAAGGAGGTTCCTGACCACAGGGGCTTTGCTGCGAGCTGTGCCCTTTGTGGCATTGCTGCATGTGCACTTCGGAGAGCCGGGAGCAGGAAGGGGAAGGTGTTACTGCAGTTGTTCCCGAAGAGTGTACTTTCGGGTAGTGTACTGTGGTTTTCACAGTGAAAACCTTTCAGTTTCCCTTTCACACTGAGTTTTTTTCGGGTTAGCCTTAGGTTAGTGGACAGGTTAGCCACTCTAATGGTGACTTAATGGCAAATGAGATAGTCCTGCTATTTTCCTTGCACCTTGTGCTTGACTAATCTAGTATGAACAGAATTGGTGAGCTAGACCAGTGTAAAAACTAGTTTCATAGAAACCAAACAGGCCTCTTTGTCTCTGTAGTTCTCTGAACTACCATGGGTTCAAGAGTTACAACGACTGGCTTCTGCAGAAGGGTGAAAATTGCCAGGGCTAAAGTAGGTGTATAGAAAATAAGCCATAGGTATGTTAGCTCCTCTGTGATATAAAAAGCGATGCTGTTCATTAGAGAATGTGGTACGGATCTTAACAATTGCTTTGATTTTTAGGTAGGCTTTTCCACTTTAGGTAGGCTTTTCCACTCGCCTTTACTTTTGAGGGCAATGTTTGCATCATTCTCTGACCAAGATGGATGTACCTAAATGGGTTGATGGACCCGCTGTAGAAGTGTTACTGTGTAGATCAAAGGAAGGAAGAAGCATTTTTCCCTTCTTAATTGTCTCAGCAAAACAGACCTCTTCAGTGAGACATGAAGATCTTTCTTTCAGCTGTGACAGCTCAGGAGTTGGTATGTACTTCTTATGTGGAGTTTTTCCTCTTATCTAGTGTTTATGGTCCAAAGCACAGAGTCATCTAAATAGAAGAAAATGGTGAATGTGCATGTGTAGTTTATGTTATAGGAATTAAACCTTATAGCTTAATCATAAATTGTCAACTAATTGAGTTTTTTTTCTCCAAATTAGATGGACAGTTAGACTTCTGAATGGTCTGGAATGCCATGAAATGGCATTTAGTAAAATTAAATGTTTGGTTTTGGACCTTCAGATCTTGTGAGGATAACATATTTTTTCTAGGTCTCAGCTAAAGCTGTTGCATCTTTCCTTCTGGAGAAGGCAGAATCTGTAAACTTGGTAAATGCACACTCCTTGTTCCTCAAAACATTAGCTGTGTCCTTGTTTTTGACAAATGTGCATTTTTGTATAGGTATTAATATAACAAAACTTGCCGGCTTATCATGGATGGGTTGAAAGGGACCTTAAGTGTTACCCTTCCAAGTTCTCTGCCATGGGCAGCTACACCTTGGGTTAGGTCAATTTACACTGAACCACATCCAACCTGGCCTTGAACACTTTCAGGGATGTGGTTCCCACAGCTTCTCTGGGCAGTCTATCCCAATGCTTCACCACCCTCGCAGTCAATAACTGAACCCTCTTCTCTTTCAGTTTGAAGCCTTTCCTCCTTGTCACTCCAGGCTCTTTTTCAAAAGTTTCTCTTCAGCTTTGAGTTCCCTTCAGGTACCGGAAAGCTGTAATTAGATCACCTCAAAGCCTTCTCTTTTCCGGACTGAACAATCCCAATTCTCTCAGCCTTTCCTTGTAGAGGAGATTCTCCATCTCTCTGAACATCCTGAACTTGGCCTTCTCTGGACTTGAACAGGTCCATGTCCCTCCTGTGGTGGGACCCCAGAGCTGGAGGCAGCACTGCAGGTGGGGTCTCACCAGAGCAGAGGGGCAGAATTCCCTTCCTCACCCTGCTGCCCTCAGTGCTTTGGATGCAGCCCAGGACACTGTTGGTTTTTTGGGCTGCAAATGCCTGTTGCTGGGTCATGTCCAGCCTCTCACCCACCAGCACCCCCAAGTCCTTCTAGGCAGGGCTGCTCTTGATCTTTTCATCCCCACACTTTGTTGATACAGGGAGTTGCCCAGACCTGGGTACAACCCTTGGACTTGGCCTTGTTAAACCTCATGAGATTCCCATGAGCCACTTCTCAAGCTTGTCCAGATCCATTTAAATGCCCTCCCATCCTTCAGGTGTGGCAACCATACCACTCTGCTTGGTGCCATCTGTAACTGGTCTCTTTGTCTGTGTCATTAATGAACATACTAAATAACTGGTGCCAGTATGGGCCTCTGAGGGGCACTTTTTGTTACTGATGTCCATTGGAATTCTGAGCCACTGACCATGATCCTCTGGATGTGGCTGTCCAATGACTTACTTATGCACCAAACAGTTCACCCACTGAGTTCAGCTCTCACCAATTTAGAGAGAAGGATGTTGTGGGCGATCATGTCAAAGGTTTTGCAGAAGTCCAGATAATGGCATCTGTACTTTTTAGGAAGGTTGTACAATAGTTTGTTTCATTGCAATACATCTTGCAATAACTGTGCATGGTAATGGTGGGGTTTTTTTTAAAGAATCTGCTTGGTCTGAGTCATTATACATGGTTGAAATAATCTCTATATGTTTCTCACTGTTCACTTTTAACATAGCAGCTATCCAAAGGCATCATTGTAATTGTCTACCATCAAGATTGAAGATGACTGTAAAGGCTGAGATGTTAATAGTTCTCTGGGATCTGTTTATCACTTTGTTCTCTGGTATGTGTCTCTTGTCTTGTTCCTCAGTCTTCTGAGGTTTTCTGTGAGTAAAGGATGCAGGCTGTCTTTGTCACTGGCAGGGAAAAGATCTACAGGATACAGCTCTGCATGAGGAAGATGGGATTTTGTCATGTGTTAATACTTGTGCAGCTGTTAGCAACTGCTTGTGCTGCAGAATGGTGTGGATTCTGGTGGGTTGTTCTCACTGGCTGACTTGGCATGTTACAAACCCTTTCAATAACAGCCCTGGTTTCTTCAGGCAGTCCAGTTCTCTTGGAGTAATGGACTGTGGAGCGTGTCATGTACATTCTTCAAGACTGAAATGTTCTCAGCAAGAATCGTGAGACTGATAACTCTTATGTAGCCATTTCTTAGTGTTTGCAGTCATCACTTCCATAAGGTTGTTGGAAATGCCAGCAATGTCACTAAAAACGAGGGTCTGGGGAGTTTGAGAAAACAGATCCTCTTGTGTTGGTTTGAGATGGGGGAACACAATGTTGCCTTGGGAATGGGGTTGCATGAGATGATTAAAGGCATGTACTTCTGCTAAAAGCAGCCAGTTTTTTTCAAACTTTTCAATAAATTTTTTTGTGTACTACAAAAATCTATATACTATTTTAAAAAAGACCCTTTTGCCTGTCTGTGTGTTGTCCTTGTCTTTTTTTGTGTACTACAAAGATCTATATACTCTTTAAAAAAAGGCCCTTTTACCTGTCCTTGTAACTATTTCCTCTCATTAGGCACCTCATTAGTTTTTTAGGAGTAGTCAGTTAAAAATATAAGCGGGGGTGAATCTTTTGATAGCTGGATAGCACAGCCTGAGTTTCAATAATGGTCTTCTCAAGAGCTGGTTAAATTAGCAACTCAAGAGCTCAGCCCTTTGAACAGAAGTATTTTACTTATCTGTGACCCTGGAGATAAACAGACAGCTTTAGCAGGCAAACAGCATAGTGTTCCCTATCCTAAAATACAAGAAGACTATTTTAACATTTATAAAAATGGCAGCTCACTGATGTTCTTTAATTGGGGCATAGAAAGCTTTAGGTGTGGCCTTTTTGTTAGTCAGAAGAGATGAATTTGAGACTCCTCAAGTTACTTAGTTATTATGAAAGTCTGTACATATTTGATGCCTTATACCTGTACAGAGTTGATTTTAGATTTACTGTATGTTGTAAATCTGCTTGCACATGGGAGTTTATCCATCCATGCATGAATGTGTCAGCAAAGCTTAGTTTTCTTGGTTGTTGAGTATTGAACTGATGGATGTTCTTCAGGTTTCTCTAAGGGTGGGAGGAGAGAGAATATGAAGACTCTTGTGAGATTTGGGTTCTTTGCTTCAGAAAGTTGTTTTGAAAGGCAAATTAGTTGGAAATCAGTTTGAATTGTCTTCATGTTTGTTGTTTGGGATTATCGATGAGGGGATTATAAATAGTGCATGGTACAGTGGCACAAACAGTTGTGCCTGTAATACTCAGGGCCAGGGCACAGATGAGTGAGCTGGTGGAGGACAGCAGTGATTACCTGAGCTGGCACAGTTACTAAAACAAAAGTTTAGGAGGCTTTTGGGTGAATTACACACTCTGGGAATGCTGGGGTTGGAGAGAGTGCAGGTAGGGCAATGCTAAAATTTAAGAAAAATTTTAAGTGAATGTGTGTGTGTGCACATGATCTGGATTTCCTCAAATTAATATTTTCAAGGAGATAGAAGGAAGGGAATGACCTTTTGTAGGCTGAGCATCCTCTGTCAGTAGCTTGCTTCCTGTCTGCAGGGTTGGGTCCACTGCTCGATTCTGACGCTGCGGGGTGGGGGGGGGAAATGAACTACCAGGTGTTCTAAGTTACCCTCCTAAATATTCTTTCAGTATTGAAGTTTTTACTTAGGCTATCAAATTGTTAAATATTGGAACTGAATGCAGTTAAAATAATATTTTCATTCTTGTCTTTGTTTGGATTGGAAGTCTTAATGTTCTTCATGGAGCAGTACTAAAGTTTTATGTGCTTATTTTTGGCTGTGTTGATCTAAACTTTTGAAGGGGAGAAGACTTGACAAGGGTTTTGAATTTTACACCTTTTAAAAGCTTTTTTGTTGAGTTTCCTTACTTTAAGATCTAATTAAGAAAATGGTTTTCTGAAAGGGTAATCTCCTGGGAAGAGGAGTGTTTAGGAGAGCTAAATACTGCAGGGAGGGGGGGTTGGGGCATGCCGCATTGGCTCTTTCTTGCTGCTGTCTCTGAAATCTTTGCCCTAACTTCTACCTGGGAAAACACTGCATGAGTTCAGTTGCTTGTGTTTTGAACTGTGTCTTGCTGTAATAAAGGCAATTTGGAACTGTGCTGGTTTGGTTTATTTAGCAGATAATCAACAGTTCTAGATGTTGAATCATTGTTCATCCCATACTAAGTGTGGAAATAGCAGAGAATGCAGGAAGAGATGACTGGCATTGAAAACCTGATATTTTTCTTGAAAACTTGTGGTTTCTTTCTCAAGTAAGTCAATCTTGTGTATGAAGGAGGAATCAGTATTAGTCTAAGCCTAAGATTATAAATAAAACTCATCAATAAAAGATTTGAGCACTTACCTGTATAGATAGTTACTTTTTATTTGATGTTCTCTGGTGGGTACTTTTGTTGCCTAATGTACTAGAGATGCTAAGGCTTTGTTTTTTCCTGTGAGACAGATTTTGATTTTGTGGCTGGAACTGGCTGCAGTTAGCTGTAAAAACACGTTAAGTACATTTGAACTTCTTGTGAGGGAATGGTATCTCTGATCCTTATAGCTAAATTTGACTGGTTCTGTCAAGCATTGGATTGTCTGAAGTGCTGAAACATCTGATTGCAGTGATAACATGCAGATGACAGGCTTATCTCCTTACCTTATTGATTTATGGTATGTGAACAAAATTTGCTGACTCCTTAGCTATGATCTGTATGTGAAGACCATGTAAATAAGGATTAAACAAGACTCTGATGTCTCTGGAGCTTGCAACTGTGTTATCAACCTTGGCTAAAGGTGTGTTTGCAACTGCAGTCCAGGAATGGGTCTGTTTTGGTTGTGTTTCCTTAGCAGCCTCCATGAGTGATGTGGGCTCAGCCTGTGCCTTTGTCTGGGCTGTTGTGAGCTGAGCCCTGCAGGTCTCCGCGGTCTAGTTCTGGCAGGCCTGGACCAAGAACTGGCCTGCTGAATGTCAGAGCACAAATGGGGCTTGTCAGGAGGTGTTAATACAGGTATTAATAGCTTTCCATTTTTAGCAGTAACGACTGCTATGAACTCATTGCCTGCTTTGGTTGGTTTCTAGTTTTGAAGATTAAAATGCTTTATGACTGGAACTCTGAAAATATAATTATCTGATTCTCCAGCATGATGTCAAGTTCTCAATGGCTGCTTGCTCAGACATGAAGGAACTGTCACCTGCAAAGGTGAAGGCTAACAGTGTGGGAGATGGTTTTTGTGAGGCTCTGGTTTGAGGCTGTAGAGCAAATTCTTGCTAGAAATGAAGACTGCTTTTGACACATCAGTGTTTCCCATTTCAGATACATTTCTCTGACCATGCCTCTGAAATATCAAAATAAAGGAAAGAAAGGAGAGGAAAGTATATAGGACAAGTACTATGCTTAATATTCATCTAGTAGATGGTCAGGTCATAGGTGATTAAAGTGGCTTGAAAGATGTAAGTGACCAAAAGAACTGACTTTATTTGGACTTGCTGAAGTTCTGTTACCAAGTGTTTTCTTCTCTACAGCTTTTTTTTGTATGAAGGGGCTTACAGGTATTTCAAGAGATGCTAAGGTTTAAAATGTGAACAGTCTTTGTATGCCAGCTGGTGGACTTCAGTTGTGTGTTACTGGGAAACAAATGAGGTTTGTTAAGACATTGAAACTACATCTGGTGATACTAAGGCTCAAGTGGAGGCCTGTGTTTTGGGGGTTTTTTTTTGGAGTTACCAGAGAATTGCTTTGTGATCTGTTGTGCACATTTCCAGAAGATGGGCATTTAAAAAGTTAACTGTAGTAGGATGTCATATCATTGCTAACTGCAATTAGATTCCAGGTGGAGGAAAATACTTTTAAAGCATATATTTAATTAAAAAATAGAGAAAGAAATAATTTGTCAATGTCAGAGTGAATGGGGGAGACTCTACTAGTGATTGAAAATATGGTCCCTAATGTGCTTCCAGACATGATGGTCTTCTAAAATTTTGCCAAAAGCTAACAAGGGAAAACCCCTCTCATAGGTCTTTGTGGTGGATTCTTTTTAATTTTCCATAATACATTGTTCTACAGGAATCATTGTGAGTGAGCCTTCAGATACTGATGAATCCACAACCTGTATTTGTGCAGTAAATTAGATTTTTTGATAGCCCTAATATAGCAAATCAAGTAGAGGAAGGGTGAAGGAATAACTTATTTTTAGTGTATTTATTCCATTATGGAAGTGGATGGATCTCATAGACCTGTATTTGCTGAAAGCTTGAGATCTTCTGTGGAATTCTCCTTTGAAAGTGATTAGGGAGCTAATACAAAGGTGGTAATAGTGCAGGGGAGGAGAGAATGTTGAATTCTCCTTTTTGTAGCTGGGTATTGTTAATGCTTTGAGAGCTCGTTCTGATCATGCTTGTTTTACCCACAATTTCCTAAACGATCCTTGGATGCACAGAGTGACTCTTGTTGGCTCTGGTGATCACATGGAAGTGCCAGTGAGTTCAGTGGCACTGATGTGACACTGCATTTGCCCATATTCACTATGTAGCTGGAAATCCTTAAAAACAGGAGTGGGGAAGGTATTCTGTGGAAACCTTTGAAAAAAGCAGCCTTCTACTCCTAACCTTGTGTAATACATAATGCAATAGAGTGTGTGCACACTAGGAAACTTGATGATCTATTTTCTTGTGGATGAATGAGTAGTAGATGACAATTTCCACCTGCTGCCCCCTTAAGCCTCATGCCATACATGATTTATTGATTTCTGTGTCTAAGTCATCATAATGAGGATGGTCCTCCTGGGTGCAAATTGATTGAAAGGAGTAATTTTAGTATAATTTTCTGCTTCCTCGTGTTTTCTTCTTTTGCAGAGCTGTCAAGGACAAAACAAAGGATTTTTCCTGTGTGTGTGTTCTGGTGGAAGACTTTGAAACTTAATACCCAGAAGGTGTATGTTGCTAAAGCCAGTTGTTACTCATTTGCATCTGTTAACATGTCAGGAAAGAGCTACCTGCTTTGTTCTGGGCAGTTATGAAAGCAGGGGTCTTGGAGTATGCTTGGAGGGTGTACTTTCAGTCTTGTGATGTGTGGGGTTATTTTCTTGTTTGAGTTCAAGACTCAGCTTAGGCAACTGTTGGCATTCTGACTGTAGTTGAGCCTGCGATGTTGCTGTGAAAACTTCTCTAGATAGTCTGTTTCAAACACCAGTGTGCTCTGCTCACTCATTTTCTGTGCAGGCAGATCCTTTTAACTAGCACAAAAGAATTACAATTCTCAAGTTTTCTAGTTCTAAGAAAAAGATTGCTATGTAGGAGTTGATGACTAAGTGATAACAAGTTATCTGCAAATTACTATGTACGGCTTTACCTGGTCACATACAATGGAGAGGGGGACCTAGGGAGAGGAGGCGGCAGCTGTTGACTTTCCATAAACTGTTGTGACTTTTAGCTTTTTTTTTTTGTTTTTATTTCTGTTTTCTCAAGTGCTAAAAAAATCTAGGACATGGAAAATACATGGGAGCCTGAAGCTTCTCCTTGACTCTGGATTTTTAAAGTTTATGAACAGTTTGCTCACCAAACATTTCTGCTGCACACCTCTTAATTCTGCAGTTTTCTGGTGGTTAAGATTGAGATACTGGCTTTAATGTTGGCATTGGAAAAATGCCTTGGATCAGTCTGTGGGTGAGAGATTCCCTGTACACCTGTGAGCCTGAGGACACTATTTCCAGTAAGAGGTGGTGGTAGAGGGGGCTGCCAGTTTGACTGTGGTGAGCTCAGTGCCAGTGCAGTCAGGTGTGCAGCTGTAGCAGGTTGGAGCCACCCCCTCCTGCTGCTCTTCTTGAACTGTCCCTGGACCTCAGCTGCCTAGAAATGAATCTCTTCTGTCAGGTGTGTTCCTTTCATCACTTGTATGTGATGCCCTCCTACTCTGTGTCTGTATTTCCTTTTCCTGTAAGAATTTTGAAGAATTGGAGTTGATAGGTAGATTGCCTATGTGCAAGAATATCAGAATTGCAAAACATAAAGACTTATGTTGAAACAACCTAAACAGGTCTGAACTGAAACAATATGCCAGCAGTTCAGGTTGCTATTTACTATTAGCATATTCTGAATCTTGATTCCTAATGTATGCTAACTCTTTAATGTATTCTTAGTGAAGCACTTAGTTTGATTTGTTTTCTTCACCTTTCTCTACTGAATATTTAGCTGCCAAGGCAAAATTCTTCAGTTGCAGAATCATATATAAATGCTTTGTGTTTTATTGTTTTGGTTATGCTATATTCTTAATTGTTAGAAGAAATGATTGAAAATCAAGGTAAGAAGAATTTAAAGTTGGAAATGGGGTGAATATTTTCAAATGAGAATTAATCTGTTCCCATAGCTTACTGAAATTTTGTTAATTGTAGGGCATGAAGAAGTCTTAATCCAGAATATTTTCAGAGATAGGCTGGCTCAATAGCAGATGATTCCAGCACTGAGCTCAAGTGTCAGGGTTGAACTAGCCAGTGTTGTGCATGAGGCCAGACTTGATGCTTACAGCGACTCTAGACTTTGCTCTCATGTTCACAGATTACTGTCAATTACTGACTGCTTTGCTGCTCAGATTCAGAGGAACATCTGCAACTGCTGCAAGTCTTCTCTTCAGACGTGCTGGGGTTCAAAAACATTTTGGCTAAACTGGGCATTAACTCTCCTGAAAAATATATATATTTCAAATCCTATACATAGTGGATTTTGTTCCTGTTCTCTAAAGTTGAAACTCCGGACATTTTTCATTACTTCTGGAAAATAATTATCAAATGCCTAAACGAGTGTTTTATACTTGATATCCAGAGTTTGTTTCTTTTGTTCCTGAATAATCAAAAAAGTAATGACTACTTGAATAAACATTTAGATGTAGATTCAAAGGTGTTCCTGTTTTAATCACCATTGTCCTATTTGCTTATTAATGCTTGATAAGAGCATATCTGAGCTTAGAGTGAGGTGGTGACAAGTGGATTTGGGTGAGATATCTTGAGATTGCTGAAACTTCCTGATGCCTTCAAGCAACCACTTACGCCTCAAACATTTTATAAGGGAATCTCCAACTTGAGAGAATTAATTAGCCCTCCAAGGCAAATCTTGTGTGGTATAACTAAAAGGATACCTGGTGAAAGAGCATGTTGTTGTTTTAATTTCCTAAAGTTAATAGCATAATAGGGAGAGCTTAATCAAGCTTGTGCCTGGGTTCTTAGCAAAGAACTCTGTGACTGAGTGATGAGCTGTATGTGAGGGGTTGATATGTTCATGGAGCAGAAAAATATCAGTGGTGATTTGTCCTGCAGTGTCTGCCAAGATGCAGCTAACAGGATTCCTTAAAGCTGTTGAAAACAGGCTAAATGTGGTATGACTACTTCAGTTCTTTCAGTCTGTTCACCATCTTGCTGCTGTCTTGCAGAGGTGAAGTGGTTTGGGGGTTGGTTGGACACCAGTTCAATTTGGATCTCATGTCATTTTACTCTTGGCCCTTGGAGGCTATGGCATGCATTATTAAACAGGGTTTTTAATGTTTTTGTGGTGGTGGCTTAAGTAGTAAATGGTGGAAGTAGGCATTTGTTGTGAAAAAGATGGAGAAGGGAAAGGAGTTGGGCAAGGAAGCAAATTCTACTGAGGAAGTTGGGACTACGTGTCTGAAGTGACAAAAATTCTTTGTGAATGTACTGGCATTAGAGCAGCTGCTCTTACCTTCTCCAAAAATGGCTGATGTGTGCCAGAAGCTGCAAGTTCAAAGTGAGCCTTGCAAAGTTCCCTTGCCAGTGCGAGGCAGAGATTAGAAACCGTTTAAGAACTGTGGCTCATAGTTATGGCCCCACTTATCTATTCTTTTGATGTCTGAAAAACATGTTGGTTTCATTGCTGGCCCACTTATTACTACTGTAACCATGGTTACTGGGCAGACAAGCTGTGTATTCTGAGACTTATTGCCTGTGCCATGGTAGAACCTGACACTGAATAGGAAGTCTAAAATCTCACTGGTACAGATGATGCATGTTTTTACAGAAAGGTAGGGGAAGGAAGAAGTTTCATAGTGGTAGTGGACTGTGGTGTTTCATCAGTGGTGCTCCTGACTAAGAAGGAATCAGCAGTTAAATAATTCACTGTGGTCTAGCAGAATTTAGTTTTGTCTGTTCTATTTGCCATTAGTTTGCAACATGGAGTTGACTGAGATTTAGAAAGTGAAAAATAAATCTATCTCAGAACATGCATTGAGATCAGATAGAATGAGCAATAAGCAAAGCCTTCCAACTTTTATTTAATATCCTTGGCTACTGGGGAATTGGCTTGCTCTTGATTTTGTTTGAAGAAAAGTAAATACTTTATCAGTTACTTCAGTCTGTCTGGTTGAAACATTAAGGGGTAATTCAAGTCTAGGGTTTATGGATGGGCAAACATAAGTTTCAAGCAATCAGATTTTTATCTTAGTCTACTGTGGAGTTGGATAGAGATGATTGACTGAGGAACTTCGATTTATTTGGTATGGATCTTTTTTTCATTTCTTTGTAGCTTGTACAACTCCATTTTATCCTGGAAACTATTGCTGATTTTGTCTTCTGGCTACCTTTACTGGCTTCCAATGTATGTGCATTGTGGGAGCAGGGATAAAACAAAATAAGTACCTTGGGAATAACTCTTTAAGAAAGTCACAATGGGGAAGATTGTGTCTGTGCTGAAGCATTTGGTCGTACACTGTGCCTCCACACGAAGTCGGCGTCTGGTGATTTCTCTGGTAGGGATACTAACTCCTGGTTACATTGTTGCCATATTGCATGAACATAGTGGCTTAGTTCTGTGTTTTGTGAAGTGGAAGTGATGCTACTTGTCTTCCAGGGACAGCCTGTAGTTTAGTGTTTTGTTAGGTCTCCTCACTGACACTGATGCGATAAGTCTTTCCAGTTTTGTTCTTGTTCTGCTAAGTGCAATTTTAGGAGCATCCTCCACTAATTCACCTTGTCAATTCCAAAATAAATGGGCAAAGCTTGCAACTTGTTTTTAAGACACTTAATTGAAGAAACTAAAATTGTTTACTAAAGCTATGTTGTGGGTAACAAAACCCCCACAAAACTGTACAGCAAACTTGAGACTTCTGAACTTAGCATATTATGACTGAAGAAACACTTGTATGGACAAATTATCAGCTTGCTTTTGAAGGTAGTTGTACCAGAGTAAGGTCATTTATTTCCAAGTGAGTTTTTTTGTGCTCTTCTGAGAGTTCTTTTCCATAATATCATGAAGATTTCAGCTGGGGGTTGCTCTGGCCTGGATGTTAGAAAAAAGGATGTTTGTGTACGGGTAGAGTGGATAGGTTAGTCTTCAGTGCCTTTGTAGTTATCCAGTATTACAGCTTCACCTTTTTTTGAGGTTTCTTTTCAGTGCTGTGGGTTTTTTTTTTTTTTGGGGGGGGGATTGCTGTTTGTGTATTAAATGATTTTAAAACTAATTATGTGAGTAAAGACTTGTGTGGATTGTGATATATGATCAACAGTAGCCATAATAAAAATACTCTGATTATATCCATAGTAAATAACCATTTTTGCTCAGATGTGAAAACTGATTTAAAGTTGTTTGGATACCCATGCACTGAGAAATATCTCTGGGTAGGTGAGGATGGCAGAAGAGAAGATACATGAAAGAGTGTTCAAATGGTACTTAAAGAAAAATTAATCCAGGCTTCCAGGAATAACTTTCTAGCTGCTAAAAAACGGCAGAAGTAACTTGAGTGGAAAATCCTCACTGATTATTTTTTTCTCTCTTAATCTTGCAGCTGATTGTAATGCCATTCTTAAAGCTCTACAGCCCATTTTTCAGGAGCAGGGAATGACAGAAACAGTTCATAACTGGGAAGACCATGGTTATTTAGTAACCTACATCAAAAAAAATGGCAGGTGAGTGGATTTTCTTTTGATTATGTCTCCACTGTCCTTAAAGTATTTATTTCTCCTGGACCTCCTGTAGTGTTGACAGGGCAAGCTATCCTTTTATCAGCCTTGTGTATGAAGTAGCTGTCATAAAGCAGAATATTGTTTCTAATCTGGACTGTGTCATCTTGCAGTTTGGATATCAGAAGGTTGAACTGGTCAGTCTGGTCTGTACCATAGAATGGTGCCTTGGTCTCAGCACTAGTCCTTCCAGATGCAGGAAAGCTCAAGTCAGTTCAATGTATTTGTGATATTCTGACCATTAAATATGTCTAAACATGTTGGAGTCTAACCTTGGCATGTGAACAATGACAACTTTGTGTCTGTCTGTATTTACATGCTGTTATATGCTTCAAATTCTCAGGCAGCTTCTGAGGTAATTAACAGCATGATAAGGGTGGTTGGTGTCATTAGTGACACAAAAGCTGAGTCTGTTGGGACAAACTGATAAAACTACATTCACTTTATTTCCTGATGCTGCTTCACAGTTAGTTGATTATGGTATACATTAGTCTGGTCTATTTTTAAGTAACTACCGTGGTTTTATTGCACTAACTTTCTTTATCGTTATTCAGTTACCTGTTCTTGTAATAATTGTGGCAGTTGCTGCTTTGGGGTTGCCTGTTTCCTGGTTTTTGCTGGTTGGATTTGTTTTCTTTGGTGGTTTGTCTCTGTTTGTTTGTTTTTTTGGGATTTTTTTGTGGGGGGTTTTTGGGACCCAAACTAAGGTAACAAGTAAATAGATATGAGTAGTTCTATGTTTATCATTCTCAGTTGTGCTCTATGAAGTTTTTATTATATTTCAGTTAGCTTTTCAAGTGTGGCACTGGTTTTTTCTGCTCAAAATTACTTGGTTTTATACTTGATGTGTTGAGAAAAACTTGTTAGTTGTGTCTTGCTTTTCTACAGCCTTGTTTATTTGTCTTTAATTACATGTGCTTTTATATTCTTCCTGAATAATTTGATCAGCATTGCAGTTCTGGTAACCTTTTGTCTCTGAGTCAGTGCAAATATAGCAAAGTTGGTAATGTTCTACTCTGGTTCTATCTGTCCTCTCTATTGAGTTAAGTGTTCATGTAATTCTCCTAAAAAGATAATATCAAGGTTCTACCAACTCTGAAGAATTAAAAGATAATACCTAAAAGTAAAAAGAACTTAGAAGATTAAAAGGTTGGGTATATTTGATTACATGGCCTCATGTTGCTTTCCTGCATTTCCTTGCCTGTTAGAGGGATATGAGATGTGAATTCTCAGACTGGGTTTTCTCTTTGCAAATTCATCTGATCACTCCTCTTAAGATGATAGCCTCTCCTAAAGGAGCAGTTTCAGAGTTAAATTGCCTGTCTTTTCATATGTTCCAGGAACTTCCTAGAAAACAGTGTTTTGTTGCAAAACTTTTCCAGGAGATAAGTGAACTGGCACCTGGAAGCATCTCTGAGAAAGGTTCTTGTAAAAACCCAAATTTTAAAATACTTGACTCGATTGCCCTTGTTACACTATCAACTGAACATGTATGTAGGGGAATTTTCTGTGAGTTTTGGGACCTCAGCAGTTTTGTTTCCTCTGGTTATGCAACAAGCCTGAATACTTTTTTTAAGGTGGCCCTAAACAGTATATTTCTGCTAGTGTAGTTTGTATTTGTTTGATGTAGTTTCAGTTAACTTAAACAACTGAGGTTGTAAACCCATAAAACCCAACAGACCGGACAGTTAAAGAGCCTTGCAAAACAAACACATTTCACAAGTTGTAAGAATGAACTGCTGAGCATATGGATTTCAACTGACTAAATAGTTAAAACAGAACTTCCTAGTTCTGTTTTGATACCAGCAAGTTTGTCTGCACTTTATCTTAGTGCCCTAAAGTATCATACATTTTAGTTAGCATAAAAATATTACCTGACACAACTAGGAAGAAAGTATCCAGGGCATGCAGACTTTTTCTCTTCTTTCCCTGCAAAACAGTGAGTGTACTTCATTTGCAGCAGCAGCTTGTAGTAAAACTTAGAAAAAAGAATTGTGATGCAGGTATGTCATGAGCAGCTCTTACAAGGATGGCTGGCTACAACTTGTTACAAGTTCCCTAGAAGGAGAGATGGAGTGGGTGCTGTGAGTAAGGGTTTTGTGAGCATGTGCACACAAACATGTTTTGAGCCAGCCAAAGGTGACTGAGCCATTGCAAGACAGAGATGTGCAGTTGATGTAACAAGCTGGGTACTAATCCTTGGGAAAAATATTTGAGATTAGTGACATGTTGCTGAACAGTGTCTGTACTCCAAAGTTTGCTGAGATAACCCCCATAGCCTGCAGGGTGCCCCGTGCTGCAGTCTGTGGAATTGTGAGCCCTGCTGTTGACAAAACAGTCTCTGACCAAACCACCGTGGAGGGCTGTGCTGCTTGAACGAATTGGAGCTGATGTGGGGATTAAGACCTGCTTTCCTGTTGTCATTACCAAAGCAACAGATCACTGTTCTATTTTGTCCAAAGCTAAGCAAGCAAAGTCCTATGTGGCAACTCCACCTGGTCCATTTACTTTGTGTTTGTTCTGACAAAGAACCCAATTGAGGGAGGTTCAGCTGGAGATATTTACTAATGGGGTTGTCAAATCAAGGCTCTGGAGTGGGGCAGGGAATGGCTCACTTGAGCCACTCAAGTTCTTCTCTGAAGTGGTGGGGATGGATGCATTCCTCTCTGCTTTGCCAGCCCCCTTGCCCAAACACTGCTTGGGGAGCCAGTAGTATGTGCCAGAGTGGAGCTCTGTCTCTTGAGTTTTGAGTCTCAAGCAGTCTTTTCTGAACTGTGTGTTTTTAGATTCCTTCTAGAGTGGTTTGTAGGGTCACATTAAGCAGCATGCTTTTACTCAAATGTTGCTATCTTGGACTAAACAGTTAAGTTAGATTTAAAACATGTGAAGTTTTTATCTTATTTAATATATATGTGACTTAGTACAGAGTCATACTGCCTAGTATATTTCAACAGATTGAGAAGTGTTGTTATGTCTAAGTTAAGGAGAAAAATCAGTGAAGCTAAAATTTAGAAATTGCTATCTTTTCAACTAAAACTTTGTTTTAATCTCATTACCGCTTGTGAGCAAGTAGCCTTTTATTACACTGCATAGAGCTATGAGAGTTTTTTCTTGTGCATCTGGGCTCCTTCTTTTGTCATGTTCCACCTTGAAGTTCTTCAAAAACCCCCACAACCTGAAACTTCAGTCGTTGTTTCTACAGTAGAAGAGTGTCTTTTAGAAAAGCTTTGTCCTCCCCTATACCACACATCCATTTTTAACTTTGGTGTCTGAATTCTTGTTTAGAGAAGTATAATCCTACTGCATTTGACTTCACTGTTCACAGTAGTGAAAGCTTTACCCAGTTGAATTTGGTTTGTATGTCGCAGAGATGCTGATGAATATGTTAACACTGTGAAGGGAGAGGGGAATGTGTTTACTTTTTTCTTTTCTTTGTTAGTCTTTTGCTAACCACTTTGTATGCTAGACAGCACATTTTAAAGGAGCAGGATGAACATTCCTCAGCTCTTTGTTTCAGGCTAAAATGTTGTAGTTGCCAATGGCATGACCCAGAGTGTAAAAATGGGCTGAAGAATAGGAAGCAGTTGGTAGGAGTCAGCAACAGCTACCGTGGTAGCTTTCATTGGTTTGATTTTCTTATTCTGTAAAAACAGAACTGGACTAATGGTATAATGAGGAAATGTGATTGCCTAGCTCCTTAAGGTCCCTCAAGTACTTTGTAAATAAGGTGAAGAACTTTAAAAAAGAGCATGTTTTAGTGAAGCAGTGTCATGCCATTTTCAAAAATTTTACATTTTCCTAGTATAAGCAAATTTTTATTTCCTCTCTCATTGAGTAGTTTGGCAGGTGATGCTTTTAGTGGCAAGCTCTTTTTTAAATACTTGAGCTATTCTGTTTTATAGTGATTCAACGTTAGTCAGCAGATAAAAGCTTTGATGGGTAAAGAGGAGTTTGTAGGTACCTGTCTTTCTATCCAGCTTTATTCTCTGGGTATGATGGTTTGGGAAATCCTTTCTTGGGTACATGGGATTGCAATGTTTCATTGTACTCTGCAGTACGAGTAACTAGGGTAGGATGGTACATTTTGGGTTAGAATATTTTGATCTTTGCTTCCTAGTTCTGTTTCCAGCTGTTACTTTTTGATTCCTGCAGTTTGGAATTATTTGTTGACATCTGATGTTTTCTGATGTTCAGATGCTAAAATGCAGCACACAATAGAATTGTGTCTATAGCTGACACATGTTTGCATACAAGCACAAAAAGCTTGAGCACTGCCTTGGAGGATGTGACAGATATGCAGGTGCAGCAGCAAGTGGAGTGTTCTTGCAGTGGGGGCTGCTTTTCAGATGCAGATTTCCTTGCCAGATGGAAAGGAAGAGGATACCTCCTCACTGAGCTTTTTTTTCCCCTTGCTACTTTTATGAAATTACATGCAAGCACACACCAAAAGTGTGGCAGGTGGCTTTTTTTTTAAAACAGGTATTATGTTTTTCAGAAAGATGAGACAGGAGGGGCTAATTTTGAAGCAAACTTTAATTTTCCTCTCATATGGATTCTAAAGTAATCTTTCCTGTATATTCATAGATAGAAAATGGAAAATTCTCATTGTTTCAAAGAACCCTCTTCCCCATATTAAAAGAGCAGCTGCTGATAAAAACCTGTGTTCATATATGTGTTCTGCCAAGCAGAAAAATGCAAAGTGACAAAAGCCAGTGTAGCCTTTGCTGTCTGCTGACTGAAGCTAGTAACTTCTTGAGTTCAGCTTTGGCCTACCACTACTGCATTAATACTACTTAATACTGGAGCATTCACTTTTTTGGGTACATTTGTACTGTTGACTGTGTGCTTAAATCTTTATAGGCATTTTAGTTTATTTTAGATGTCTGTTTTCATCCTGATAACTTACAGCCAAGGTATAACCAATCTGGACCTGTATTACTGTTGAGAATTTTGAATTTCCTTCAAGTTGTTTTTTTTTTACCATAAACTAGCTGAGACTATCAGCCAGAGACTTGGAACCTGCTGGAACTTGAAATTTTGTCCCATAACACAGCCTGCTGCCTGCCTTTCATCTCTCCACCCTTGCCCCAGGTGTCAGGACCCTTCTATTCTGCTAGAGGTGACAATTGGATGAAATGGGTGGTTCTGCAGGCTGTTGTCTCTGTGTTCTAATGCTGTCATATCACTCACAAATCTGAAGTTGTGTGGCTGTACTTCAGAGCAACTCTCCTCTCTGCCTCTCTTGCCTCCCACCTCAAAGCAGGGGCAGGAACATCCCCTACTGAGGCTCTCATCAAGTCACAGGGGAAGTGAAGATGTCAGCTGTCAAATCTTATGACAGCTCTGTGATTCGTGTAGGAAATTAATTTAAAAGAGAACTCAAGTCACAGGGCAGTCAATCTGTTGCTCATTTGTGCCAAAAGCAACTCCCAGAATATGGAAGTAAACTAATAAAAAGTTTTTCTAACAGTGAAAATATTTCTGACACTGTGCCAGTTTTCAGGGAATCAAATTACAGAGATGTCTTATGAACTGCATATATATATTTGTCTGGAGTGCCACAGCTCTGAGGGCCTATGGACTTCAGCGTTTTCTCTGTGAATGGTCATGTCCAAAACCTGCTGGAGTGACCAGTACTTCCATGTTCTAAGTTCTGCTCTTTTGTCTTTCCTTTTAAAAAACCCTCACATGAACAGAATCCTGGTAGGTTTTTGTGATCCCTAACCAAAAACCTATGTCGGAGGACACCTAGTGGGGAAGCTCTGGGATGGAGGGAGGGCTGCTCCAAGTTGGTGACAGTCTGTGTGCTCTCAGTGTGCCTGTGTGTGGTAAATAGAAATGCCTTTTCTTCCTGGGGGCAGCACCTGTCTGCAGAGTCTTGAGGAAAGACTGAGACTGCCCAGACCTATCCTCTGAAGAGAACTGGGTGACAGTAGTAACACATGAGAGCTGCAGATCGCTGCTGTTCCAAAGCCAGCAAGGTGTTTTTATTCTTGAATTGCTTCAGTCAGTTTAATAATTTGATTGTTTTACAGTTACCAGAAGTTATCTTCAGATAACACACAATATTCAGGGTTTTATCTCTGACTGCAGCTGGGGGCTGAAGGTCCCAGCACCATGGGGGAGGTAGTATTCCTGTTGAGGCTGACAGTTGGCAAAAGGAGCTCTGGAAGAGACAAAAAAGGTGGGAGTGGTGGGGAGATGAAAAGTCATGTAAACTTTGTCATAACAAGGGTTGGTTTGTGTTTTTCTTTGGGGCTGAGTGGGGTGATAAGAGGAGACAGGCAGAGAATGGAGCATTCAGAGAATGATACAGCTTTATCTGAGGTTGCTGTTTTGTACTAGTGCATTTCTATCCCTGAATACTCTTTTTTCTTTGTTCAGCCATTCCTGTTCTCATCCCCTCGTCTGCTTTTTTTTTTTTTTCGGTGTATGTGTTTCTCCTCCGCTTCCTTTGTAGCCTTTCTTTTTGTCTTCTCTCCTCCCTAGAATGGGAAGGATACTGGCTCTGCTACACTATTTCCTTGTGTCCTTCCCCACTGCCCTTAGCTCTTGTTTTCTTAATTGCATTCTCGGAGATTCTCTGTTTGTTCACCTAATGTACTTAGCATGGCGAAGCCTTGCTCTTCGGTCTTTAAATGTTTCTGTAGTAAATATACAGTAGGAATTTTGTTGATTTTGCATCTGTAATCATCAATGAGTTTGCTGCTGCAATTTCTTTGCCAGTCAAATCTGTGGTTTGCTCCAGGAAGCTTATTGTTTTTCACTTACTGATTTTTATTCAGCTTTGAACGTGATCAGTGTCTCTGAATAGTTACTATTAAAAAAAAAACCAAAACAGCCAGCAAAAAAAAAAAAAAAAAAATCAAACAACCAATCCCAACCACCCTGCCTGCAAAACAAAACAGAGACACACCTCTAGAAGTGAAAAGGAAAATACAGGGAAAGGAAAGTGTCCAGCTGTTTTCTTAAGGCTTGTTTTCAATTAAAAAGCCCAAACCAAACCAACACACCTGTTCCAGCAGGCCTTATAGACTAGCAAGCAGTGTATTCTCATTGTACCACTGTTGTTGTGGCTTAAACACCCTGTTTCACTGCTTTGCTTCCTACTGGTTTTTATTTGTGTAGTGATAGGCAAGTTCTTGCAACTTTATTTGCTCTTTGTGACTTGCAGAGGAAGACTTGAGCTGGCACTGCCAACAGTTACAGATGCTGGGGAAAAATATATTTGTTCTGAATTTTAATATAACTTGTTTTAGATTTTCTTTCTATACTCTGACTCTTGATAGTAAGTTTGTCAACGCTGTCTCTGTTGCAGTTTTGCCAATTTGAGAATTCACCCTCATGGACTGGTGTTGGTGGATCTGCAGAGCTACAATGATGACATGAAAGGAAGAGAAGAAGTTGATCAGGTACGAGTGTTGCTTATCTTACTAGGATTACCTAACTGTATGGGCAACCCCTTTTTTGTCAGGTCTATTGTGGTAAAAGATTAAAAATATTAAAAGTCAGTTCAAACCTGGATGCTCACAGATGAGGAACAGTAGCACCTGTTGAAGCTGTGCACACATGTGAGTGTATGAATGCACACACTCCTCTGCAAGTACTGGGCCTTGTGTTCTTTGTAACAGTTATGAAGATACAACAGCCTTGCTACCCTGGGTGGTGAGTGAGGACATGAGATGCTCAGTCTAAAGCCTGGTGCATTAGTGTGAGACTTTTTGTATTCTCTGTTCTGAGAGATGGGAAACCTCCATACTCAATCTTTTGCCCCGTGGAGAAAAACAACTTCATCTTCCCTGGCATGAAGGCTCTAGACATTGAATATTGCAGGGGAAGAGGCCACTGCTGTAGCAGGAATGGAACTTTGAAGGGTTCTCATGTTCCCTCTTTGGATGTGTTGTCCTGGAGAACAGCTAAATGCAGTGATGACAGCTGCTGAAATGTGCACATTCTTGCTAGTAGCAGGCTGAGGAGGCCAGCTAGTTACTCATGGGCTTCTAGTGTTACATTTCAAAGCCTTTTCATAGCAGGTGCTGTTTTATTGACTTCCAGGTAGGCTAATTTAACAGATATTTTGCATTAAGTGCTGATCTAAAAATTCTACCTCTCGTTTGCTATGTTTTGCAGCTTCTAAACAAAGTAGAAGAAAGAATGAAAGAATTGATTCATGGTAACATAAAAAGGGTGAAACGGTAAGTTTGTACCTCTACTTCTGTAAGTGGCTTGTCTGCATAGTTACTAAAGATAATAATCAAGTTAGGCTTTGCTGTAATGCAGTGAATAGCCTGGAGTATGAAGGTATGGATGGGATATTTTTTTAGTTTCTTGTGAGGATTGCATGAAATTGTGAGAGAAAATGCAATGTAGACGCAGGAGCAGACTGCTCTGAAAGAGCTGGGCAGCCACAGGTGGTAGAGGAATAGGCCAGGGCATAAGCTGTACCCTATGGGCCACATCCCACAGCTCCTGGAGAAGTGAGCTGATGATGGTGACCAGGATCAGACCCAGCCCTATGACTGCCGGGCTGGGCTGTAGTATTGAGCATGAGCTGGGTGTCAAGGACTGGCAAAAGACTTGGGCAGGTGGGGACAGAGCTGCAGTACAGCTCTGGCACAGGGACCAGGGGTGAGGATTAGAGCTAAAATGGAGCTCAAGCCCTCAGAGGAGACTTAGCCCTGACAAGGTTTCCTGCAGCTCTTTCTCACATCTCTGCCTCTGCTGTGCATCATGGTGCTTGCTGTGGCTATGTGTGGTTTAACATACCTGCCAAGAATGTAGCTACGTTTTGTAGCAAATTTTTATAATTAAACTTAAGGATGGAGACTTTGCAAGCCCTTTGTCAGTTTGGAATATTTAAATTCAAGGCTGTGTGTGAAAATTTAAGGACTCAAATTGCAGCTCATGGCCTGGTGCTGAAATAACTTTCATACCGTATATGTCTTGTTGTTGTCTTTGTGGTGGCTGTCTGAAAGTGACTGATACCCTGAAGCCAGGGAGCACTTACTCTAGGCATGCACATGGCAGGAAATGCAGCAGGTACTTGAAGGAACCTAAAAGTGAAAGTGGGTCAAGAAAGTAAAAAGCAAGTGTGAAATCAACAAGGCTCAGTAAAGCCAAGGGGCAAAGCAGTACTATGGCAGAAAGTAGATCTGAAGGTTAGGAGAGAGCACAAGTAAAGTGGTAGTAATTTGAAAAGTGGTATTTACTTGCATATTGTTATTTCCGTTTTACAATTGCATGTAAAACAGAGTAATTATCAGAGAAGAGAGTACTTCAACCTGGTAAAGCCTCACAAAAGCTGCACAGTGTACGAACATAGATGATCTTGCATCTGTGCTTATGGAGAGAAGCTTTCTGAGGCTGTTTTGATGCTGAAATGATAAAGGGAGTTTGTGGAATCTCTGTGATAGGAATTTTTTAAAAATGGATCAGGACAGCGTCTGCCTGGAGTGGTCTAGATCTTCTGTTTACCTTAGTATAGGGAGATGAACTTCCTAGAACAGTGCATCTGGCATGTATCTTGTCACATGCTCCTCCATGTCTTTTTTTTTTTGCTTGTTTTTGGTTTGTGCGGTTTTTTATGGTTTTTTTTTGGGTTCTTTTTAATTCGTTTTGCATTGTTTTGTTTTGGTGTCAGCTGCACACATGGAACCGCAGTAGGATGAATGTAGCTGGAGGAGTTTCTGGGCCTTTTTGTTGCAAGGCGGGGTTGCTCTTGCTCCCACCGTGTACTGCCATCTGGCGGCTCGCTGGGGTTAGGCGGTGTTTTTGGAATGTTGATTGGGAATTAGTAGGGAATTTAGAAGAAGCTTGTTGTATTTGGTCTTCTGCTACAGCCTCCTGGAAAAAAATCCTTTAATTCTTTGATGTGTGTGTGGGAGATCTGATGGACTCTGTGCATGCACATTTTGCCTAAATGCAATCTGATTGTTTGCTGTCATTTCAAAGATAGTTTGTCTTTACAGGTGGAATGCTGGTTTGAACCACGGTACATCTCTATGGAATTAAAAAAAAATCCTAAAACCCACAACAACATACCCAAAACAATCTTAGCAGATGCTTGAACCACTTTTAAAAAGTAATGCAGACTATTGACTGATATCAAGGATTATGGTTATGTGTACTGCAGGCTGACCCAGCTCAGTTTGAAACACTGTAATAGTTCTTTTTTTGTTTCTCTATGTATTAAAATGTGTCTCAGTATAGATAGCTTCAGAATGAGATCCCTGTAATCTCAGAGAAATGGCTTTCTTAACTGAACTGAAGATGGGAAGAGATTTTGTCATGTTTTTTTTGTCTGCATTCTGTTTTTGTACTGTATTAATTTCTAGTCATGAGCTGATTCTTCTACAGAGGCTCATACATCATGTAAATTCCATTTCTTAGAATAGAGAGAAATTCACAGGCACATTGTAGAAGTTGTACATAAAGAAGAACCATGTGTACTACTTGTCTCTTAGCAAGTTATATATATTTAACATATGACTGGTAAATTTCTTATATCTGTTAAGTGTTAAATGTGGCAAGTTTTCTTAGAAGTCTCTCATAGATATTATTTATTATGGTGAATCCACAGTATGTTTAAAGTGGATGTTTTTAAAAAATAAACATTCCAAATTTTTGTAATCTTCTTCTTTCGTGTTACTTTTTTCAGGTTGCCAGCCATTTTGAGAGGAGGTGTTATTGATAGATACTGGCCCACAGCTGATGGGCGCCTGGTGGAGTATGACATAGATGAAGTAGTTTATGATGAAGATTCACCTTTTCAGAATATTAAAATTCTGCATTCAAAACAGTTTGGGAATATTCTTATTCTCAGTGGGGATGTTAGTAAGTATCATCTCATTTAAGAATCTCTAGTGTGAAAATGTCAGAAGTGTTGTTTTTATCCTATGGCAGTTTTAATAGATGTCTAAGGGTAATAGTTCAGATGCTGGAAACTACGTTTGTGCATGTACACATATATCTGTTCCTGTATATTAAGAATGTTAATCAGGCTGACCAGTGTAAAATCTAGAGTTAAAAAAAAATTAAGTTTCTTTTTCCAGTTAGTATCTTTGCTGCAGAAAGTGGCCTGGGAGAATAGAAGATGGTGTTCTGTAGCAGAGCTTGCTCTACTCCATTCTTTTATATGAACTTTTCTCTGTTGCCAGTCCAACCTTCTGAGAGCTTCTCTTTGACAGTAAAACAAGCTACTTTGTCAGTCTTCAAAGCACAATGGAGTTCTAAAGAAATATGAAGTGCAACCTGGCATGTGTATGTATAATCCTGCTGCTCCCTTGATTCTCTAAGAGAATTTCCTGCTTGGTGAGGTATAGGACAGTTGTATCTGCAAACAATTTAGATGCTTTATTGGTGAACATCTTTTGACTCTTCTTCAAAATAATAAAACCTGAACTCCTAAGTTAATCAAAATAGTGACAAAACCTTTTTGTGAGGGTTTTTATATGCGGTACTTTGTGCCTGCTGACCTTTGTATTTTTGAAAGTGGACTTAGGAGAAGGTGGACTGCTGTTCTTTAAAGCTGGAGACTGCTGTTTGCTGGAAAATCTAGGCAACAAAAGGACTATGCTTTGTAAAAACTTAGCTCTTATGTTGAAAAGGACTGACTCTGGTAAATGAAGGATGTTGCTGCCCAGGGACAGAATACCTATCTTCACTCTAATGGCAAAGTAATTAAGAAGTTGAAATACAGCTTTTTGAAATAATTGAAAATACCTCTAACAATTCAATTAGCTTTCTGCAACTGTCAAGAGGGCTTCTGTACAGATGGCAGCTGAAAAGCACTGTTATTGAATTCATTAACAAGATATTTTCTAATCCAGATAGAATTGTATTAGAAATTATCAAATTGGATATTCAATTATTCTAGCCAGAAATTTTACATCAGAGTTTAATATGGAGATAAGGTTTTGCTTGAACATTATGACAATGTGCCTTGTAGAAATGGAAGTATGCCATTACTTATTTCCCTTCCATGGGACTTTGAAATAATGCTTTGTCTCATTTTGTTATTTTGCACTCATAAATGAGGTGGTGATTGCCAGGCAGAGTGACAAGATATGCCATGATGTGCTGCTGCACAGAGCTTGGTCCTTGTAGTGTAGATCTTGGCTCTTGCTGTTGCAGCTTGGGAGTGTTACTGCCTGCTTTGAAGCTAATGCTGGCAGCAGGCAAGCTGCAGGGCCCTTCAGGACCTCAGTGTTAATGGTCATGTTTGTTTCTGTGCAGGGATCCATGGGTGTACATCTAAGTTGCTCTTTTTAGCTGGGGTCCACAATGGATTTTCAAAAATTTCCAGATCTCTTGCAGGATGAGTCTGAGATAAAAACCCACTGAAGTATGAAGTGTGAGCATCAAGTTACAAAGACCAATGGTTTTGCTCTGCTACTTTTTCTCTTGGCACACAGTACTTCTCAATGCTGAGGTGGCCATTGTTGGGCTCATGTGGAGAACTGGAGAAATCCTGTGTGGGATTCTGAGAAGAATCTCATTACTTGGACTGTCTCTGAGAGACAGGGTGTTTCTGTAGATGTTCTTGCTTTGGTCTGTATTGTATCACCTCTGGATTAATATCAGTTAATGGGAACAACTGAAAACTTAATATTGCTGTCCAATTCTTTCTTCCTTCCATTCAGATCTGGCAGAAAGTGACCTGGCATATACTCAAGCCATAATGGGCAGTGGAAAGGAAGATTACACTGGGAAAGAAGTGCTAATCCTAGGAGGTGGTGATGGAGGTATACTATATGAGATAGTCAAACTGAAGCCAAAGATGGTTACTATGGTAGAGATATCCTTTGACAAATGGCCCATCATTCATATCAACCTGAGCTTTCTGCTGATATCTTAGCACTGGGCATAGTTACCTGTCAGGTTCTGATTTGCATTAGGAGGTAGGATATAAAGTGAAATCTTTTTGTCAGCTTAGGGAGACCCGGTGACTACATACCTGTGCATCATTATGCAACACTTGCTTTCAGGTTCCCAATCCATACCATAACCCTCAGTAGCAGTTTACATGTGGCTGTAAAGGAATGCCTCTGTCATCAGACTGGTGCTTTCTCTAATAACAGAAGACAGATCTGTCAAGTTTGGGCTCACTTCTGCCTTCTTGAGTTTGTCTGTTTTCCTAAAGAGGGCTATTAAAAAAACAGTGCCTAGAAGCAAAAGAATTTAATCAATAGAAATGTCAGGACTTGATGAACTGTATTGATGAATTGACCAACCCTGTTCTAGAAATACCAATACAAATCCAGTTTTCAACATTCTGTAGTTGGTATAGTTTGTAACATAAACCACTGTTAGCCATATTAGATGTTGATCACCCTAGGTTTTGAGATTTTTTGAGATTTATTTGCTAAGACTAAAAATAAATGTTTTAAAAATGTAGGTTAAAATCTTTACCTAGTTAAACTTCAGAGTTTTCAGTAGTCTTTACAGTTCACATTTCAGGCCTTCACAGTAATAACCCAAGGTATCAAAAATACTGGTTAAAACGAAAAATAAGCACTTCGTGATCATCTAATTGAATCTGGAGGCCAGCACATAAGGTTTACTATTGCAGTATATATACACCAATAGACACATCTCATTATTTCTTTGTGAATGCCTCTTTGAGAACTTGTTTCTGAAGAAGTAGAAACTCTTACCTGTATTTCTGGAATCTATTATGCCTTGACAAGCTTCAAACATTGACCAAATGGTGATTGACGGGTGTAAAAAACACATGCGTAAAACGTGCGGAGATGTCTTAGACAATCTGAAAGGAGATTGCTACCAGGTAATACTTTGTTTTTCCTTCATTACAAGTCATATTTCAAATACCGTAGGCCTAGTCTGGAAGGACTGCTATGGCAAAGTTTTGGGGACAAGTCTTCTGACTCAAGTTTGGGAAGCTTTTTTTCCCTTTTGTATGACACTTGCATATTTTAATAACTGGAGTTTGTTGGAAGTATTTTAACTCTGTCTTTAGATTTCGAAAATTAATTGCATATGTAGCTTTTAAGGAATGTGAAATAGGAGAATGTTTGCTGTAACCTAGAAATAAAGAAGAGATAGCAGCAAGAATGTTGTGTTTAACATCATTCCTTTAACTGTTAAAAAGAGAGAAGAAATATGTTAGTTGTTCTATACTGTTGAAAATAGCTGAATTTGTAATACACATTTAACAATTATTTTTAATTTGCAGGCAAAATCCCTTAGTATTGCACTGCTATTATATTAAAATAAAAACCCCAACAAATGTCATGCATTCCTGCAGTTGAGTTCTTTGTGCTGCATCTAACAGCACTTACAAATTAGCCCAGGTGTAATCTGACATGTTTCTGTTTTCATTACTGGCCCTTAGATGTTGTCAAAGCTATTAACTTACAGGAGCTAGCCAATAAAAACACAAAAAAAACCAGAAGTCACATGCTACTCTGTGCAAATCAGTGGCCCTTCATACAAATACCTTATTTAACTCACATGTTGGAACTGCTAACTGTTGTCAGCATTTGGTAGAAAGAACACTGGTCAGAGATCTAGGAACTTCAGTCCTGGAAAGCCTATGTTTTCATTGTCATAATTCCTACAATGTTCCTCCTTTCTATATGACGTAAAAAATTGAAAGTGGAGCCTAGAATTAAACATGTATTTAATTTTGTAATTTTTTCCTCCTGATTTCTGTGAATCCACATTTGTTCCTTTTACCTGATCATTTTTAGGGTATTTTTAGGACTAGCAATAATATGTCATTCTTATAGGTTCTAATTGAAGACTGTATTCCTGTACTGAAGAGATACGCCAAAGAAGGAAGAATGTTTGATTATGTAATTAATGATCTGACAGCTGTTCCAATCTCCACATCTCCAGAAGAAGGTAAATCTTCTAATTTATTTACTTAAACTTCTGAGAATTTTCACAGTTCTGTCCTTCTGCTGCATAATAGTCTGCACTGTAAATGCTTTCATTTTTTTCAGTTTAAAAAGCAGATCTGGGTTTATTCAGTAAAAAAGACAACTGTTTTTTTAGAAATTTTTTTTTGAATATTAGAAAAGACTGACAAGTGCCTAGCACTCTTTATAATCTCTTATTCCAGAATAGTATAAACTCATGTAGCTCTTGAGAAGTACTTGTAGTTCATACTTCAGGACATTTTCCTCTCTGCGTAATTTATTGGAAACTTCAGGAAAATTCCTGTGAAGAAAAACAATACTCCTGCCATAATTACCATTGTGTATGGTTTGCATTTGTTTTTTTTTAATTCAGGCTTTATTTTTTTTTAAACTTTGCAAGTCTTGAATATGTAATAAGTAAGCAAGCCAATAATGTGCTGTTCTGTTTTTCAAACATTGTCCATATGCAGATTCCACATGGGAATTTCTACGGTTGATTCTTGACCTCTCAATGAAAGTCCTGAAACAAGATGGAAAATACTTCACACAGGTATGATACTGGGATGTAATAAAGTACTGCTTTATATCTATTGCAATTAGCATATTTTCAGTTAAAAAAAAGACAAAACTAACAAAAAATCTACTTCAAGCTGGTTTTCTCCCTTTAATGACTTAACAGGCATTTTGCATGAAAGTTAGGATTTGTGAACTGGCTTGTCTTTTTTCATTATTTCAGCTGAAACTGTCTGGAGTTCAAAAGCATAATTTTAAGACTCAGCAAGGCACACTGCAGAATATTGCAGCTAAACAATTCTTGGAAAAGCAGAACAGATGTACTTCATTAAGAGATACATGGTTTTTAAGCTAATGTCTCTAGTTGTAGAGTGTAAAATACAGAAATTTGTCATTCATTAAAGTGTAAGAGTTTGACAGAGGTGCAGTGGGATGAGAAAATTGGTATAGTCACCTCATAGGTAATAGAATTGTGGTATAGCTTTCAACAGATAATACTTCAGGTAATCCTGAATTTGAAATATCACAAAGCTATGTGCTATTGTACAAGAATGTGACAGGAGCCAGCAGATGGTTCAGTGAAGTCTAAGTCTCTGAAGCTGTATTTCTTTTGTCATGCTCATAACCTAGTCTTCTGATGTGTGGAGAATGTAAGTACTGTATTTTAGAATAATATCCTTAAGCTCTGAAATATATAGAAACTGGTTTACTGTAAAATTGTACAGGTTTATAAAGAAATGCAAAACTTGTGGGATGAAGTTTCTGGCAATTCTAATATGCTGCTCCATTTTAAAATGCTGTGGTTGTATGGGCAAGAGAAATTATCTTGTGGTTGAAATATAAGATACGATTAACATGGTTTTACCACACTTTAAGTTTTAATGGCATTTCTGTCCTGTTAATTGTGGAAATATTTGTGGCAGACTTTGCTATCAAAAGGACACTAAATGTTTTGGAAACAGAGCAAGTTGTTGTGTTGCAGTTGCTGTCCTGGTAGCATACACAGCGATACTAACTCGCCTTATTGGAATGAAGGTAGATGTGTATCTGGGGACAGCTTTTGTTGGACTTTGCAGAAGGACTCTTGAAAAGAAGCTTGTGCTGAAAGCTGAAATGATGGCTGTGCTGCAGCCAGAGGGCAGGGGGGTTGTTCTGTGTCAGCTGGAACCAGCTGAGGTGGAGACTGGTGCAGCCCTTGCTGCTTGTTTTGTCCTTAGGGGAGGAGGTAAGTCAGCGCTCCAGCATGTGATTGCACAGAAGGAAGGAAAGGACAGCAATCCTGAACCAGCCCTGGTGGGTTTTAGCTGTTGTGAAACTATGCAGTGTTATATTTTGTGGTCCCAAAGCATCAAGGTGGTACATGGCAGGATGGGAAAGAAACAATATTAAAATTGATGTGGCTTAAAATTGGACTTAGGGCTAATGGGTAGCCAGTGCAAGGGCTGGAGTATAGAAGCAGTGTTCCCTAGCAATTTAGTCTTCCTGAAGATGTTGAAAAAAGGACAAGTAAAACTGGGGCAGACAACTATCAGAGCTTTTGATACATCTATTGATAGACTACTCAGCCCATTTGATGGTCCTTGTAGCCACTTCCCAGTTGGGCCTGTAAAAACAAAACAGTCCTTTGTAAAAATGGAATAACCCTCTCTATTGGATTTATATGGCCAGGTTTTGGGAGTGGGGAGGGTGTGGGAAGGGCTCCCCATGTCCAACAGAGGCAATGCCAGCTGGCTCCAGGATGGACCTGCTCCTGACCAAGGCTGAGCCCACCAGTGACTGTGGTAGTGCCTCTGGGATAAGATTTTTGAAGGGCCAAAAGTTGATGCACAACAGCCAGAGAGAGAAGTGAGAACATGGGAGAGAAGCAGCTCAGCAGACTCCAAGGTCACTGGAGGAGGGGCAGGAGATCCTTCAGGTGACAGAGCAGAGATTCCCCTGCAGCCCATGGTGAAGACCATGGTGTAGCAGGCTGTCCTCCTGCAGCCCATGAAGCTCCACAGGGGAGCACAGATCCACCTGCAGCCTCTGGAGGGCCCTGTGGTGGAGCATGTGGATACCTGAAGGAAGGAGGTTGTGACCCTCTGGGAACCTCACACTAGAGAAGGCTTCCTGGCAGAACCTGTGACCCTGCAGGGGACCAATGCTGGAGCAATTAATGAAAAACTGCAGCCCATGGAAGGACTCATAATGGAGAAGTTCATGGAGGCCTGGCTCCCATAGGGGGAGAGCCCACACTGGAGCAGAGCAGAGTGTGAGGAGGAAGGAGCAGCAGAAATAACATGGGATGAACTGACCACAATCCCCATTCCCCATCCTCCGTCAGTGCAGTGGGGAGGAGGTAGAGACTTTGTGAGTGAAGTTCACCCTGGGGAGAAGAGAGAGGTAGGGGAAGGTATTGTTAAAATTTGGGTTTATTTCTTATTATTCCACTCTGATTTGATGAGGAAATTGAATTTATTCCCCAGGTCGTGTCTGTTTGCCTGTGACAGTAACTGGTGAGTGTTCTCTCCCCAGCCTTATCAGCCCATGAGCCTTTTGCTATATTTTCTCTCCTCTGTCCAGCTGAGCAGGGGAATGACAGGGTGTTTTTCATGGGCACCTGGCATGCAGACAGGGTCAAACCACCACACCCTCAGACAACTCAACAGTCTGGTCATGGGATGAACAGACTATTAGGGTGCTTTAAATAAAATCAGCTGTCTGTAACTTTGTTTAAATTACTTAAATTTAAGTTCATTTAAACTAACTGAAGCTGGCTACTTGGAGGCTTGATTAGAAGTTCAAACATGACCACTACCAACTTTGGCAGCTTAGTCACGCATTGGGAACTCATAAACGATTTTGAATGTTCTGTTTGCTGTTAAATGCCAGTGGTTTTATCTCTGTGTATTAACATTGGGAATTTAACTTACTTCTGGTCCAGCTATCTACTTCCAGGGTGCTTATGTTACACAGCAGGCCTTGCTGAAGAAATCATGTGCCTTTTAAGGCAGTTGTGTTTTTAAAATGCAGGACTCTGTGTGCCCCCCAGCCCCTTCTTTGCATTTTGGTTTTTTAAAACAAAAAATGTTAAATATCATCAAGAAAAGGGACTGAGGGAATGTCCACTTACTTGTTAGAATATCATCTTTGCTATGATGAGGAAATGTTTCATAGGAAAAATGCAGCAAAAGGATCGTTGTCCTGGTGACCACTAGCCAGCAATTGCAGTTGTCTCTTCTGCCTTGGCATTATGTTGTACTAACATTGAAAATTTCTGTCCTTTGTAGTTTGTAGTCTGTCTCCTTGCACCCTGAACAGAATCATGTGCATCTAGTTAGGATGTCATTTATTTCGATGCCAAAGAAATGCTTTACCTCAAAGTGGAATTGTGTTCACAGAATGCCATCCTTTTCCGTAATGTATTGCTGTCTGTCTAAATGCCACTGCTGGGAAAAATAAAGGGAAGTGCTCATCACCTCTTTGAGCTCTGCACAAGTTTTAGATGTTCTGATGTGCACGTGAATTGTCAGCAAGCAGGGTCTAGTGCTATCTAACTCCAGATGGATATAATTTATCTGAGATTATAAAAAGAATTATTTCTGGCATGCTGCTCTTAACACTCCTGGTGGTTCCCTCGGGATTCCCTCAGTGGTGATAAAGCAGTCTCCAAATGCTGCTGCAGAATGTCCTGTCACCACTAGGTGGAGGCAGGTAACCGGTATTGCCTGGTAGTTCATTAACATTTATAAATATTCTGCCTGTGGAAGGTTTTTTAGACTATTTATTTGTATTCCTAGGGGATATAAGAACTTATATGGCCAATTTTAAGATGCAGGAAGGGACTTCCTTTTTTTCAGCTCTGGAAAGATATAAAAGGGCAGTTAATGGATGTCATTCTCTGCTGCTTTAAGTTTGTGTCTGAGTGTGTTTGGGGGAAAATGCCTCTATTTTCTCTGTGGAAATAATAATCACAGCTTAGAACAAAAACTTGTATGAATAGCAGCTGTGCTTTACTTGCCCTTGCTTTTCTAGCTGCATCATCCATATTGAGTGTTGCAGCCTACACAGGGTCTGCACAGAGAGACATGATCTTTAGGGCCCTTAGCCTGCAGAACTTGCAAACCTCTCTGTAGGTTTAAGACTTGAAACTTGTTTGTGAAAACTTACTGTTAAACATAATCCTACCACTCTGAGGTTCAGTGGTCATATGGCATGCTCTCATTTCCATTTTTCTTCTTCTGAAGCTGGTGCTTTGACGTGTTTAATGATTTGATATGATAGGAGACCATGTCTGTGAGGTGCTTGGTGTTATGTTCTCCAAGGAGAGACAGTTAGAGGTCCAGGCTCCCAGCCATCACAGTAGAGAGAAATGGGAATTGATAAGGATGTAAGACCTTAATGTATCCTGAGGACCACTTTCATCTCTAATATACCTTCCCAGCAACTTGTCTTCAAACCTGTTAAGTGTTTTTACAGTATTGGACTTTCTAAAAGTATGGTTTTTATGTGGCCCAAGTGATTCCTTTCAAGTGAATATACATACTTGTAGATATCAGCATGAGGATTGTCCCAAGAGCTGTGAAGCTGTGCTCTATCAGATGCTGAGACTGGTTATAAGGTTGTCTCTGAGTGTCAGTGGATTATGCGTAGCTAAGAAAATGCTTTTTTCTGTGCTAAGTTTTGTTCCGTTGATCTAATCATTTGAGGTTGAGAAGGCTATAATTTTCAGCCTGTTTATGTAGTAGAACCTTTAAAAATACATCTGAACAGGAATTTGTGACTTCCTGGTTGGGGTCACTCAGCCCAGGCAGGATAGAAACTCAGACCACTCACAGGTTCCAGTAAACAGCACTGACCCACTGAAGGGATCATGGGTCTCCCACACGAGCGTGTGGCCCTTCACTAAGCTGTCTCTTCCTGGCCACTCTCTTACACAGCCCTCTAAATGTCCAGACAATCATCATGTTGCTCCATAGTTAGACTCCTTTTTTTTGGCTGCTGTGTGGGCTTTCTAATTAGCATTTCCAGTGAGGGAGCAAGATTCTCCATGACTGAACCATGAAAGGAGGCTGGAAGAATGGCTGTATGTCCCTATGTGAGCCTCTGTGATTTCTTGGTAGTTTGAGAGACTTTAAGGAACAAACATTTTCATTTCCTTTTGTTACTGAGAGTTTAGCCAGGGGAGGTACTTATAGTTGGGTTTGCCTCCATTATTTCCTTAGCAGCCCTCCCTGTCCCTCAAAACCTAAGCCTAGCTTTGATGCTAGGTGTTTCATGCTCTGTGTCTTACTGCTTATTAGTCAGTCTGAGGTGAGGAAGGATAAAACCCAACCATGGCCATGTCCAATTCTGGCACATCATTATAAAATAAACATAGAAACCCATGCTAAACATAAAAGTTAAACTTCTCTGGCATACAGTCACGGACAAAGGTGGCCTGTGACAATGGCAAATGGGGTAAGACATGTAAGAAATGGGCAAGTATGGAAAAGGGACCCTTTCACCTGCTTTCAGCTCGCTAGTTTACTTTCTGAGGGTTGAAGGAAGCATAGTGGCCTAAGTTCAACCTGTAACCAGTTGATGAACACATCCACTTTATAGATGGGCAGAGTTAACTGGAATGTAGAGGGTTAATTTAAACAATTTTTTTTGCTACTTACTTTAAGGAATTTTTTTGTCTGTCCAGAACTGTACTTGTTATTGTAGTTTGTTGTGCATTGTCCTGTAGAAATCCAAAAACTAAACCCAAGGAACTACAGAATTTATGCCTTGTGAGAGCCCAGAAAAATGCATACTGGGAGACAGGTGTGAGCTGCTGAAGTGAGTGCAAGCACTGAGCAGGATGCAAAGGCTGTGAAACAGTTCAGGAGCCAACTGTCTTAAGCAAGGTCTTAGACAATAAGATTTGTTAATCTCAAAAGTTAAAACTGCCTCAAGTACTTTTGTGTCAGAAAGATGCATCTTAAGGGTAAAAAAAATTTAATAATTCTCCTAGTTCTTACCTGTCAAATTGACATGGAACAGAGATTAAGTGAGGGGGGCTGGGGAGAGGAGTTTGGTAGGGGCTTTTATATATGTTGAAAAAGTGGCTGAATGCTGTGAGGAAAAAAAATAAAATTATTTTGCTTTCTGAAAATATGTAATTGGTGAGTCATCTGCTTTAAACCTTATTGAACAGCATTCAGTATTAGCTATTGTTTGAGTTATATGGTGTCTGTTCAGAACAAACAATGCATTGCTCTACCACATAACTCTTTATTAGGCAGTGGGAGTTAAAGTGAACACTGCATTGCATTCTGGGCTTGGTTCCCTGTGGCATTTTGGTGATACTGGAACATCTAAGTGTGATTGACATTGCCCTTAACACTGTAGTCTTGGTTAATACAGCTGGTCACGTTTTAAAGAAAGCTGTTAATAATACTGATTTTTTTTCAAAAAGTTTATTGAAATAAGCCTAAAATTTTGTAGACTTGATTTTTGGAGTGCTTAACTTTGTGTTGACTAAAGCCAGAATAGTTTTTTTTGAAACTGTGCGGAACTATAAAATCCTGTAGTGTTTGTCCAGAAGGAAAGGATTGATCAAAGTGCCAGGTGAGTTTTCTGAACCTTTAGGCAAGATCTTGATTTGGAGATTGTGGGTTTGAAAAGTAAAAATTGTTTCTTGGCGTGTTCATTGTTCCTGTAAGTTGTTTTCTGTGGTGTCTGCACTGATTTGTCCCTAGCTAGAGAAGGGAGAAATGATGAAATACTGAAATGACAGTCTGGGAAACTGTATAGTCTTCTATCATTGTGTATCCTGTTCAACTTCCTACGTAATAGTGGTGTGCTCTCTAAATTACCTAGCAGTGTTCCTATTTATGACTCAAATTACACACACAGGTTGTTTTTTAGTTTCCTTTTGCATTCAGTCTGATGTTGAAACAAAATGATATGTTTGGTAAAGGGCAGCTGAACCAAAAAAACCCACCACATTCCCCTGGATAATAACAGGTTACTAAACAAGTACTTCAGCAGTCTGTTCATTGTGCTCAGTTTGTGTTAGTTTTCTATCTTTTTACAAGTCTCATTTCTTTTCTGATACTCAAACCCAAATATAAAAATTTCTATATACAGCAGGTCATCTTCCTTTACCAAATAAACAGTACTGGTTTGTTTGTGCAATGTGATCAGAATTATAATAAAACATGTTTTATGCAAGTTCTTTTGAAGGAGTGCTTTCCCAAATATGATTTTTAAAAGATTAGAGAGTGATAGAATAGAGTGGAGTCATAGGATTTCATGATGTGGAAGGGGCCCACAACAATCATCCAAGTCCAACTCCTGGCCCTGTACAGGATAATCCCAAGAATCACATCATATGCCTGAGACCATTGTCAAGATACTGTGTTAAGATTTGTTTTTTAAGTTGAGGTTTTTTTTTCTACTTGTGAAGACTTGAGCACAATCCCAAAAAAATTAAGCAGGATGCAAAAAAAATCAGAGGAAGAGGAGTGGAATGAATTCTCTTTTTACTTCCTCTGGAAATAGAAATGTTTTAAATACACTGTGAAAAAATCCTACCAACAAAAAGTAGGAAAAATAGTATAAATCCCAGAGTCAGAATATACATTTTACACTTTGGTTCTAGCTATCATTTGATGTTGTTACATGGGAAAGCCATGTAAATGGAGTTGCTTAGAAATACTGATTTCAAATGTGACCTCTGCTTGTTTTGGCCTCTGCCTGTTCTATGTTTTACAGAGCACAGATAGTACTTGTTCAAACTCATCTTAGTTCCTTGCTTTGTGAAAATTAATTTTCAGTTGCATCTGTGTGTATGTAATAATTTTAAGGCCATTTAAAAAAAACCTGGGAGCCCCAAAAATATGCTGCACAATAAAACAAAGTCTTTCATAAAGACTCTGCTCCTGGATTTAAAAGCTTTGCAGTGTCTTAGCAGAGCAACACAATGCGTGAAACATAGACAGTCAGACACTTTGGAAGCATTAAGTCCTTGGTTCCTGGGGTCCTCATTTCAAGTTAGAGGTCTTAAGATATAAGATATAGAATAGGATTGTTATGTAAGTGAGCTAATTTTTTCATTAGATCTAGTGTTTTCTAATTGAGCCATCTGCATTCTTTCACAGTCAGGTGCAGGTTACACATGTTATTGAATGGCAGGAATGAATGAGATACTGCATTCAATGGTCAGTTAAAAAAACCCCCAAAATTATGTGTACTTGTGTGTACACAAAAACACTTCCCAAAATCATTCAGAGCAGCAGGAAGATCCTGTCATTCTGTAGATGGAGGCTGTTGCTTTAGACTCCTTTTCTTTCTAACACGTAACTTCTGTGCCTTGCATTTCTTGCTATCATTTTGTGGGGGTTTAGCTCTTGTGCTGGATCTTTATGTTAATGAATACACAGTTCCTAAAAAATTTCCTTTTTATTCTTTATCTTCTTTGGCAAATGTTCCTCCACTAGAAGTGGTAAAATGTGTGGGAAAGCTGAGGATTTTTATACTGAGGATAGCTCTAGAAAATGCTAGTTAATGCTTCTGTATCTACTGATCAGAAATCAGAAGAGAAAAGCAGGGTTTGTGTTAGATCATGGTAACAGACATTTATACTACAAGCTGGTAAACCGACCACTAGGGGAAGATGGGGACACACATCTCCTGAAGATCTCATCCTGCCCCACATATGGCCAGACTGGCACTTACTGTGTGGGCAGGAGAAATTCATAGTCATCATATAACTTGAAGTGTAGTGTTAAGCATGGTTGGTTTATTATGTCTGGGGCCTATAGGTTGAGCTGAAGATTCCTCAGGAAAGTGGTGGAAGTAGAAGACTACAAATCAATTCATTTGGCTGTCAGTGTGCTAATGGCCTTTAACAATATCTCCACCTTGACCACAATCATAGAATGTATTATCTCTGTGCTGTGCCACAGCAACAGTACACTTCTTTTTGGTGAGTCTTCATTCAGTGCCTCATACCTGGAAAAAAACAACCTGAGTAGACCACGCAGTGGTGACTGTATTCAACTTAACTTAATTTCAAATTAGTGTCCAAATAAATTGTATTTGCCACACTCTTCCTAAGACTGTTGAGTTTAAGGTTGTAAAGTATTTGCTTGTTTACTTGGTTATGTAGTCAAGAAACTTGACAGAGTTTTTTTGATTGAACTTACACAACTGACTTTTATTGCTTTGGGTAGTTTGTTTGTTCAGTCTGGTGTTCTGGTGAGCTCACTGTAACCACTAAATCTTCAAATGTGTTACGGATATGGAGAATTCAGACTTGTAGTTAGAGCTTTCTCCATATGGGCACCCCAGGTACACATTGCAGTAACTTCTGCTTCTTATTAGTACTTAGCTTGGGACAAGGTAGTGCTTGCAAATAGGAGTTGCTTGGGGGAGAGTTGGGTGGGGTTTTTTGTTTTAATTTTTTTTGGGGGGGTGGGTGTTTGGTTTTTTTGGGGATTTTTGGGCTTGGAGTTTTTGGGGGATGGGGTGTTTGTTTCTTGGGGTTTGCTTTCTTTTTTTTTTATTCCTCATTCTTTGTAATCCTCGATGTCTTTGTATTCCAAGAATGAGATGTTGGTTCACCCGTAAGACAAAAAAAGTATTGTAGGAATCTCTTCCTTTTCAGAAGCATGACATGTGGAAACTCAAGATAATGTAGCCTGCAGCCAGAGAACTTCTGTATAATTTGATGTGTTTTGACAAATTGTTTTGTGGAAGAGTCTGTTTAAAATTAATAGGCTATAGTTTTTTAAAAGTGCATTTAAACACTGTAAGATCTAGGCAATGTTAAATAACTGAGAAAAATCTGGACGTTGTAATACTGTTTACTAATACGTTTAAGCAATTATAAAGAAAATGGTTATGGAGTAGATGTTATAGGTAAACAACACATGGTGGTCTGTTTTAACTGGAAGCCCTCATATAATGGTTGCTTCTGCTAATGAGAATATAGATAGTCCCCCCATACTTACGCTTACTTGAAAGGATACAAATTGTTGTTTGCTGTAGGCAGAATGAAGACAAGCTGTTCAGTGTTTGCCTTGTAAATATTAAATATTAAGAACAGCATGTATCTGGTTCTGAAATATGTGGGAGCCTTGCAGTAATGTCAAAATGTATGTATTCATCTGAAATTTTGCTTGATTGTGACTGGGACTTTTTTTTTCTTCAGGGAAACTGTATCAATCTGACTGATGCCTTGGCTCTGTATGAAGAACAGCTTAGCAGGCTTTATTGTCCTGTGGAGTTTTCAAAAGAAACTGTGTGTGTTCCCTCCTACATGGAATTGTATCCTTAAAGACTGAAGAAGACTGGAGAGTGTGTATTAATAAATCAAGCAAGCGTAGATTGTTTGGAGGTAATGAACTCAAGTGAAAAGACAGTTCTGATTTAAATACTTAATGTTTTTTCATAGTAAATGAGCTACTGCAGTTTTATTTTGAGGATAATTGTTGGAATTGTTTTCTAAAAGTGCTATAAATTCACAGCTGGTGAAATGATCAGCACCTTTCATGAACAGGCTGTGTTTTTGTTAATGTTTTTGAGTGGTGTATGTGATGTAGGATAAACTGTATGATAAGGGTAATGCTGCCTGGGAGTTTTGACAAGGCTGTATCTTCCTCTTTTCTTTTTTTCTTTTACAAAAATAAGAAACTAACTTCATACAGATTAGCATGATCCAGATCTTTAGCTATTGTCTGATAGAGCTATTCTTGAACATACAGCTCAGACTTGATTTTTAAGGTGGGGGAATGGGGAAGAGTGATTCCTAACAATCATTACTAGTTAGTGTTACTGGAAAAAAATATTCCAAGTAGAGGGGTATGCATATTTTCAGCAACATCCCATTCCTAAAAATAATCCTTCAGAATTTCTTCAATTTGTGGGTTGCATGGAAGTTATATAAGGAGCCTAGGAGTTTAAACTTCAAGCCCTTTGTGTGAGAGGGGCATTTTGATCTGCTGTAAGGTGGTTCTGCCATCTGCATTTGCCTTGAGTGTTTGCTGTTTTTGCGGGATCTCCCTGGAAATGTTTCTGCAGAGTGCTGTGGCTGTCTCTCTTGACAGGAAACATCTTTCCGCAATCTTCTTATTTGTAATACATTAAGCGCACGATTCTGCCACAGCCTTTCTTCTGTCATGTGTGTTCAATTGCCTCCCTCTGTGTCTCTAAGCCCAGTAGTGCTCACTGCTGGAGCCTCCATACTGACCCCCTACTGACCCTACACTGACTCCAGACTGACTATAGCCAGCTCCTCCTGCTTCTCATTATTGTCAACTCTTTGTGAAATGCAGATTTGATCTTGCATTTTCAAGACAAAAGAATGTGAAGGATATCAAGAGACTTGCCCTTAAAGCTTACAGTTTCAGAGAAACTGGTTATTTTTGCCTTTACGACTGCCAGGCCTTAATGGAACATGTATGTGTTTTGAAGAGTAAGCATCTTTGAACTGCTGAGTCAAGAGGAGAATCCAGGTGGATTTCACTTTTGAGTGTTTTCCCTACCCTTTATGAGCTACCAGAAATTTTCAGAATTTAAATATAAGTAAAAAGAACTACATTTTAACTGTGTACAAGTGTTGCATTTTTTTTTCCTTAACTGCTTCTTTTCTCCAGATGGGTATTCTACACGATTTGGAAGAAACAGACTGACATCTGAACATCAAGATTATTTGAGATGATCCTAAATGTACATGCTGCATGGAGCATATAGGCCTGCCACATGCTGCATATTGGCATCTTGAACCTTTAAATTATATGCTGTAGATGATCCTGAAACTTAGTCATGCTATTGATTGTGAATTCTTTAAATGTTTTTTTATTATTATTTTAATTTAAAAGCAAATGGAAAATGTATATTTTGACAAGCTAGGGTGTTATTTTTGAAAGTCAACTTAAAGATGAATAAGCAGCAAAACTATATAGCTGCTGACTGCACTGAACCTTTAGAATGTGATCCTTTTTATTTTTTTGTAGATCTTCACAAACTGGTTGATTAAAAAAGACATCTTTAGCATTTCATCCCTAAAGGGTGGTCCATGGAGTTTTTGTTGTTTTTGTTTTTCCAACAGATTTTTCATTTATGGTGCTTTTTAAAAATGGGAGAGGGTTTTTGTGTGGTTTTGGTTTTTTTAAATGTACACTGCAGTGCTTCCATATAGAGAAGGGCATAGCTAAAAAGAAAAAAATCTTGTGGGAGAATACCCCAAGTCCTTTGTTGCAAAGGGAAGAAAGCCAGTCTTAAATTTTTATTTACCCTAGCAATTCATCATTGCTGTAATCTCTGCTGCAGAGGAATCTTTGGCCTTTTACCTCCTGGGTTTCTTTAGTTGTTGCCATATTGATTATTTGGATTCTGATATGGATTTGACAGTAACTTTGTACTGAAGCATGAAGATCAAGGATGGGTTTTCATTCCACCACAGTGCAAGAAATTGAGTGTGATGAGGTTCATGTGGGCATGTCCTCTCCCCAGCCTTATGGGAAGCACTAGATTTTTGAAGTAAAAGTTGGCTTAGAGGATGAAGAAATGTGGGTGTGATGTCATCAATCTTTATGTGCACCTGAACTGAATGTTTTGAAGCAAGTGCGTGTGTGCTTCAGTAGGGTCAGTGCTGGTTGTATTGCCACAGATGGTCCATATTGTGTGAGCCTCTTGCTCAGTTAGATTCACTTGCAGTATAAAAATCAGTAGAAGCTGGGGTGCCTTGTAGTTCTATTCTGAAAGAAAATGCATTTTTCTTCAGCAGTTTCTCATGCTGTCAGAAGTTATATTTTTTAAGAGTTTGCTATGTAGCGACTAAAATATTCGTGCTTAAAAATCCCACTTGAAAGGAGGTAGGAAGGAAATGACCAATATGTGCATTTTTTACTTTTCCAAGGTAGAATAAAAAGTTCACTATTTCCCTAAACACTCTAATCCTGAGCAATGATGATATTTCATTCAACACCCATAGCAGCATTTTCTTAGTTTTACTGGAAAGAGTTGATTTGCCCCGCCAGTATACTGTTAATGAAAACAAACCATACTAAAGCTGTCCTTTATGTTTCTCAACCAGACATAAAGAAAATCTTATTGCATCCCACATTTATAAACTCTTCATAGAATCTGAGTAGCCTATGCAGAATTCCAGACTGATACTAGAAAATGTGCCAAAATTTGCATTTTGTTTGGTCTATAATTGGTCTAAAACTGTTAAAATGGTTTCAGTTTGGATAGCCAATAGAAGCATTTTTCAGTCTTACTATTTTAAATTCTCAGTCTTACTATTTTAATTCTCTAATATGCACAGGGTGCAGTTCTTCCATGGCCTACAGCTTCAGTACACTGAATACTCCCAAAGAACAGAGCTCCCCTCCAAATAGAATAAAGTTTCCTGTATTTCCCTGAGTGTTCTAGCTCTGTTGTAGGCATCCCAGAAAACTGTGGTATTATTACCTATAATCTAATAGAGACTCTTCATTTATGATCCAAGACTGCAATCTGTTTGTCTAGCTGCAGATGAATGCAGATATCCTGTAAACAGGTGTATGCATACCTCTGCAAGCATGGATATTTCCATTGGGTCTTAGTGTGATTACTCATGTAGATGAAATGAAGCCCACAGGGACAGAGCTCAGAGCATCTGTGTTCCTGGGTGAGCTTAGCAGATGTGGAAATCAGTCACAACAGGTGGGGGTGGTTTGGTTTTTAGCAAGGAAACTTGTGAACTAGAAGATGACTTAATCTGCTCGCTGTACCAGGGCTTGTGCTTCCCTTTGATATCGCTGTGCAGGGATGTTCTGTAAAGATTCCCAGAATGACCAGGAGACCTGAATTGCATATTAATAGCTGAGAGGCAGCAGTGCTTGCAAACTTTTCAACTAATAGGGTATGAAGAGAGTTGGAAGAATTATTTTTTTTTCTTTAACTTCTTTTTAACGTAGTGTTTTGCAGTGATAGATGCAGTATAAAGCAATTCAGCAAACACCAAACATTATATTTTTTTAAGTTGCTGAATTGATTCTGAGCAAATATATATACACATTGTTAGTCTTTATTTATTTGTTGCTGTAGTATAGATTTTTTTAAAAGAAAAACAAGTCTCTGTGTTAGAATTTTCAAATGCAAACTGTTATATCTGATCAGTTTTCCATGTTTAAGGCCAGTTGGGAAATGGCTGTGATTGCTGCACTATGTATGCAAACAGTTCCCAAGACATGGTTAACATTAGAGGTTTCTTAATTATTCTTTGCACTAAATGCTGCTTCCACCTAGAAGTTATTGATTGATAGTAGTTTGTGCAAGAAGACTGCTGGCATTGTATCTACTGCATCACTGCAGTGCACGTGTTAAAATAAAGGTACGCTGTCATTACTTGTGTGTTTGAATTGTTAAATCCATTGTGGATTCAGTGTTCAAATGATAGAATTGATGGGTATGATGCTTACCATTGTACCTCCTTTTTCCTTGTTGCATAAAGGTACTTCCTGGTCCTTTTATTGAGTATCTTTTCTGTCTCAGATTAATAAACTGTTATTTTCTATAAAATAAATGTTCAGATAAGATACTCTGTAGTATGGAACAGCACACTGATATTTGTACTGGAGGGAATCACTTGAGGCTTCAGTGATATTTGCCTAGAAAGAGTTAATTTTCTGTATAGCATTTTGGATGTGAATTCTTTGAAGGTCTCTTAAGTGGAAGTTTGAGTTTTTCTGCTAAAGCAGTAAGTTGGCTTTGGGTGACAGTGTGACTCATTGTGTGGCACAGAGAAAAGACAGGCTTAGGAGAAGTCAGTGTGACATTGAGAATGATGGAAACTGGCACAGAAGTTTAGAAAACAGGGAGAAGAGCACAAACAGGATGGGCAGAAGTTATTAGTCTTACCAAATCACACCCCAGAATAATGTCATACAATGAAAGAAAGACATAACTTCCAGAAAATACAGAGAGATTTACATGAATTCCAGCTAACTGGAAAAGAGAAATATTCACATCTGCATTAAATACAGTGATAGCAGAAAGCTTGCTATTAGGGAAAAAAAGGGGGGAAGGCTTAACTTTGAGGGTAACACATAGACTGAGGGTAGAATAAGGAGTAATTGTGGAGCGCCTATGTGCATGGTAGGGAGGATAGGTATCTTGGGTTTTTATTTTTGCTGTTTGAGAGTTTGAGGTGTTGACAGCTTGCTGGAGGGAACAAGGTGAGGGGACGGGTGAGAGGAAGAGAACTCAATTTCTTATTTTAATTGAGTAATAGGAGACTGCAGATGATTTTGCCTGTGGGTAATAGGAGAAAGCTGACAAACTTTGCCCACAGAGAGAAGAGTAGTTGGAGTCATTAGAGATGCCGAGGGAGCAAGTGAGAGAAGTAGCAAAGTAAGCAATTGCTGCAGTGATTAATAATAGCACTGAGCAGCTCAGAAGTGCTTTTTTGAAATGTGGAATGCTTTAGGAAGCGAGGAATGTGGAATGGGAACTGGGAGAATATGAAGAAGTTCTTACTGTGGTCATACATTGCAGTGAACTTGAGCTTCAGCGGTAGAAGTGGAGAAGGTAGAAAGAAGGAAAAGTAAAATGTGAAATTAACTTCATAATTGGAAGTGTGATGAGAAGTATTCCTGTGCAGTGTCAAGAGCGGAAAGGATGCAGGGGCAAGAGGCATTAAGTTGGAAAGGAACTGAGGAAATGAGCCAGGAGGAGGAACCAAGAAACAGGACAGCACAACATATGTGGTGTGGGGATTTGGGGAACACATCTGGACATACAAAAAAGTGCCAGTCACACTGCCCAGCCTGTCCTCTGATGGTATTGGATGGAGAAGGAAGAGAAATTGGAAACATTTGGGTTTGTTTTGTTGTTTTTTTTTCCTAACTGAATGATGAGTACAAGATGTCTTCTAAGGAAAATAGCTTAACTGCTGGAAATTAAATGAAGACTAAAAGGAAACTTCAGATTAAGGAGTGTTTAAGGGTAGACTGATTACTGAAGCAAATAAATACAAACTTCATGAAGTCCAAAGGCAAGGCAGCTGTGGGATTTAACTGTCATGGATTGTCACTGAGCGTGGAAGGGAGGAGGGCAGAAGGATACCAATAGTGTCTCTGCTGTCTTCAGCTCATGGAACTGGAAATACTGATCAGAACTGGCAAATGTATGACAATAACTAAAAAGCACTGCTACAACCATCTGACTTCAACATGCCATGATAACTTTGTGTTTCACTTGAGAGGATGTTTCATGACTCAAGGATGAATGCACAGCACAATGTGCCATATTGCCTGTGCAGCACCCAGATACAAAAGTATTTTATTGGTGTATAAATATATATTTTAATGCAACAGTTCTTTGTATAGGCACAGAAATGCACCACTGGAATAAAACAATGGCTTTAGTAGATGGGAATAACAAAGATGAGTGTGTACAGCTCTGTGAAGCCTTTTGTTGTTCTGGTAGCTGCTACTGTTATCTAACACTTCCCCATTTAACTTTAGTTAATTATCAAACCTGATGGGTTTGATTCTTAAAAATTATTTTTATTCCATGCTTTGTCCTGGTTCTGCTCTTAAGCTCCTCACTGGGACATCCTGTGAGATCTTATCCTGGTGTATGGCATGTCTTGTAACACTTAGGTGTATTCAATGATGTTTTATAACCACTGGTTAGTTAATTGGGGTGGAAGGATGACAGGTTTTTTTCAGGAAACAAATTTTTGACAGCTCATTGTTTAAAATCACAGTGAAGACTGACAGTACTTACAGGAACATGCTATGACTTCGTTTTAGAAAGGACTGAATACTGTTAGAAGTTTTCACCTGTGTTTTGAATTAAAATGTTTCTGTTAGGGTTGTAAAATTCTTACAGTATATATAACTTTCCTTTCCTTAGTATTTAACTGTTATCTGCTGGCATTTTCTGGAGCTGATTTACAGACAGCCATGTGGCTTAAGTTGTAGTCTAGATGCACTTAATAGAAGCATGAAGATAATCAACAATTAACCTAATACTGCCAACACTAAACCATGTCCCTGAATGCCTTATCTGCTCCATAGATGATGACTCATCTGCTTCCCTGGACAGCTGTTCCAGTGCTTCACAACACTTTCAGTGAAGAAAATTTTTCTTAATAGCCATTGCACTAAGTGAGGCCACTGGCTCTTATCCTACTGTTTATTACTTGGGGGAAAAGAGTGACCCCCACCTCTCTACAATTTCCTTTCAGGTGGTTACAGAGAGCAGTAACATCTAGTCTTTTTCCAAGGCTAGAGAAACCGTCTTGCCTCAGCTGCTCCTCCTGAGGTTTTTGCTCTAGGGTCCCACAGTGAGCCCCCAAAGGCCTGTAGAGGCCCCTGAGTTACTCTGTTCCTGACTGTCAGACCTTCACCTGCTGCTGGAGCCTCACCCACCTCTGGATGCAGTTTGATGGCTTCTGGGAGATGGCCTTGTGTGCAGAGACTTCTGTTTTTTGCTTTTCTTTCCGCACTGCTCCAAAGTAGAAGTATTGCCTGTGTCTCCCAGGCAGCTGCAGAGGCTGCTCATGGTGCAGGTAAATGGGTGTCTTCGGCACAGGCCTCTGGGCCTGGGAGCAGTGAAGCTGCAGGAGTGGCTGGGCTGAGAAGTGACAAAATGCTGCATAGTGGAGCTGGGAACAGCCCTGTGAGCAGCAAGGTGAGAGGAGGAGGGGAGAAAGTACTGCAGGCATCAAAGGAGAGATTCCCCTGCTGCCCTGGGCAGGGCTCCAGTGGAGCATGAGCTTCCCTGCAGCCCTTGGAGGGAACTAGGCTGGAGTAGGGATCCACACTGCTCTCCACAGGACTTGCACTGGGGCACATGGCTATTTCCTGAAGAAACTACAGCCCCTCTGGCAGCAGGTTTATCCTGAAGGACTGTGGCCCTTGGGTGGGATCCCACTCTGGAGCAAGGGAAAAGTGTGTGGAAGATGGAGCAGCAGAGTAGAGTTGGTGGTAGTGACTGAGCCCAGCTCAGTGCCTTGTACCTCTCAGGGGAGTAGGTCAAGGAAGAGGCAGGAGTGAATTTGAGCCCAAGAAAAAAGGGTGTAAGAGGTGTTTAATCTTTGTTGGTCACTTCCCCGCATTTTTAACTGGCAACACACTGAACCCATTTGGTAACTGGGTTACCAAAATGATGGGTGGAACAAAAGCTCAGCTGGAAGGAATATCTAGAGCTAAAAGAAGTATCTAGTCCAACTTCCTGACCACCTCAGAGTGACTAAAAGAGCATGTTAAAGGGCATTACCCAAATGCCTCTTAAATGCTGACAGGCTTGAGGCATTCACCACCTCTCTGGGAGGCCTGTAGGATGGACATTTTTCTTAGGTCTCCCTGGAGCACCTTCAACCTTAAACAGGTGATATGTTAGGTATGACTGGGAAAACAAGAGAGGACCTTAGTGCTCTTCTAGATAAGTAGGGCAAGAGACAGCCTCATTAAAACTCAGGACTCTAAACCATTTTCAAGTTGCTGACTGCTTAGCCTGGAGGCATGAAAATATTAACAACTTCTGGAACTTCTGGAGCAATGAAAGAGGTTGTTCTCTTGAGCTAAATCTAAAGAGCCAAACTACTGCCAAAGTGCTTCTATTGCAGTGTGTGTTTTCAGCCTAGGGGCTGTGCTAGAACTATTTTAAGAGCTTGTTCCCAATACAGACCTACCCTTAGGTTTGCTAAAGCTAGAAGGTAGAGTCCCTCTTGTCCCCTTTCTCTCTAAACTTCTGTTTCTAGAAGTGCTGCAAATGCTTATGAGATATATGGAAATTTAATTAGCTGTAACATCTCAAAGATAAATATTTCAGACTTTCTTGAGTGGAGTGTTTTCTAAGGTCTGTTTAACTCAGTCCTGCCAGTGCTACAGCTTATGGGAGAGGGTTGCTGTGGAGTCATTTATTCCAGTGGCTCTGCCATGTGAAGAGTCCCAGCTATCTCTGCCCTCTCGTTGCTTTGGCTTCACCCTGCGTCGTCCCCTCTGCCATGAGAGTTTCAGGGAGCTCTCCCATGGCCATGTGACAAACCAAGTGGGTTAAAAACAAACAAGAAGAGATGTTAAAGGGAGACGGGAAACTGATGTCACTCAGCTACACTGGTGAAATGAATGGACAAAAAAGCTGTCTGTGCTTATATAAACCTGTCTGGCTCCTCATGTGCTGGCAGACCTCAGTGGTGAGCAGGAATGGGAACTGGTGGTGGGATTGAGGAGCAAGTCACACCAGGTGTAGAATATGGGAAAAATGTTTAAAGTAAAGGCTGCAGAGCATCGTGGTTTATACTCACTTTAGAAATAGGGAGTTGTTAAGGGGGGTACCTCTTGTTTTTTTCTTGTCTTTCTCTGACCCCATCTACTGAATTACTTATGGGTCCCTTCCAACTAAAGATATTCTATGGTATTTTGATTTCAGTCATCCAGAAGTTTCAGATAATTTGAACTTTTACAGCACGTAAAAGGTGAGCTAGTAACTTTGATCTAGTGGGAATTAAAAGCTTTATCTGTGTCAGTGCTCTGCTGGTGGTGTAGCTTTGTAGGGGTATGTGTTGTTTTTTGGTTTCTTGTTGCCATTCATATCTTCAAAACTTTTAAATAAAAGTTTGTCAGCAATTTGGCTGTCTCAGTTGATTTTGGTTACATGGACTGATTTTTTTCTGTTCTTCTGAGAATTAGATTAAAAATATGATAATACTACTCAAGTTTTAGATATATTTGCTCACAAGGAATTTGTTTTGAAGAATATGGGGACAGCACCAATTTCATGCAACATGAGCTTCCTTGCTCTTGGCCTTCTTTGCTCTGTTTTTTAAAAAGAAAGAAATGTGAGGACCATTATTTAATTTCATTTTTCCTACAAGCAAAATCAGCAATGTGGTTTTAGATACCTTTGCACAAGGAGTGCTGTTGTATGCTATCACAAAGGCAAGCCCCTGGTCAGTGAGTTACAGTAGCAGGGTACATGTGTGGGCCACGGTGAATTCCTTCATTCAGTAAAAGTGTTTTTCTGTACTGAGCATGCATCATTTGGGAGAGCAGAACAACATAGTCTAAGTCTGGATCATGCTTGTGACACGGCTTTCCAGCACCTGCTTGGCTGTCTGGTGCCAGTGAGTAAATTGTTTTTCCAGTGAACAGAAATTTGGCCATTTTTAAGCATTTAATTGTGAACAAATGATACTCAAATACATCTGAACTTAAAAAACACTAAAATGCATTTTATGTCATGCTGAACAAAATATATTTGAATAGCTTTAAATATTTTATAGTGCATCCAGATTCATGCAACAATGGATGAGTTTCATTCAGTATTTTATTTAGCTTAAAATTATGTTTTATATTTCCTTTTATGCCCACATATAGGGAAGAAAAAGATGTGATTAAAATAAAAGCAGCAAGCCATAAATGTTTTTATAAAATGAGGTTGAAAGCATTCCATTCCTCGTAAGAGCATGTTTTCCAAAGGCAAAGGCTTCAATGTCCCAAGAAAATGTAGTCACACTATGAAAGCCTAGACAGGAGTGTGAGTTTATCGGATTGACTCAGAGTGAAGTGAGCTGCATTTGCATCATTCTTGGTAATGTGTTCTGGTGCTCTGAAAAGTGGGAGTAGTGACAGCAAAGGGAATGAATTAATTTCAGCAACAGTCAGCACCTGGGTGAAAAGCAGGAACATGGCACTGCATTTTTTCAGACTGCTTTTCCAGGGAAAGACTTGGAACCAGAGAAAGTTGGGAAAGCTCTTTATAAGAGGAGCAGGTCTTAGGAAGTGTAAGAAAGTCCTGTGAGGAAATAGAGGGCTTTCACTGAACACAGTTGATATCCTGGGCTATGGGACCACATTCTGGCTGGCTACAGCACAGCCTGGGATCCTGATCTCTCTGATGCCCCTGGCACACGGGAATTCTCATCAAGGTCTTATCAGTGTTCTTCTGTCCTGGACTGCCCTGAATGTGGTGGGGGCTGTACCCAGATGAGGAGTTAAATCATGTTTTGGAAGCCAGTAGGAAATTCTTTAGTGTGTCTTAGTCCAGATGTAGTCTGGCTGTGAGTGCTTTCTCTCTGTTTTGGGGAGATGGAATATGCCTCTCTGGGCTCTTATTTTCTCTCATTAATTTCTGCTTCAAAAGCCATGATACTCCTAGGTTGTTTTTAGAAACCTACTGCCAGCCTGCAGACTTTTGCTTAGGTAAAGCAGATGCTGTGAGTATATTCTGGCCAATCTGAATTCTGTTGGTAGCCCAAGTTGCATGACACTTATCACATCTATCACTTTCTTATGAAAAGCACAGTCGTCATGGAAGTTTTCCTTGAGTATTGTTTTAAAGTTGGATAATGAATGTCCCATTTCAGTCAACCAGTTCAACCAAGGAAGAGGCTGATTGTGTATGCAGCAATTTCAAAGAACTAGCAACAGAAAAAGCATTAAATTATTAAAGACCTATGAATTTATCAGCGTCTTTTAGTGGACTAAGATTCTGTCATTTTCTTGGGAAGTGCATATTGAAGAAGTTAAGGAAACTTTTTCAGAAGAGCGTGATCCTTTCTGCAAGTTGTAGAAAAGGATTTAGCTTTGATCAGCATAATATTCCTTCCCTTTAGGCAAGCTTGGTCATGACTATTCTTGTCATTGTTATTAACTTTGCTAACAGTATTGCTAATTTCTTTACATGGTTATTTAAATGTCTAAGAGTAGCTAGTTAGAGCCATACTGAGGCCCTTTCATCCGTTTCCCTAATCCGGCTGTTTGTTCATAGGTTAGTGAGAATTTATGGGGAGCAATACCATGTAATGATCCAGCTTTTGATCTATAACAAGTAGTTTGGGTATGTTTGATATTACAGAAATTTGTGTATGTTTGATATTACAGAAAAACCTTGTGTTAATAGTAAAGAAGACAACAAAGCTTTATTTGAAATAGAGATGTTGGAAACTTAAGGGAAGGGCTGTCAGAGACATAGCAATTTGACTTGTAAAGATAATTATAGTTGGTGCCTAACTGATTTTTGAGGATTTCTGCAGCTTCAGGAAAGCAAATGTTTGGTCTCGATGATCTCAATGATCCTGTCCCATGGGGCCTCATGCTGATCCGACTCTGGTCTCCCCTTTCTAGAGAACTCGCTGACTAAACACATTTAAACTCTGCTGAGGGACTGCTGCTTAGCGTTATTAGATACATATATAGTTACTGGAGTTGCACCAAGATGAGGATGAGATGAGAAATATCTAGAAATACCTCCACTGAATTAATACACACAAAATCTCACATTGTCAAGGGGCGTTTTATTTAGGACATCATATGTAATGTGTGATTTTTCTGCCTTTTAGCTGTGTGCAAAGTGAATTTTCATCTCATTTTGAGACGAAGGAAAAGAACTCAGTGGAATAAAATGCTTTGAAATAAAACTAACTTCAGTAAGACCCTGAGCTGGTTGTAGCAATGCCCTGGAAGAGCAGGATTTGGTTTTTCAGGTTTGTGGCTGGGGTTTTTTGGTTGTTGGTTTTCTTGGGTATTTTTTTGGTTTTTTTGCCAGGCTGATTTCTTCTGAAAACAGACGTTATGGAGTTGTGCTTTTTCCTGTCTCTGTATCCCCTCTCTTCCACCCAGCCTTGGTAAGTAATGCTGGACCTTGTCAGCCAACTTCAGTCTGATTTGACAGAGGGGATTTGGGTTCAAAGATATGAATTCTGACAAGTCTTTGCCTGGATGAAAAGGTCTCTTACTTCTGCTACAAGCCCGTGGTTAGGTGCATTTGTTGTGCAGAGGGATGTGACCCAACAGCCCCTGTGTGAGAAGAGCTTTCACCAGAGCTTGTGCCTGACAGGACTGCTGAGCTCTACTGCCTTGGGGTTAAAGCACTTGGAGGAGCTTCTGCTTCACTTTTTTTGGTTTCCTACAAAAGTTAGCACAAGCAAGCTCTGAGTAGATAGCAGTGACAGAGTGCCTGTTACCTGTTCAGTGGCACCTCTGTGGAGCGATTGCTCTGCTCCTGGCTGCAGCTGTGTCTGAGCTCTGTTGCTGCCAAAGACAGATTTGTGCTGCTGGAGATCCAAATGGGAGAGCAGGCAGAAACCATTGCTTTTGCAGAGGCAGTCGTGCTTCTCTGAGAGACAGGAGGTCATAGTGGAGGGATCTCTTTGGCAGGTGCTGAAAGCAGTCACGCACAGGGCTGGTGGCTCTCCTCCTCTTTTAATTTAAAATGCCGGTGAATGTGTGTCTCATTGCACACCTGGAAATTCATCCATGGAACACAAACTCCTTGGTAACCAAACTTTCTTGCTTCCACTCATATAAATAGACTTCGACAGCTGTGAGCAAACATCTGGACAAAGCAAAATAAGTGGGTAAAGCTCTGGTGGAATGATGCAGTATTTTACGGAAACAACAGGTATATATTTGTGTTCTATCTCCCTGCACCTACAGCTGTGGTCACTGGAAAAAAAAAAAAAGTGACATCTCCTAGCAATGTCTTTACAGTGTCTTTACAGCCTATGTACATAATTAGAGCATATGAAAAAAAGCAAAAATTTGCTCTGAGTTACGCCAGGGTATCTTGTATATTTCTTAATCCCCGACTGAAATGCCTTTCTACAGCCCATGTCAGCATTCACCCTTGTTTAATCTCTACAGCAGGATGACAGATGGGAAGGATGCCCATGTGATGGCTGAGTATAAACACTCTTTGGATGTAGTGCGAATGTGGTCTTTAGGAGAAGTAGTGTTTGGTTTAGCTAGAATTTAATGTGCTTCTTGATGAAAAATTGCCGGAAGACCTAAAGCAGTTCCTTCTGCTTCAGAACATATGCATTGCTTCATTAAAGTGCTTTTTCAAAAGAAGCAAATAAAAATCTTACAAACTTGAGTGGCGTAACTTTAAGCATCCCAGATGTTGGGTTTCATAGTCAGTTGCTGTTTGGGTTAGATATAAGCACCTTTTGGTCAGAGAATGCAATGTTTCCTGCAGCAGGGAAAAATTTTTCTTGGAGTAATGAGAATAGCTTAATCTACTTGGAATTGAAAAAGAAAAAATTGATTTGGGGTATTAAATGTTAGAGAAATCTTAGAGAACAAAGTTTTCTGCTTTGCAGGGTGATCTTACAGTTGCAGTTAGTGGAAAAGCTTGCCACCAGCAGTGTTTGGAGCACTGCAAATCCTGTTGGCTCCGTATTGACTCCTAATTAATGATCCACATTCTCACAGATGCACTGAGGCCTTCTGTGATGTGGCTGGACCAGTAGAAAACAACAGAGTCATTTATTTCCAGCTGTATTTGTCCCATGAATAAAGGACATGAAGTAGTGCCAGAGTGTGGTTTCTGTTGGCTGCTGTACAGAAATTTGGCAGCTTTTGTAGCCAAGGGAATGTAATTTATAAAATTCAGCAATCTGATGACAACTGGTCAAGCTGTCTTCAAATGCAACATGTTGGGCTTTTCTCGAGTATGCTTTGTGTACGTAAAGCTCAGTTCTGGCTACAACAGCTGCATAGTCCAAAAAAACAGTTCAAGGCCCAGGGTGAAACCCTTGAAATGGGATGGAATACAGCCTTTACTCTGACCCACACTAATTAATCTCTTTCAATGAAGCCAGCATATACCCCTGTTTCTATGAGAATCACAGAATCACTATGTTGGAAGAGACCTTCAAGATCATTGAGTCCAACCCGTTCCCTGACACCTCAACTAAATCATGGCACCGAGTGCCACATTCAGTCTTTTTTAAACACATCCAGGGATGGTGACTCCACCACCTCCCCAGGCAGACCACTCCAGTACTTTATCACTCTTTCCGTGAAAAAATTTTTCCTAATATCCAACCTATATTTCCCTTGATGCAGCTTGAGACTGTGACCTCTCATTCTGTCAGTTGCTGCCTGGAGAAAGAGACCAACCCCCACCTGGCTCCAACCACCTTTCAGAAAGTTGTAGAGAGTGATAAGGTCACTCCTGAGCCTCCTTTTCTCCAGGCTAAACACCCCCAGCTCCCTCANCCTCATCTATGTGAGTGGCTTCCATGAGGAAGCCACTCAAGCTGTATCTGGTGTCTCTGCTTCCATCAGTGGGATGGTGGCTGTATTTTCCTTTTACCATGGGCTAAAAATGCTCAATAGTACCTCACCAAAGCTGTGATGCTGTGATTGTGGACTGCTTCTGTTAAGCTGTACTTGCACTAATGCATTAGGCACCTCCCAGGTAGGGCAAGTCTTTAATGTGCGCCATGAGGACAGCATCCTCCGAGGCAATGTCTGTAACTCATGTGTTGGTGTAACCTGATATGTTTTACCTGTGTTACATTGGGGTTTACATCTAGAACTAAACTGGGATTTTTTTTGTCTTTGTATAAAAAGTATCAGTGACTGTTTTAGTATGTTTTAAAGTTATCTAAATGCTAGAAAGATGAAATATTTTACAGTACTTAGGCTCATTGCCCGCAGGTTCTTTAAGCAAGCTTGGGCTGACCATGTGCTGACCTCAGGCTGTTTTGCTGTTCCAGACATTCACCAACACCTATGCAACTGGTTTTGACCATTCCAGTGAAAACTGGGCAATATGTGTGATTTTGTTGATCAATTGAATAATCAAACCTCACTTTCTTGGGCCAAGCTATATGAGGAGAAGCTGACATGGTCCTATTGATTTTAGCTCTGATAAGTGCTCTTGTCTAACTGACATAATGGCTGGAATTGGGAATTGTGTCTGCCTGTAGAAGAGCAGGATAACACACACTTGTGTGTGTTTGTGAGTGTACGTTCATGTGCATACACAAACACACACACTTACATTCACAGACAGACCTTTTCTAGAGGCTGACACACTTGCTGTGGTTCAGCCCAGAGCATGTTCCAGAGGGTTTGCCAGCTCTGGCTTATGACCAGGGATAGAATTGTTTGTGCATTGTCCTGGATTTGTTATAAGTGCCAGAGTGATCCCATTGTTTGAGTGGGATCTTGATCAGATGGAATTCTGAGTGAATGAAGTGTGGTTTGGAGCATGTAGCATTTAGTTATTACTTTTTTGCCCCCTCAGTCTGTTCAATGTTTTATGAATGTCTAGCAGAGTCTTTGCACAGCCTCATTAAGTGCCTTATTGGGCTGCAATGGCCAGGAGTGCTGTTAGCAGTTCCAGCAGGAGGTGTGGCCATGTATCCTGTACCTGCCAAAGAGCTGCTGGACTTGGGAAGAGCAAGGCAACCAAATCCTAGAAGGCTCATCAAAAACGCAAATTAAATTCCGCAGGCTTCTGTCACAGATCATCAGTATTGAGAACTTACTCACGTGTGCTCTGTGCACTTTTTCAAACACTGCCAGAAGTGGACCTCTGCAGCTGTTGCCTGCAGCTGTTTATGGTTTAGCTGTAGTTTCATAGTTCTGTATGTGCTGGAGAAACCAAGATGGGTTATTGACTGCAGGCAGGCCCTACAGCCAGAGGAAAGGACACTTTATACTATGCCACAATGTAAATAAGCCCACAAACCCAAACATGGAAAAATCATTCTGTTGCTGACAGCTGATTTGTGAATTTTCTTGCCACAAGGATTAGGTGGTGCTCGGAGCTGAGTCGCCAGAGGACTCCTGTAGTTGGAGCTTGCTGGATTTTTTTGGGGTAGCTCCATGTTCCCATAGTCCTCAACTTCTTGTGTTTGGGAGAGGGGGATGAATTGTCCAGCTTCTCCCTGCTCCTTCCCTATCTTTCCTTTCCCTCTTCCCCTGACACAGATTTCCAAAGAGAAATAACTGATTGCTGCTTTGTCTGTTGAAAGCTGTTCTTAGTTTCTGACTTGATGTTGTCCTAGAAAGAGATCAATTGTGACGATGCAGAGTGATGCAGAGTCCCCAGGCAGTGCAAAGGAGAGCTGCTTTATTGCAAGAACCAGGCCTTTCTAAGCAGTTAGCCACTTATCAGTTTACCTAGTTTAAAGGCACAACAAGCCCAAGTCAACCAACCACCACACAGCACGGCGTGGACGTGCAGCAGTCACGCAGCATGGCTTTCACAGCTCTCCTGTCTCTCTACCCCTATTCCAGCTGAGTCACTCTCCCATAGTTCCCTTCTACTTAGCCTAAGTAGCAGGCCTGAGCCATGATTTTACAAGGGTAACAAGGCCCTTATTTTATAAGACTTTACCTTATTTTATAAGACTTTACTTATGTGCAACAATCGATGAGAGCAAAATCCTGCTAGTGAAACACTGATAGAGCAGTATGTTCAGTACATACAAGTACTTCTCAAGGGGGAAGAATCTGAAATTTAGAAATTATGGGAGGATTGAATAAGCATATGAAAATTCAATGTTGGTTGGGGGGACATAAAGCTGACAATATGAATAGGTCTAATAGCTCAGCATTTGTAGTATTGGGGTCCAGTGGAAAAACCATCAGGTAACCACCAGCAAATACTTGTCAAAGGGTCCTTCTGAGGTTCACCCAGAATTCGGATCATGGATACAATGGATTAAGTGTTGAGATCACACGGTGTCCATGCATTTTCTGTCAATACCCTGTCCTTTTGGCAGCCCCTTTGAGATCACAGTGTTTTTGGATATGAGGACTCAATTGCACCAATGTCACACAAATACCTTCCGAAACCTGTGCTGGTAACGGTCTTGTGGTATTTCTTATAACCAGGTATCTGCTCACACCCATGGAGTCATTCGCACATGAGTGGGAATTTTTATAGTGGGAGGCATGTGGTCCCCTTGGTTCTGCAGCATCATTTCCCTCTCCTGCCTCAGCTGATGGGTGTCAAAATCATGGGTTATATGTGGGACAATAGGCAGGTGAAAAGGAGGAAATGTTTTTTTTCCTGTTCTGCACCAAGCAGAGATGGGAATGCCCTCTTGGAGCTTCCTGGTGAAGACAGACAGGAATAAGAACTGAGGGCATTTTGTTTGCAGGACCCCAACGAGGCAGTAGAGGGGGATGAGAAGTGAGGATTTCAAGACCTTCAAACTCTTAAGTCTTCTTCTAGATAGAGTGGGCTTTCCCTTTCTGTCCTTGTGACATCCAGGACAACTTGTGTGCAGGTGCTCACATGGAAAAAGGTTTCAGTCTCCAAGCTGATAACTGCCATCGCACACATTTTGTGACACATGTATGTCTTTCTTCTCTCTCTGCTTGTGCAACTTTTTATCAGGATGGTTGGGGGCTGAGATAAGGACTTTTAAGTCCCCACGAAAGTAACTCAGTAAAATAAACTGTTGTTGATAGCATGGGCATGGTGCTGCCTCTCCCTGCATCCTTATGTTTTGTTTGTGAGTCCAGCTCTTGAGAAAGCAAGAGCTCCTCAGAGGGCTGATTGTCACACTCAGCTCAGGGAATTCACCCTGAAATGGCTATTTTTTTACTTGATGAATGGAGAAAGTTTGCTTAATGGAGAGAGGACTATCAAGTCTACTCCACTGAGAAATCCATATAAATAGGATTTTTTTTAATCCCCCACCATCTTAAAGTACCAAATAGATACTTTTCCACTAAGCTCATAGTAGTACTTGACTTGGAAGCGTAGAATCATCTCTTAAAATGTGTTGTGTACCAGCAAGGACTGAAATATCTTGCCTAGAAAAAACCAGATCTAGCTTTTAGAGCAGGACTTTTCTGTAGGTTGGCTGATTATTGCTTTGTGCTGCTTGACTGTGATTTTTGGCACACAGTGTCACATACCAAATTCCCGAAATAAAATGCTACATGATATTCTAAGCGTTCTTAGGAAGCTTTAAAAAGGGATTTGTCTGCTGAGTGGGTACCTCTTCTGAAGCCAAATGATGCAGCAGCAATGGTTTAAAAGGAGAAAACTTTAGTCAGCAGATAATTAGTCTTTTTAAATAAGTGCAAGGAGAAAAAAAATAAAACCTTCCATCAGACTTGTGTTTGTAGAAGCTGTCAGCAATCCTGCTTTGACTGGAGAGGGTGTGCAGCTCTTTGAATAGTTAAAACATCTGTTCAGCGACGTTGTGAAATGCTTGTGTTCGGAACCCCTGATAAGGGGGACTGCTGAGCGCTTGGCTCTTAGAGGCTCTACAGGCAGCAAGGGCTGCACAAACTGTGGCCACTGCTTGCCTTTCCTCCTCCTGGGCAGAGCAAAACGTAGGAGACAGCTACTATTTTACATGTGATTTTGCTTTGAGAGGGAGAGAGCAGGAAGTGCCTAGGAAATGGTTCATGACAGAAACGTGGAGTTTTAAATAGGAGAGAAGAGGAGGAGGAGGAGAGCTCATGGGCACAGTTTGTGAACAGTTGAAACACTGACACAACAGCAGCAGGGGAAAACCAGACTTCTGAGAGAGCAAGCACCTCCCAAGCTATCCTGATGGAAGGAGAGACAGTCCCCGAGGCCAGGGGAGCCGCCAGCAAAGCCACTCGGATCGCCCTCGGTGTCTTTGTGAGTGGCACTGTTGTGCTTGGCACCGCTCTTTTCTTGGGTAAGTGAAAGCGTTGACACTAACCTGAGCACACCCTCCCCAGCCTGTCTGCTGGGTGCCGCTGTTTGTGTCTCACGACGTCTTTTGGTGAAAATCTAAGTTCTTTTTCTATCGTCCCTTTTTATATTTATCCTGAAAGGGATATGTGTCAGTAAAGGAGTCCTTGTTGTGGGAATGATAGACCTGGGAGATGCAATGGGAACTCATGTAATGTTTTGAATGCTGAATTTAAATTTGGATACTCAGTTGAATGTGTTCTGACCAGACTTGGGTTCTTTCACAGGACAGAGAGAAGCAGGTGAGATTATGCTGATTATGGATTCAGTGGTTGTGACCGATGTGGAGTAATATTCTCTGTTTCCTGAAAATGAATCTGTGTACTGCACATATTTTATTTCTTTTTGGGTTTTCCTTCATTTGGTTTTCATTTAGGGCTTGACTAAAACCCCTGTAGAAAGCTTCAATAGTGCATATGTGTGCACATTTTTTAGATCTTTCTGTTCTTCTACGATGAATTGCAAAGTTGCCTTTACAAAAGTCATAACGAGTGCATCTAGGATGAAATTGAAATAGTTTTGTTAGATATACAAGCTGTAACTAGATGCAGCAGAGAAGGAAATAGCTTTTCCTCTCCCAGATTTGGAATTACCTGTAGATTGGTTTTGTTAGCGTAGCACTTGAAAGCATATGCCTACACTTCTGAAATTATGTGTAGAAGTATAAATATGCCCAGAAACTCCAACCAAAGAGGAAGCTTTGTTGTATCCTGTAAGAACTTTGCAGAGTTGGATCCTCTTTTGGAACAATTCTGCACAACTTTTTGTCTCTTTAGATCAACATGGATTTCCCTAGATTGGTGGAAACCTTGCCTCTAAGCATATCTTTTGCTTTCCTCCAGTCCTTTATGATCTTGTGACCTTGTTTGAAAGGTCTGCTTTGTTTATAGTCACAAAACAATGTCAGGTTTTCTATAGAACATTTAAAGCACCAGGCTCACTCTTGGTTAGAGCTTTTCTGGTCTGGAGCAATTTCTGCAACATTTGCAGGAAAATAACTTCTGTGTTAGTGATCCCATTCAAGTCAACTTTTTATAACCATGAGTGAGTTTGAATCTTCAAATTTCTAGATAAAAGAAAAAGTTTTTCACATAAAGAATGCAGTATAAACACCAGGGAGTAATAATGGAGAGACCTTATTTCTTTTTGCCTGCACTAGATTTGTTTGTTTATTGCTTAGAGCAATAAAAGCAATTGACATTTACCACCACAGCTTCTCAGAGATAGAACTGCTTTATCCATAGGCCAGGTGTGAAAATTCAAGCAAATATATTAATTCTTGCCGACAGTTTTCCAAGCGTGCCTGTGGCATGTTCTGTAGGCAGGGACTCAATATCAAAATTTTCATTGGCATAACTGCTAAGAAAATAAAAATGCTGGCCTTGGGTCAACCAAAATGCTTTTAGAATTTCTTTGGAAATGGTCTGAAATTTTCAACCTAAAGAACCAAGGAAAAAAAGTTAAATTGTTTTGGTTTAACATTTTTCAATTAGATGTTTCCACGCTTCATTGTGACATGGTTTTGTTTGTAAGTTTGAGCTATTTTTTTTTATTTTTATTTAACTGTAGAAATGGACATAATTTTTTCTGTCCATATGAAACATTTCAGGCACCTCAAGATGTTATTTTTTCTTCAGTCTTCATTTAGTCTGCAAAACTTGTTGTTTCTGGTACACCTGAAATCAATTTTCCAGCCTGAGGAGTGAAATGTAGCTTTCTCCTGCTTTCTTCTCGTACTTCCTACAAGTCTAAGGAGGATGTGGGAGAACCAGGTATTGTTATTTACTGTTCCCTGCTTGTGCTGGCTGTGATCTCACTGTGACTTCAGTGGGGAGCATTGTTGGGGTCCCGCCTGTGACACTGGTACAAGTGGGGGCTGTGACAGGACAGGAGCCACCTCCTCCTTGGAGGAAGCAGATTGCTCTCCAGTGTCCTTGGGTGAGAAGTCAGGCAGCTTTGAATCTCAATTTGAGAGCCTCTTCTCTGGACTTAGTAGTCCTTTAGGCTTCTCAGATCACAGGAACGTTCACATTATTTGCATCTGTACATTTGTATGCCTTTTCCCTTGTAGATTTTTTTTTAAGCTCAGTTGTGATGTGGATTTGCTAAGCATCTGGAAACAGGCTTATCATGGAAGAAGCTAGGACGCTGAGGGTTATAACCTCGATTCTAAGTAATAATGTCGGGATTAGTTATCTTAACAATAAAAAGGCAAGAGAACAAAACTGTGCAAAGTTTTTTCTGTCAAAATTAGCTTTTACTTAAAATGGAAATGTTACTGCCAAAAATTTATTCTAATGATAAAATTGTAAGTTTCCCAGTTGAAATGGTATTTTGTGTTTGTTTATAAGTATCAAAAACACAAGGGCTGCTTCAGGTGAAGCATGAAATGATGTCTGGACTTTTCCTTCCTTTCTCTGCTTTGTTAAGAAAAATAAGTCTAGCAAACATTCAAGACCTGGATGGATTCTAAAGGGCTAAATTCTAATCAGGGGAAAAGGTGAGCTAGGAGGAGTGCAGCACTTAATTAAAAGGGTCATTATCCATTATTTGTAGTTCATCTTTGTAGTGGCTCAAAACTATATTCTGGAGATCTCCACTTCTCTATTTTTCTCCTGTTCTTCAATATTCCAATTACAACCTTTGTATGTCTCAAAATCTTGTGTATTTCTTGGCTAATTTACAAAGGTGTTTGAGGTGTTGTGTTTCACTAAACCAATGCAAGCTTTGGAAAAGCTGTCCAGAAATAGTTTTACATTCCCATTTTTTGAGAAACTTGGATTGAAATCCAGCTATTTCTGTCATTAACTGCCTTTAAAACTGTGAGACTGGAAGAGAGGAAACAGCTTTATATTCAAATCTAGCTTTAGGACTTTTTGTAAAAAAAATTTCCTGGGCTGAAATGATATTTCACATTTTTCTATCACTTTGAAACAGCATATAACTACAGCAGAAATTGCTTTAGAACTATCAGCACTGTTAAAGCTATGCAACCATAATGTATTCCATTGTTGGGTTTTTTCGTTCAGTGTTATTTGCTTTTTTATTTTTGCCATGGACTATTATTAAGATAATGGATATAATGAGACATTTCTTTATGCCTACTGAGCACATCTAGTGAGAACTATTTCACCTATCCCTTGGGATTCTCCCTTCTTAATCCCAAGTATCAATTATCTGCATATTTGCTGCCTGAGAGCAGTGTCTGAAATTAGCAATTCCTGTGCTTAAATTTCAGTGGCAGTTGTAATACATGTTTTTAAAAGATGAGCAAAATTAACTGACAATTTCATAGTTCTTCTCAGCAAGGCTTTTGGAAGCAAATGCAATTACAATACTTTTGGGACACAATTCAGACAGAAACTGGGTTGTGCCTTATAAAGCACAGCTATCCTTGTGCCCATTGCAATCTGCTTCGTTCCAGGCTGGAATAAGGAGACCCTGGGAGGGTGCTGTTGATGCTGAGTTGTGCTGGGCAGTGCAGTGCTGCTGCAGGGCAGTGTGGGCCCTGCAGCTCAGGGGAGCTGTGGAAACCCTACAGAGGGTGGGGAGACTGCTCCGTGTTGCATTTCCGACTGTGGAAGGTGTAACCTGATCCTGTGGAAAGTCCCTGCCCATGGCAGATCATTGGAATCAGAGAATCTTTAAGGTCCCTTCCAACCCATTCTATCCTCCTGTGTTTCCATGCTCTGAAGGATGATAACAGTGCTGAATTGTTTGTATTGTGGTGGTGCTCACTGTCAGTGAGTAGGGCTGAAGTGATGCTACTCCAGGCACTGTGCAGAGACAGCCCTTGCTCTGTGCTGCCTGTGAGCAAAGAGGGGGAAGGAGAAAGTGGGACTAGGAGGGGGAAGTTATTTGTACAAGCTGCAGTATTTACATAATATACATTCTAAATATTTACTTAATATACATTCTAAGTGCTCTAAATCTAATGCTCTAAGTGCTTTCTAAGTCAGAGAAGTGCTGGGACCAGAGGCTGCACTGATATTGGAATGATTGAGTACACAACATTTGGCTGCAGCTGTCAAAATTCATTGCAAATGATCTCATTATGGTTTTCCATTTTGCAGTTAGCCAAGGTCTTATAAAGTTTCATCCGAAGCAACAGTACTGTTTGACTGCAGAATGCATTGAAGCTGGTAAGCAGCAATTTTATCTTCTCAATTATATAATGATTATAGTATGTTAATGAGATATTTATACCATTTTATTTTTTCCCATTATACATTTTACTCAGAAAGCTTAATTAATGAGGGAGAAAGAACGACAACACCAAACTTTTTAAAAAGTCACTGTTCAAGTTGCTTCTGTTTTGTTTATTTTGTACAATTAAAATTCATGTTTTAATTTGGTATAATACTAGTCTAACTAGGTTGACTCAAAGTTTCCCAAAGGGATTATTTTTCTCTTTTTTTAATAGGAAAAAAATGTTGAGTGACTAGACCTTCAGGTATATTTTGTTGCTTCCTTTCCAGTTATCAGAAAATTAGCAAGTGTATTGTTATGCACAGAGATGCTTTTGTACCAGATCTGGCATACACTTTATATGATTTTATATTAAAAGAGGGTAGATTCAGACTAGTTATGTGGAAGAAAATTTTTATGGTGAGGGTGGTGAAACACTGGCACAAGTCACTCAGGGAAGTTGTGGATGCCCCATTCTGGAGGTGTTCAAGGTCAAGTTGGATGGGACTCTGAGCAACTTGGTCCAGTTGACGATGTCCCTGCTTATTGCAGAAGGTTGGACTAGGTGACCTTTAAGGGTTCCTTCCAAGCCAAACTATTCTATGATTTTATTATTAGGTACTGGAAAGCTACTGAGTCTTGGGCCTGTCAGACTGATCTCTCTCTTACCACCTCTCTTTCACTGACAATAGTAACTGGTAAGGAAGCAGTCACAAAATGGAGCTGAAAATACAATAATCTTTTCCAGTGTATGGTAGATCAGAATTTGATTTGTTTTCTTGTGCAGTATTCAACTAGAGGTAAACACTGCATAGTTACTGAAATGCTAATTACAATATACTTAATATGTATCACTACTAAATTCCTCAGGCAATTAATTCTATCATGGCAACAATGGAGAGCCTGTCTTCAGGTGTCTGGCTCCAGCAGCTCATGTTCATGTAGTGTTAAGTTCAGTCATTGCTGTATGGCACTCAAGAAGATTCATTGCAGATATTTTGTCTTTTTTGTTTGTTTGTTTGTTTTTCATTAATCATAGTTTCTGGACTGTAGCCTTGTGTAATTCTCTATTTAGAAAAGAGTGTTCCACAAAATCTATGTGGTATCTTTTCTACAGCTGCTGGCATCCTGAGCAAGATAAATCAATCTGTAGATCCATGTGAGAACTTCTATAGATTTGCATGTGATGGCTGGATATATAATAACCCTATTCCTGAAGATATGTCCAACTATGGTGTTTATCCCTGGCTGCGACACAATGTGGACCTCAAACTAAAGGGTAAATAGATAATTTCTAGAAGTATTTGGTTGGCTTGTCACTGTAGCCTATTAATTGGCTGGGTTTGAGATGACCAAAATATCTCCACAGTTCTCATCACTGGATAACATCCAACAGCCTGACTTGATGTTCTCTTTTAAGTATATTTTTCTCTTTTTTAATTGAAAATCATGTTGAGAGATAGTGAATTTAACATAAACAGAATTTGGGATGAAGAATAGGACCGCTGGGAATTCTGGAAATTCTACCAGTTAAGAATGGAGGGATGAAATTATACTGATTATAGCAAAAGGAAAAGACAAGGGATTTAACTCTTTCCCCCTTGCAGTAGATGGTTAGACCAGAGTGCAGGAGCTCAGCAAAAGCATGTAAGAATGTCTCAAAATCAATCATCAGTCCAGGGCAGCAAGCTGTCCCTAGTAGTGGCCAACAGCAGGAAAGAATAATAAGGCCAAACCAGAATGATATTTTCCAGTACGCTCACCTAGCTCTTAGCAGAGGCAATTCTCTGGCTTCTGGAGATGGAGGTTGTTTGGGTATTGGGTTTCCTTCCCACTGCCATTCAGGCTGCCACTGAGGTACCTGAGCTATCATCAGTGAAACAGAAAGTTGCTTAAGAATGTGTTTCTGGAGGAAAAAATAGCCCCAGGGTGGAAACGTGTAGGAAGAAAGGTATTTTAATCTGCATGTGACTTCGGGCTATACTCTGCAGCGTGGCTACCTCGCCAGGAAGCCCTGCAGACCAGCTGGGGAGAAAGAGTGATGGTCATTGTTAGGTAGGAAAATCTTGCCAGATTCTTATAGTCTTGGCTAGAAGTGAGTCATTCAAAAAAAGGGAGACATGCAAGATTTAATATTGTTGGTGGTGTGCTTGAGTACATAATTGACATAAGAGCCTTGAGTACATAATTGACATAAAAGCCTGGCTTGAGCTCACCACAGAACAGAGGTCAGTTTTAGATTTAATGCTTAAATACAGCACTTGTTTTTCTTTGGATTTTGTGTAGGCACCAAAGCCCTTCTTCGATTGCTTTCTTCAGTCTTATTGTATCCAATTTTCACATAATTAAGTATTTTAAAAGCTGCATTTGGTGTCAGAATATGAGTTTTGGTTTTCAGCATAGTACATGATCTCAAGATTTCTGTTTAAAGTCTGCTGAAGATGCCACAAGGAAAGGAAAAAAAATATTGCCAGAGCCTGTTTTAAGTTATGCTTTGCATTCTAATTGTTCTGCTGCCAGAATTGGTCTGTATTAGATAACTGCATGTCCTGCATGAACCATAGCCACAAAGAGGCCAGTCTTAATTGAATATAGAGTAGCAAGCTGTCACTGTCATCCTTAATTTCCTCTTTTTACAGGTCCTAATCAAGGACATCATGCTAAGCCAGATTTTTATTTGGTTTTCTTTCTGCCGTTCCTTTAGAAGTTGCTAATACGTAGCTAGAAAAAAAATGCAAGACAAAGAAAGAAACATCCAAGTGGGAAGTATTTGCTTAATGAAAGCTCCATATCAAATAAAGGGAGTTTATACAAATTTATTTAATAAGAGGCTCTTGGCACAGACAGGGACAAAAAGATGTGAAATGCTGGTTGGTGTACAGGAGTGTTTTTAAAATAGCATTTCCCATCTCCTCCTTAACTTCTTACTTCATGAACTTTCCAAAATATATTCTTTGTAATTAAAACAAAAGGAAAAAGGAAAGTGTTGGTAGCTGAAATAATAAGCGTAACTTCAGCCTTGAGGTATATTTGTGTTATCTCTTGAGTTATTTCAATGTATTAGCTCAACACTGAGTTATTAATTTGTGTATGACCACAACCTTGTTAGCAGAAGTTTTAGCAAGAGGAAGAACTCGTGCATAGAGAAACAGTTATAGGGCTGAATAGACCTTGGAAGCAAATTCAATCTATCCTTTCTCAAGAACTCTTAGTAGAACTTTGTACCACATGGTAAATATCCCTGTTTGACATTCGGTAGATTAAAAAAACCTCAGTCTTTACAGACTTGGTCATTATGCAAGTTTTATGCCCTGAAATACTTATCATATTAAAGAAAACTATTAATCTTAAAATGATAACATGGCTTGTCCAGAAAGACACATTTTTCATATTTGATTTTCTTTGATGGTATGATATAGATGGAAACATTTATTCAGGCAATATATTAAAAAAATATGTTACTTAAAACAAACTATTTGGACATTTAATCTGTTTTCTGGTCCCTGAATATTCCTGAGCCTACTCCTCTTCCAGAGAAACGGATTTTGGGCAACGACCTGTTACACAGCTTGCACAAGTGTATATTCAATATTCTGGAAGTTTTTTTTTTTTTTTCTTCAGAAGCAATTGCTACAGAAGAAGATCTTCCCGTAGAAAATGAGTAGCAAGTGAAAGAATTAATTTTGTCTTACCAAAAAAAGGTAGTTGTGGCTGTGTAATATAATGTACTGAGCCCTGCGTTAGGTGTTAGTGGGCTTGAGAATGAAGCATTTTTTTTCTATTTCTTTTGGATTTGGTGTTTTGGTTTGTTTGTGGTTTCTTTGTTTGGTGGGTTGTTTTTGTTTTGTTTGTTTTTTGTTTCTTTTAGTGTGTGTGTGTATTCTTGGGTTTTGTTTCGTTTGGTTTTTTTTTTTTTTTGTGGGTTTTTTTTTGATGTGTTTTCAAGGGTTTTTGGAGGTTTTTTGAGACTCACAAGAGCAAACAGCTTTGCAGGTGTCAGCTTCAAAAAAGAGTAGAACATTTTCCTTATTGGTGAAGGTTTTTGGTGCCTTAATAGGAGATTCCAAAGAGAGGAAATGGTAGTAGGTCAATGGAAAATAGCTAAGAACTACTGGGTGGTAGATTTTTTGTCTGCATATCTCTGGTTGATTAAAGGATCAGGATTAGAAACATTAATTTTGGCATTCTTCTAGATATGCAAAACGTAATGTGATAGTTAAAAATATTTATTTTTTTAAGATTTGAGTTTATAATTGAGTAGGAATATATATATATTATGCTCCCATGGGTTTCTCTAATGTTTTAAGATGCATTCAAGCTAAAATCATATCATCATTTCCCCTTTAATTTCTTTTCCATACGTTGTTTGAGGGTCACTTGGGTTTATTTTTCTGCACTCAGAGGAATCCACAAACCACATGTGTAACTCACTTTGATCTCCTGACTATACAAAATAAATAAAATTCTAGCCTGGAGAAAGTTGTGGTAGGTCTTTCCTTGGATGAGACCTTCAGCAGGATTTCAGGCGTCGTGGAGGAATGTAAAGGAGATAATTGTAGAGATCCAAAAATACCTCAAAAGCAGAGGCCTGTGGTTTGGGTTATGACCCAAACCTAGGTAAGGGACACGTAATATTTAGGTTAAAATTTCTTATAGAACTGTTCCTTATAGAACTTTCCTGGAGAGGACTGAGGTACCACTTCCCCTTAACCATTCCTGGCTGGACCAGATTGTCCCTGACCTGAAGCCAGCCTTTCCTTTTCAGCTACAGCACAGGCATGTTAAAAAGTACCTCACTAAAAAGCAAACACCCCTAGTGCCCAACAGGCCTGTGATGAGGAAGTCCTTGGAGTCCTTCAAAATGGAAAGAATCGTTTGGCTGTGGCCTGTGTTGTGTGAACAGAAGCGAACTCAAACTGCAACAGCTTCAGCCTCATGTCAGGTCAAGACAGCAGTAACTCTAGGAGTTACTGAATGTTTTTCCAGTTACCATAATATTTCCTGCAAAGCTATTTGTGTTCCTGATGAATTTTTCCATTGTGATTTGATGACCTCCATTAAGGTTTTAGGAGTGCTTTTGTCTTGTCACTGAAAAGCAAGTGGCTTTTTGTGAACAGTTCAGAGCTGGAGGTCTGAGGCACATAATTTAGTGCTTATTACCTGTGGTGAATGTTGGTGGTGAACCCAGAAGCTGCTTTTCCTTTCTCTGAAGTACAATGGTATACAGCTGGCTTATATTTTTATTTCTGTGAGTGACCATGCAGGAAGCAATAAATTAAAATAAAAACAACAAAACAAAACTCCATAAACATTCCTAAATCTCAGCACTGCAAAGGAGCTGATTTAAATTATGTGAATCATTTGTGAACATGTCTTCCAGACCTTTTAAATTTAATTTATTACTGTGGAAAACAGTTTACAAATTAAGTCTCCATACTGTTCCTGGTCCAGTGAGACACCTACTTCAGGCTGATTTGCTGTGCTAAGCTTTGTAGTGTGGCTGTTTTCTGAATGTCAGTTAGTTTAAAATGAGGAATTTCCAATGTGGTAAACAGAAAGAAATGGAGGCCTTTTAGGAGGATATGGTGTGTGGGTTTCTGAAGAACATGAGACAGACAGCAAACAAAATATCTTGGCAGCGTAGGCAACTTTTCCCAAGATAATCTGCAATGATTTCCTTTGGAAAAGAAATTGTTTATAAGTAAAACCGGTAAGTAAAAATATCTCTTTGGAAATTTATGCTGTTTGACTATAGGATATCCTTTCAGACTGATCCCAGGAGTTGGTGTTGAGCAGTTGTTGTTGCTGTTGAGTGGTTGCTGTCCTGCACAGAGGACCCTGTGCCAGAGGGCTCTTTTAGGGCTGGGTTTTATCTCCTACTATTCAACTGGTGCTCAGCTGGGACCACTGGGACAGTTTGGATGTGTCCCATGAAATCTGTAATGCAGCTGCTGGCACTCATCCCCAGGTTTCCATATTAGCTGACCTGTCTCTTGTGATTTGTTTCCTTCAAAGTTATTTGAGCTTTTTGAGAGCTGTCTCAAATATGAGGAAGAATACCAGCAGCAATTAAAATAAAAGAGGATATTTATGGTTTTGCCTCCAATATATTGCTGGCTAACTGCTCTTGATAACAAGAAGGCAGAAAAAATCAATAGCACTTCATGCTGTTTTGCTTGGTCTTTTTTAAAATAAATGGATCTCTTTTCAATGGTACAAACACTTTTTCAGTGGTCCAAATCTTTCCTATAGTGGCTTATTTATCTGAATGTAAGAAAAAAACATAAGTGGCACAAGTCAGGTAAATCTCTCCAGGTAAGAAGTTAGTAGCTTTTTGGTAGAATGAAATACCTAAGTCAAAAGTGGAGAAGCCAGGACTTTTTCCAGGCTTTGTGGCTGCTCAGAATGAAAATTGTGTTTGTAATGGGTGGTTTTGGGAAACCATGAGTACAGAGAGGAGACAATTTTGGTTCCTAGATGAGGTTTAAAGGCAGCACAGTAACTGAGCCGCAGGATTCCCACAGCATCTGCCTGGTGTGGAGGCTAGAATGGCATCCTCCTCTGAGCCCTCAGCTAGAACCAGAGCAGGGCATCCTGCTCACTCCTGTTCCACATGTGGCACATATTTCCCTTAAATTTACTGTGAACCTGGGGTTTGTATGATATGTGCCATTCATACTTGCAGATGCTGAATTTCAAAATTTTTGATGGCTGTGTTTGGGTGGGTAATTTTACAGAATCAGGATTGATGCCTTGGAAAGCACAGCAATCCATGACATATGATTCCCCTTTCTGACAAAAAAAATTTCCACAAGTACATGTTGAAAGTATTATTGTAATGAAGTAAATGTAATGCTGCCATTTAGTATGGAGCTTCACCTATATTGTAATGACTGAGAAATTTGCAATCTTCTGGTGTAAATGTGGTTTAAAATCTTTTGCCTAACATTATAATGACATGTGTTGTCCCCTAAAGCATAATACTAGGAGGCCAGAAGGGCAGGGCAGGGAAGAGGGCAGTTCTACTCAAAAGAGTAAGATTTATTATTGAAATTTAATTTATGAACAGAGGCTCTTACCTTCTTATAAAACAATTTTTGGTTTGGTCACAGTTTGTGTACAGTTATGTTGACTTTTGGAGGAACTCACATGATGGGCTTATCTTTTGATATACAAACTCAGAGAATTTACGAAATGCTGAAACTGTAAACAAACAACATTTCCGTTTTGGAAGTGTGCTGTGTGTTAGGGCACTGAACAGCATTAGGAAGCATTTATGTAAGCACAGCTGTGTGAATGCTATTTCCATGAGAACTTCCATATTGCTAAAATGGATATTCAAGGAAAGAATTGAGGAATTTCTTTTCAAGGGGCAAGGGAGAACCCTAGAATGTCAGTATATTAGTTGGGTTTATTTGTCTAAATAGAGAATCCTTTAATGAAATTTGTATTTGGGAATATTTTTTGTTCTACTTGGTTTATGTTCCTTGGGAACTAGAACCTATATGAATTGATTAATTATGAGATTGTCATGAATTCCTGTGGAAATACATATTAATATTAATTACATCCTTGTGAGTGCAAAATTAATTCATAATATTTAAGTGTTCCATTGGAATATCAGAAAAATTAATAATGAGGGGCTGTTATTTTCAAGAGTCACTGCTCCATCCATGGTGAGATGAATGCTGCCATCAAGAAATTGGCTGATGGACATTAATTGCATCAAATAAGAAAGATAGTATCCTGAATTGATAACTGGTGTCTTGATCATGATTAAATACCTTTCAGAAAAACCAACAAAACCAAACCCCCAAACAAAGAAAAAAACCTGACCAACCCCCTAAAAACCAAAACAATGAAAAAAAGATCAAACAAACGAAATTCCCCCCCACCAACCAACCACCAACCCATCCTCTCTGCTCAGCTCACAAAATAAAACAAGGGCAGGAGGGAGACACAATTTATCAAAGCAAGGCAGACCTAGATTAAGGCATCAGCTCCACAAGGGCCATTCTGAGGAATGAATTTATGGAGCTGCAGAATACACTGGTAGTTTTATTAAAGAGAAAAACAAAAAAAAACCTGGCTTGAAAATATGGAAACTTTTATATTTAATAACTAAGGCATATCTGAGGCTATGTAAGCCAACACCAGGCCTTCCAAAAGTGGCTAATGAACCTGTCCATTGACATCCTGGATGGTTCTGCCTTCCAAAGAAGTGGGAATATACAATACAGCAGGTATTGTATAGGGCAATCTGAAGGGAGGCTAGTGCTCTGCATTATTTCATTTTCCTGTGTGAACAAGGGGTTTGCCATTATGAAATTTGCTTTGAGTGATTATTTCAATCACTTATGTACTCCAGTAAGATGATTCTGGTGATCTGATTATTAACGATGGGGAACTGAGAGAAGAAAGGTAAGAAAGTAGTAGAGGGCTGGTTAAGAAGGGAATGCAAAAGACATGAAAGTGGAAATAAGGTGTGCTTTGGAAAAATTTAAAAACTGAATTATAAGCACCAGAAAGGGGTATTGATTTGCTATCTCATTTTACTTTAGACACTCAAAGCAAAAAGCTTTAATTAGGCAGGGATAGTTTTAAGCATATGGAGAAAGATTTTTTTGCAAGCCTTTGATGCTAGTTTGTTCTCCCATATATATATTTAGCAAACAGTAGAGAAATATGGACTATAATTAATCAGAAACTCAAAATAGGTATTTATAAAATGCAATGAAATATATTTTGTACTGCATTAGGCTTGGATGCTTCCCTTCCTGTGCTCTGAAACTGAGAATTCTTTACAGCCACCAATGCGCAAAGAAAAGGAAGAAGATCCTTAATGTCAGTAACAAGTTAGCAATTATTTAATTTATTTATGGTGGTGAGAAAATTTTTCATTGTTTTTCTTGCTTGTTTATTTGTGAGGGAGTAAAAATTTTATCTTTAGATTGTGTATTTTCATATTTTGGACTTCTGGAAACAAATTTTTATTTGAAAACCAATTATTTGAGTTCACTTCTAATAAAGTGTCTGGTGGGGAAAAGGACTCCAGACTTCACATGTCAGACTGTGTATAAGATATGTGAATTAGCAAGAAGCTCTACAGAGCAATTAGCAGAACTAGTCGTTTACAAACAAGAAATAAATTTAGGTTAGCTCATATTTTAAGGAAACCTCAGAAACCAAATATTGCTATCAGTTGCTACTACAGGAAAGAAGTGATTTTGCACACTTAAGTTGCTTATCAGGAGACATTCTCAGCAGAACTTGTGTTTTAAACGAATGAAGGAATTTATTGAGGCCTTGAAATTATGTATTTGGGGTTGGGTTGCACTGGTGTCAGATGTGAACTGTAAGCAGTCATCTCCACCTCCACTGAGATTTGTCTCTGTGGTATTTTCCAGGCAAGCTACGTCTTGCTTTGCTCTTCTTCCAAGACTTCCAGATGCAAAACAATTCTGAGATGGAAGCTGGGCAGGTGCATTTGTGTGGGAGTTTGACCTGTGCTTTTAACCTGCTAAGAAGGATAAGGTTGTACTGAAACATTAAATGTTGTGTCCTACAGCAGATATCCATGTCTTTTTCAGAAGAGTGCTCTGAGGGAACAGATTTAACTCTAAGAATAATCTTGGCTTGATGATACTTGTCTTGTTCCCAAGAAATATGTTCAGCTTGAAATATCAATTAAGTCTATCACTTCCATTTAGAACATACATACATACATACATACATACATACATACATACACACATACATATATATATATATAATATTCTTCACTCTCCCCTCTAGACCCCATTCCAGCAATAAGTCCCTTTTCCAAACTGCTGAGAATAAAAATATATGTATCAGATTTTCTTCTTTGACTATTTTGTAACCTGGAATGTTGCAGTCTAATTTCTTATTTTCATGTATCAAGACAGAAATATTACCATTGGTTGAATTATCTCAGCAGTCATGCATATAATTTTATATGCTGTGGCCAGTGCTTTTATTTTGGGGTAGAACATTGTGCCCCTCATAGGCACAATGATACTTATCACTGCCAGCTCTCCTTCACTTTGGGCTCTGAAAAGGAGGAATTGGAAACCAGATACTCTAAATGAATGTCAGCTGGCCCCACACCATTCTGAAATGATCACTCTTGGAATGTGTAAGCTCATGTTGCTTCAGACTGTACATTTGTCTAGCTGTGATGTCTGTAATAGCAGTGTGGTTTCAAAGTTCTTTGTGTGCCCTTTGGCATCCTGGCTGAATCTTTGCTCTGTGAACCATACTGACCTTGACTTCTGAAATCCAGAGTGCTGAGAGTTTGAAGAGGGGGTGATGCCTTCATGCTACAGTTGGAGGGCTAAACAACCCCAGTGGCACAGGTGCAGCTGGATACTTGGGTTTTAGAGGTTACTTTTCAGGAACTCTTTTGCCACACCTCTTAAGTGTGAAGAAAATATGGGAATTAAGAGTTAGACTTTTTTAAGGAGGACTAGATTAATCTTAATTATCTTATAGTTCAGGGACCTCAAGGAATGACATTCTGCACACACGTGTTGTGTCTTTGGTTTGACTGCTAAACTCCAACCAAGGTTTGAGAAGGTTTTTCTCTGCATTTAAGAGGTAATTCCTCACAGAACATCCTTACAAGAACCTGCTGTTGGCATCAGAGGACCATCTGCAATTTTTCAAAAGATAACTTGGGTTTTGTTTTTTCGCAGAGATAGCACATAATAGTGCTAACTTAGGGAGGAAACAAAGGTTGTCACTGATAGCTGGAGATGGGAACAGCTCTTTTAATTATTCTTCTCATCAGTTAAGAAACTGAGTTCTTATAGCTGTAGAGCACAGGTGACTGGCAGAGTCTTCATTGCTCAGGAATTGAAAGAGAAATTTTCTGTCATTGGGTATTTACAAATAAACCTGCTGACTGTCTAGGCCCTTGGGCTTCTTTCTGAGTCTGATCCCAAAACGAATGCATTACGAGCTGCTTTCAGTTTAGTGCTGAGCATCATCTGGGCATTGCCAAGCAACTCCCACTGCCTCTGAAATTAAAAGGGCTGAGGGGCATTCAAAGGATCAAGCTCTTTGAGTGTGTGGATCAAGTTCAGCAAGCTTTATGCTCATAAAGGAGCACTATTCCAGTCACTAGGAGTCTGACATTAGTTAGATAAGGGGCAATCTGTGGCTCACTTTCTTTATCTGCAACAATGGATAATGGCTGTGTCTCCTTGCTCTGTCATGCCTAAGAATGCTTTGAGATCTGTATCCTAGATGTATAGAGTGCAATTGCAGGAGTAACCACTAGATTATTTCTTATGACCTTTTTTGTGTCACAGACAATTACATTACCCATGTAATGCAGCTCAGTAGCTTGCACTGGGATAAAACATAATTGACTTTGGGGTAAAGTTTATCTCCCAAAAAAGCATGAAGTCTTGAAAATATTAAGGGGCAGAGAAGCCATTATCTCCTCTGGTTGCTGGTTCCAGTGGTTAATCACTGTCACTGCTGAATTTGTCTTCATCGTTCGACCGTTGGCTTTCTTTGTGCCTTTTTGCCATAGATTAAAGACCTCTCTGGCACCAAGCATTTTCTAAAGATGTTTTGATATTGTGATTCCATCACCCTTTCACATCTCTTGTGAGAAAAATCATGTTCCCTCATTGCATGCTTTTTTTGTCCCTCCCTTCTATTTCTCAAGCCACACCCTCCAAAGAAAAAACCCAATTGTTTTGATATTTTTCTGCCCTCTGTCCAACTGTCCAACATGGTTTTTACAATTCAGACAGCCAAAGGGCAGGCTGTGTTCCAGTCTGTCTCACCAGCCTGTGTACACACTAAGATCATCTCCCCACTTTGATACTTCTCTGGTTTTGCAATCCAAGATTCCTGTCTGTTCTAGCATTGCCCTGGGAGTTCACACTGAATTATTTGTCTGCTTCTAGCTTTTCACTCCTCCAGGGTTACAACTTTCCAGGAAATAGGATGTCCCTTGGGGTTCTTGTATAATTTTTGGTTTTTTACAGTCCAAGCATATTCCCTGGGGGATGTTTGCTCATGGAGTTCTTTTCCTTCAAGATACAAAGCATTATAATATATTTCAGATCATTGTCAGATATCACTGTGCAAACACTTGAGCTTGCATTTTCCACACAGAGCAAATGTTTGTAAAAGGATAAGGACAAAAACTAATGGAAAAATGCTACTGTCTTTACCAACTAGATATTTCTCTATATTTAGGGTTGTAAAGTGCAGAGAAAACTTTTCTTTTTCTCACTAGAATAGGAAATAAACCTCATGAATAACAGTATTTCTCAGGATTTCAACACAAGAATATGTATAGTAAACTGTCTGATGGGGTACAGTATATCTACAATCTGACCAGGACACTGATAAATTGAATCAATATTTCTAATCTGAATGAATGGTGTGCATGTTTCTTTTCTCTGCAAATCTGGCTTTACAATCCTTTTTCATGCAGTCTAAGTCAGAAGAAGGAAAGGTACGGGATTTCTTGGTGCCATAAATAAAATATGATGGTAGAAAACCAAAGTGAAGCTGTGCAAGACAGTGGACTGGAAAATCAACAAGGGCTGGAAATGGAAAGTAAGATTAAAGGTAACACTTAGCCACAAGACTATCCTTAGCAGCTTTAGAATAGTATGAAGTTAAATAAACACACATGCAAAGCTTACTTTGTGATGTGCCTTGCTCTCACTTTTAACAGCAGATGATTGCTATTTACTCAAGGGTAGTGAACCACAGGAAGCTGGCCTTTTTTAGCCCTCTTGCCCTGAAAAAGAACTATGTGAAGGCAACTCAATATAAACTCTCTTCCTTCCTTCCCAGTTCCTCACCCGCAGCTGTGCCTTTTATTCCTTGACTGTATATCTGAGCATCTCCAGTTTGGACAAATGAAGATCACTCTCAGCTATGGAGTGGTTTTTGCTGGTGATGCTGAGACTTTGTGTTTTATATGAGAGTCAGGGAGTGCAGTGATGCAAACCTGCCTGACCTGGTGTGACAGAAGTTCAAGACCCTTGAGTGAAATGGGAACTCCTACACTCTCATCTCCTTTATACAAGAAAGTGAATGATGAAGCCATTTGCAACCTCAGGAAGTTTAGGATATTGTGAACACCTTTAGCCAGTTTCTGACTGTGCAAGTGGTAGCTGCTTAATGACATGAATTATGTTATTACAGCACTGTGGAGTGCAATTGCTAATAGGTGTTGACACTTGCCATAACTAAGTTTTATGTGAAGGGAAACAAACCTTGCATTTGTGCATATGGAAACACAAACAATGAGGTGCTGAAGTCAGTGATAGAGGCAAAGATCTTTCTTTATCCCAAAGAAAGTGACATTGGAAATAATTTAAAAGTGAAGAAAGTGAAAGATGTAACTGAAAAAGAACTGTTTTGCTAAAAAAGCTATTCAAACATATATTTGATATTTGGCTAAAGAAATGGGATCCAAACTGTATATTCAGCTGGCTTAAGCTATGCTGGTTCACTTTGTTTGTCCTATAACATAACCAAAAGTGATTTTTGGTTATGATTTCTGCTTTGCAGGCAGGCTAGCGGTATAACTCAGTAGCAGCAATAAATTGTTAAATTTTGGTTGATGTTAATAACAATTCTGTGCTTTTTCAGATGCCTGGAAATCAGCTTAGATTGTGATTTCTTTTTAACCTCTGCAGATTTTGTTGGAGTGATGTGTATTTCTTAATCTGATCAAAACTATTTATTCCTAACAATTCTTCTTTAGAGGTAAAAAAATGATGTCCTAAAATGGAAGAATTGCTTTAAGGAATTAGAGCTTTTAGCTTGAAACAAGAAAATGGAAAGCCATCTAGCAAGACAGCTCCAAGAAGAAGCTCAATGTCCTTCTCAGTGCTAAGTGAGCTGTTTTAGTCAAAATGTTGGTAGCCCTGATCTCCCTAACTAGGTCAAAGTTTAAGGAAACTGTGCTTAAGGAAAGCCTATCAGACTGAACTTCTCAGTGGATTTGTATGAATACACACAATTCCTTAGTGAGGCATGAGAGTTGGAGCTTGGAAATACAGAGTAAAGTGCTTAACAGCAATTCTGTGGTTTTTGATGAGGTGCAATATTAACTCATCTTTGGTGGTCTTTCTCTTCCTATCCTTTGAAAGACAACATAAGTTTTGCTTACATTTTGGCATCAAAACAGAAAATATCTGAAGCTATTACAGTTTTTTAAAGTGGAAAGACAATTCTCCCAGACAGCTGTAGTTCAGGTGAATTTTTTCAGACAGGCTGAATTTGCTCTCTGTATGTCACTGGCTGGCATTTCCCTTACTGTAGATGAGAGCCTGAAATCCATGTCAAGTGTCAGGAGGTGAAGCACTGCTCAGAGAGCGTGGGATGGCCCTGGGGCAGGTTTGTTCAGCTTGCAGAGCCCTGGGAGAGCAGACTGAGCTGCTGCCCTCCCAAAGGCTGCCCTGTAGAGAGCAGCATGCATAGCCCCACACAAACAGATATGGTCTGTATGGAGTGGGTTTGTCAGAGCCTGCAGCTATGGCCAGGCTGCTCACAGGACCCAATATTGCTAATTTAAAGAGAGCTTGATGGACCTACATAGATTTCAATCACAGTAGTGACTTTCTTTCCATGAATAAGCAACCTCTAGACAGACTAATTGATTACATATATCTTTGATCACTATGCTGTGCTTCTTGCCTTTTCTTCCTATTCTTGCCTTTTCTTGCTATTCATCTGTAAGAATTTAAATACTCAAGGACACATAAAATCCATATGTATTTGTGAGCTAAATAAGAAGCAAATTTCTAAATCTTGTGTTTGGATTTTATACTAGCTAATGTAGAAATCATGTGGATGTGAGCAATGCTCCAGGTCTGAGCTTCTAAATCTTTCTGAAAACTTGAGGTTAAGGCTGGGAAACCTCCATAGCCTAAAGACCATCCATGGATCACACCCCCTATTTCAGTGTCCACAGGATTCAAGCATCTTATTGAGTCCTTCATATTTGATCACTAGATTTTATATTATCAGAACTGAGAATTGTCTTCATAAAAGAATTCTGAGCAAGTTGGCAACATCTACCCCACCTCACTCTTTGCAGAAGTGAGGTGGGGTAGATGTCACATTAATGAGATGGTTTGATGGGAAAATACCAGGTCTGATTTTAACACAATTTGATGCAGTTGTATCTCTACAGTTGATTTTATTGGCTTGTATAATCTGTTTCTCTCTTGAGCTTTAGCCATTGGATTTTATTAGCTTCAAAATTTCATGGTTGTACAGCTCAGTAGCAAACACAGAAATTGTTGTAATGGCTTTAATGGGAGGGTAGTTTTTCATCCTTAGTTTTATGGAGGATTCATTTATCATTTCTTTCAAAGTGCCATTTTAAAAACGTGAACAGGTCTGATTATGCTGCTATGTGTACACACTGCACATAATATATAGATGATTGGCATTATATTGTCTTTAACAAATTGGGAAATATTTGAGGATTTGAAACCAAAGCTATCCTCTCCAGAAGTATTTTTATGTCATAACTAAGAGGGAACAATCTCATTAAATCTCTTAAGTGTCTAGGCAAAAGAATTGGGCAATAGTGCTTTTTGTTTGTTTGTTTAAGGAGAAAAGGGGTTGGAGGGAGAGAACAGCGGCATTGCTCGTCACTATGGTGTTCCATGAGTAATAAAGTAATAAACAGTTTGAGGTCTGCATTATGGTCCTGAGTGCTCACATGAGCTCTGGTGGGGACTATCTAAGAGATGCAGCATGGCTGGTTCCTCAATGGGCTAGGGAAATTTTGGGAAATAAGTGCCTTAAGATCCTTCCTCAAGCAGTGAACTCCTAATACTGAGAGAAGCTGTGCAAACCCAGGCTGTTCTCAGCTGAAGAACTGAGCAGTCACATCCATCTTTTGCCTCCCTGGAGAGGAGGCACTGCAGGGTGGAAGGAGCAGGGCTGGAGAGTGAGCAGCCTCCACTGTTTGCAGGAGGATGCTGCTTTTGGATGGCAGTACCACCACCTCCTCTGTACTCTGCATGTCCCCAGCCAGTCCTGGCAGAGGAATAACGTTGCATTGACCCTGATCCAGCTCTCTGTGGGAGCTGTTTGGTCTTGCCATGGCTGGTGTTACGGAGTCTCAGTGGTTCTCTCCATTCACAGGCCTCTGGGACACGTGTTTTCTTTGTTCCCCCTTTTGTGTGGGGCATGCTCCTCAGCACACTTGCACTGTGCTGCCTCTGCTCATTTGAAACCCTGGGTGGTACTGTGGTGCAGGGGAAGGGAATCTAGATTTTTTCAAGGCTTTTTAGCTCTGGCTGAGCATACCACAGAGGAGGGACTTGATACCAGCAAAGCCACTCCTTCCAGTGGTGCCAGTAACATTAAGGTAAGGCTGTGCAGGACCTTCTTGGGTCTTGCAAAACCAGACGAGGTCCAACAGAGTTTGCCAGCCTTGTTCCTGTGCTGTGCTCAAGAGTTACCTGCTTCTCTTGGTCGTGGAAGTGCTTGTGCAGTGCAGCACCTGAGCTGACATAGCTCTCTGAAGCTCAGCTACCTCTATATCTAGCCACAGTACTTTGTATCAGCAGCTGCATCGTGGCTGATTTGCAGCTTGCTCCTGGGATCCTGTAACCTTCTCCGTTAGGTCCTGATTCATAATGTAGCAGCGCCAGAAACTGAGCCACTTGAAAAAATTCCTGACTCCCTGCTCTGTGTGTTGGTTCCCACCCTCAGCCCATGACTGTCTGTCACCTCAGTTTGCTGAGGGTAGCTGGTTGTGAGGATGAGTAACAAGCTGCATCTGTCATTTAGCTTTATATCAGTTCTCTTTAAAATAAATAAATAAATAATCCTTCTCTGTTGGGGATTGAAAAAGTTGCAATTATGTCTGTGCTACTACTTAGGAAAGTATACATGGAGCCTCATACTTAATTAAACAAATCCTATGATTAAACCAAATGCTTAAACAGGCAAACAGTGTCTACATTTTCCAAAGAATTGAAAAAAAATTGTTTTTTCAGCATTGCTAGAGAAACCCATCAGCAAAAGACGAGACAGTGAAGCTGTACAGAAGGCCAAGATCCTTTATGCATCCTGCATGAATGAGGGTAAGTAGATTGATTTGAGAAGGGCATAGATACATTCCCTGCATTTATAAAGGCAGGCTTTTGTCTCTCTGCAGAGCTCTGTGAAGCTCTGTGCAGATGCATGGATTTTGCTGATATGGATTCAATTGGGGTTGAGGGTCTTTTACACATCTGAAGCTGTGAATTGAGACTGAGGTACACTCAGGCACAAGTCAGTTTTAGAGAAACCTCTGCTTGTCAGAACTGTGAAGAGATATTTATCTGTGCAAAAGGATTTTAAACTGTGCCCCAGGGTTGTGGGGTTAGTGCCTGGGGTTATTAAATCAGAGGAATCCTCTGATGAAATTCTCATACTGATACTTTCAAGAGTCTGTTGCTCATCACCTTCTACATTTCTCTAAATCTGTTTAATCAAAACACTACCCCAGGGCTGGGTATAGACAGCCCTGGACTCTTTAGCTTTGGTATCTGCATGTCAAGCAAGTTAGCCATGTTTGCAGAGTGCTTTTCCTCAGCTTGTAAATGCTGCTGTAAGGTAATGTTCACTAATTCGGGATACATCACTACTCTTAGGTAGCTGCACAGGTGAAAGAAGGCTTGGAAGTCCCCTTTGTCCTTCTGACTCTTTCAGGATTTATTTCCTGCACAGTTTTCTTCCAGCATGGCCCATCTGACTGCCAGCAAGTGAGATAGCCTGCTCTATAGCCTTGGTGCCCAGATATTGCCCCTCTGGCTTTGATTATGAGCAATAACCCCTGAAATTTCCCTAAAACCAGTGAAATTTCTATGCTAGTTCCTAAGCAAGGAGTGTTTGTTTGTTTTTTTTTTAATTTACCTAATTCCAGCCTTTGCCTTTTTGGAAAGGCACTGGCTTGCCTCTCTTATTCTTGATACAGATAAACAGGGTTGGACTTCTATGCTGCCATGCTCACAGGCAGAGCAGAGGCTTGGAGTTTCAGCTATTGTGATTGCCTTGCCTGGAAATCAATCGATGCCAATAAATCTTTGTCTTGTGTGGCTGCTGCTGGATTTGAATTGTCTGGAATGTAATTGTTGTCACACTTTGACATTTCAGATAAAATTGAAAAAGCCGATGTGAAACCCCTGTTAAGTATCCTGAAGCATTCACCTTTCCGCTGGCCTGTGTTGGAATCCAATATTGGACCTGAAGGCCTGTGGTCAGAAAGGAGGTTCAGCTTAGTCCAAGCCTTGGCAACTCTTCGTGGCCAATACAGCAGCTCTGTCTTCATCCGTTTGTATGTGGCTGCTGATGACAAAATCTCCCATCGCTATATCCTGAAGGTACAGCACAGCGTTTCTAATGGGTTACTTTGCCTGGTACTTTATGGTTTCTTTTTTTAAAACACGTTTACATACCAAATGTTTACATTTGATTGTTGTTGTTATTATCTACTGGCTTACAGATGTATGTAGCTGCCTGTTTATGGGAATGTAGAAGTCACTAGCAACCACATGCTATTGAAAAGTATTTCTGTACAGGTTTTCTTCTTTCAAATGGAAATAACCCATAAAAATGTCCCAGTAGACCAATAGCCGGGGTCTATGTGCAGGAGAATAAGAACTCGGTATCTAATTCTGTGTGCTGGTTATGACTCATCAGTTGCATGAAGAAGGCTTTTTGTCTGTGAGGATGAAAAATGGTCCATCAGTAGCAGATATTTTGAACTTGAGCTGTTTTTCTCGAGATGGAAACACTTAATCTGGTGCTTATACAGCACCTTACAACACAGATTTATCCCAAATGCTTTTAAATGTGAAATAAGAGAATTCACATTTTTCCTGAAATGCTTTTGGACCTGAAATTGCTTTTAGACCAAAACATTACCAAATTGTTAACAATGCATGGCATTAAATAACAGTTTAGTAAGAAAAAGACTCAAGAAATGTTGCCTCCCTGTAGTCTGACAAAACTCCAGATAAAATTGTGTAACTGTGGCAAGACTGAGTGCCTGGGCCAAATGCATTGTTGTTTAAGAACTTCAGATGAGAAGCCAGAGCAGACTCTCCCTCCATGGCTACAAGAAAATAGTTCATGAAGGCAAGAGAGAAGGAACAAATAAGAAAGTTATGATGGCATTCATCACAGCAAAAAAAGGATCTAAGATCCTTATTTTGCTAGCATCTTGGCTAGCTGTAGGAATGTAGCCAAGAATACATTGTATTTAGGAAATGTGGTGGTACTGGAGTGGATGTCAGTTCTATGTCAGTTCTTCCATATGTCTTTTGTCTGAGGCATTTAACTGGCATAAAGTTGAAGGATAACTTTCCCTCATCTCTAGGACATTTTCCTGAATAATCAACAGCAGATCAGCAGTTTGCTGTGTTAAAGGTTTCATTCTGCTACAATGCTGTTGAGATCCTGCCAGGTTTTCTTCAGCTGGAGACTCATTCAAAAGAACTGAAGCTGTAGAATCAGGGAGATGTTTATCCAAGTGTCTCCTGTCATAATATTTCAGTTCCAAGTCACCTGTCAGCAAATGGCTGGGAAGGGACACCCTCACTGCTGGTCTCTTGGATATGATTTACAATCAGCAGTATCTTCACTCACCATGCTTAGGGGCACCTAGGAATTAAATGTCTAACTGAAGCACTACATGCTATGAATAACATTCTCTAGGGTGTTCTGATGTTAATTTGATTAGGACCTTGATCTGCAGAATGCATCAGCCAGTGCTCTACTTTGTCCATGTTTTAACAAATTCCCTGGGGTGTAGATACCACACAGTATTTCAATCTGCTTGTAAAAATGGCTTTATTGCAAAATTCTTTTTGTTCAGTATTGCAAAATCATCAATGGGTCATAAAAGAAGTGGAAACTCCAAATAAAACTTTGTTCAGCATTCAACATGATCTTCTTTTTTTTTTTTTTCATGAGTGCTGAAGCTGTTGGTTAACACTTTTTGTTTATTTCTTATATTTGTGCTCTCTTGGTTTAATGTGCTGTCAAATCTAATTCTTAAGACCAGGGAATTTGAATGAGCATTTAATGTAACTGTCACATAATTGAAATTCCCCAAAAACTCTGAAGTTAACTATTGCAAAGACACATGTACAAAAAGCATAAGTATATTCTTTTTGCATCATTGTGCTGAGAAAAGAAAGTGATGCTGTTTTTCAAAGAATGAGAATTGCACTGAGCATCACAATTACTCCTTTCTGAGGATGGTTTGTTTTGTAGAGGAAAAGATTACATTTATTCATTCACTTTAAATTCTAAGTTTTATTTATTTTGCACATGTAGAAAATGTGAAATATAAATCACTTAAACTACTTAGATTAAATAAGACGTATATTAATTGTATGAATAAATACAGTCTATTGTCACTAGACTTATCTTCTAAAAACAATTGCAGCATCAACCCAAAAATGTTTAGAACATCTAAGAAGTTGTTTCTGCTCCAATCAATATCTTATTCAGAGTTTGGAAGCTGGTTGATAGAAGTTTTCAGCTTTGGCTTCCATACCCTAACCTAACTTGACCACATTGAAAAGTTCTGGGAAATCTCAATTCCCAGTAATTATTATAAAATATATGCTGTGTAGTGAGTTTTTCCTGGTTAGGAATTTGAAACAGCATGCAAATATTCCCATGTAGATGTTTCACTCAAGACACTAAATGCAGATCCAAACTTTTGGGCCTAATTCCAATATTAGGGTGAATATAGACCAGCAAATCTGATCCATGTTTAGATGGAAAAGGTAAGTGAAGGTCAAAGATCCATCTGGGCTACCAGACACCTTTAGCTAAAGTTCTGGGTACATAACAATATCCTGTGCATGCAATCCTGGCTGGTGGGCACTTCAGTTTCAGTTCATCTGTTGAAAAGACTGAGTACAGCCCCCAGTGCTGGTCTAGGGTGAAGCTCAAAAGTGTAACCTCAGTTTGAGTCACAAAAACCTGATGATGCCTCCCAGATAGACAGCAGCTCTCATGCTCCAGCACCTCAGGGGCATGTGGTGCATACACTAGACTGGTGTGGTCCCAAGCTGACTCCTGCACCCCTGAAACTGGCATAGTCATCAGCACCAGTGGTTTGATCCTGTAGACCCAGTCGTTTTGCATTTCCTACTCACTGATGGAGCTGTTTTAAATACCTAAATCACACCTGTGATTCTTTTCTTTAGGTGGCTTAGCTATTGCAGGGATCATCTGAGGCTCCCCAGATCACAGTAATGTGATTTAGTCAATACCTGTCAGCACAGCATAGTATTTTCCTGTTGTTTTGAAATCCTATTGAACTCAGACTGGTGCAGTGTTTTATATGTTGGGTATTTGCACACAACTACTGTAATTGCCAGAAAACTGTGAACTCTTCCAAAGCTGCTTGTCAGTTTATCTTTGAATCTGATTAATTTAGCTGTTAAGTGTTACTTTGTGTTGTTTTTAACAGCTTGATCAAGCAAGCCTCTCTCTGGCATCTCGAGAGGATTATCTAGAAAATACCACAGAAGCCAAATCTGTAAGTATTGTCAGCTGAAAAATAGAGCCACCATTTTCCCCCTCATCTTTTTTCATTGTTGGATTTGTTTTGTTGAGCTCCAAACTGAGAAAAGGTTGTGTTTTGTTTGGATTTGGGTTTTGCAGGGTATCTAGCAGAAAACACACTTCTATCAAATACTCTTGCAGTTTCCTAAATGAAGCTTGCACTTGTATACAAGTACTTCTGTCCCATGGTGGTTACTGTATTAGTTGGCCTGAAGTACTGGTGTACATTTTTACACATTGTCTAATCCATTTGTAAGAGCTGAGAGTTGTCAGTCTAATCCAGAAATGTCATTTGCATTTCCTGAGACTTGTATTCCCTGAATCACAGCAGTTACCTCTGTCATGCATGGTATTTTACAGTGTTTTTTCTCCTTTTTAACTTGCTTGGCATTCAAGGTAAGGAAAGCACAACTTTGGTTCCTAAGGCATGAAAGTAATATACCCCTTTCTATAGCTGGGCATTTCTGGCCTGCTGCTGCAACTCTGCTCAAGAGCAAATCCTGTTGTCATTTCAGTCTTTGTCTTTCTTTACAGTACCGAGATGCCTTTTTGCGGTTCATGGTTGATACAGCAGTGCTTCTGGGTGCAAATGCCTCCCGAGCTGAATCTGATATGAAATCAGTTCTAAAACTGGAGGTTAAAATAGCAGAGGTTGGTAATCTAATATAATCCTTTCTCGAAATGAAAAGCCATTGCATCAACAGCGTTAGCAAAGAGATTTTAGAAGCAGAAGGAAAGGAGCAGAGGAGCAGATCTTGATGAAGAAAGGATGAATAATATTTCTCCCTTAGGTCATTGTTAAACTGTAAATTTTATTCTCAGGGGAAAAACCTTAGCCAAATACCCTTGGTGTTTTAAATTGTAACGTCAGCCAGGCTGACCAGAGGCGAGCCTGGGGGTGGCATGGCAATGTTTAACGGATGGTGTATTAGCAAGGTCCTTTGGTCTGCCATCTCAGTGGAGGTGGGGGATGGAGATCCATATGGCAACAGAGATACAGGGGCTGTTGATGTGTTAGAAACTGTGGAAGTGCCTGAGGATGGTCCCATAGGAATTAGGGCTTCTCCTTCCAAAAAGGTGATGAGATCAATATCCCAGCTGAAGTGGATCTACACCAATTCACTGGTACCCACTGGGCAGCTGGAAAAAATATGACATAACCCAAGACCTTACATGTTTTTTCCAACCTAAGTGATTCTATAATTTTCAAGCTGTGTAGAATCTGAGCCCCTGCCATGCACCTGTGTTGAGAATATATTACTCTGTTGTTTAAGAAGCAGACTGGGCTGATTCTCTGTGGAACAGTCTAAAAGCGGTGCAAGACTTAGGTGGGATATTGGATCTTGGTGGTGAGAGGTGATGTTTACAGTAGTACCACCCTTAGCTCCTGAAGTGTTTTCATGGAGTAGTCTGGGAGAGTGGACATTTTAATTTAGGGGTTCAACTGAATTTAGTAAAGCTAAGCATATTTAAATCTGGTCCTTGGTTCTGACATTTACTTGGTGACATTTTTGCAAGGAGTTTAATTTATGCCACAGGATTAGTGCAGATTGAAGGAGTGTTTCTGCTTCTCTATATCTCTGTTTCAGTGTGCCTACTACAGGAATCCCACTCATGGGGGCTGCAAGTTCATTATCATTTCAACCTCTACTAAAACTAGAGAGGAGGGTTGGCCTCAGTGTTGGGAAACACCAAAAGTAAGGGTACAGACTTGAAGCTGGTTTGCAGAACTGCCAGTTGAGCTGAGTATTCCTTCTTCATATTGGCAAGGAAAGAAGCTATCCCTGTGAAATGCTGGTCTCCTGTTAGCATAGAAGCCTGCTGCATGGGACAGGTGATGCAGCAGATGTCTTTTATCTGGATTCTGCTTTTGCAGTCTACAGGATGCTTCTTAATGTGTGCTTGTACAGAAGTGAGGGCCACCTGCAATAGTAGTCAATCAGTGTTTCCCTCTCTGCTGAAAGGGATGAAATTTTGTCAGACGTCTAAGCCAAGGCCAATATTCATTTTCAGCTGCTTAGCATGGATGGACTAATGCATAAATACTTCCTTGTGATCCAGCACACTTGAAAAACAGTACATATTTGTTCTGTTTATCAGTGATGGCATAAGAAGATGTATCCTTAGCTCTGGTAGCTCTAATGCTTTGCTTAACAAGTGTCTTACAGAGCATTAATCCACAAAGTATGTAAGTGAAGCTGCCATGTAAGATGACATGGATCACGTAACAACCCTCAGCATCAGTAATGCACATTGTTATGCAACAAGCCATGCTTGCTTACAGATTATTTTGGTAGGGATAATCCTCCTAACATCTGTCCAGATATTAGGCATCAATGGACATGGATTGTTGCATAAACCCTAATAAACATAATGATTATATAAACATCTTACTGTGATGGAGGTAGTCCTGTTTGTCACTGGAGGTTTTATTGTATCCTGTATTCCTCTGCATTTTTTCAAGTAAACATATGTAATGGAGAATTTCTCTGCTCAGGAAGAGGCAGCAAGAATACTTTGGGTATAGGAAGGAATGGTATGCTTTGAGAGAGCTTGTTGTGTACAAGAAGATTTTTATTAAGTTTGAATCACTGCAGCAAGAGGGAGAGTTTTGTGAGGAAGGGAGTAAATGGCTTCAAGAAGTGTTTAAAGATTTTTCAGATAAATGAAATTTGCAGAAAGGGAAAAGAAAGCAAGTTTTTTTCCCCTATGGCTTGAGCAATACTAAAACCATAAACACTTACTGGAGAATTTTGACTGGAGAAGTGCCAGCTGTCTGGTTAGTCAGGCATCAATCTCTGTCCTTTAGACTGCCCAGCCTACAGCCTGTTGTATAGGATTTACCTTACAGCAGGCTGGAATTGCCATTGGGAAATTTTGTTTCTCTTGAACACTGAGAAAATGTTGAGCTATATCTTGTACTTTGTTTTACTATTATGAACCACGGGGGTGTCTTGGAGTCTGCATGTCCTTCTTGTCAGTTATAAAAGGACTTGCTTCATATTTAGGATTTCTTTTGCTGTATCCTTGGACACTGCAGAGGAACTTGAGATTCGGCTCCTCTGGTCACCCAGATGAGAGGCCTGGTTGGGGAATGCTTTATTCATTTCTGGCCTATATACTCAGGTTTTCTGCTATGGAAATCAGGATGATGGGGTGAAATGAGGAGAAACTTGCATGTATCTGGCTCTTCCCCCAGGGGGAGTAAAGCCCTAGCAAGAACACATTCAAATCTGAGACATGAGATGCACTTCCAGTTATGAAGATGCACCTATCTTGACCTATTAAATCTGAAGTTGACTTCTAATCGATAGGAAGGAATGAATAAGTATTAATGCTCAAGGTGTACTTTTATCTCTTATGTATTAACATGTTTTTCCTTAGCATAATCAGGGCTAAATCAGTCTAAAGCCCAAAGAAGCCATGCAGCTCATTACATTTCCCAGTAATAAGTTAAACACAAAAGGAACTATGTTCCATTTCTTCTAGTTAAATGCAATCCTCGGAAACAGAGGTTAATGCCATAAATGCGTGGAAAACAGGTGGTGAGATATTTTTGCACTGGGATTATGAAGGATGGTAGCGATGTAAGAGTCCCTGCAAGATAAACCTTGTTTTGATGGTTTTGTGCATTTTTTTCTCTTCACCAGATCATGATTCCATATGAAAATCGAACAAGTGAGGTGATGTACAATAAAATGAACATATCAGAGCTTAGTGCCATGATTCCACAGGTTGGTTGGGAATAACTGAATTTTTTTTTTTTTTTAATATCTGACCTGTATAATTAAAACTGTCTTTAGTGTTCAGAGCAGCATGTTAAAGAAGCATCATTAGGAATGTGTGTGCCCATTTACAGGGCATGTTCTTTTAAATATAGTTCCAACTTTAATGAGGATTGAAAACATATGTAATGACAAAGTGCAATAGTTTCTAAGTTTTTAATAAGTAAAGCATTGAAGCTATTAGTTTTAAAGGTGTGACTTAGTTAATAAATCATCTCTTCTGCATAAACTGCTTTAACCAGCCTTCTCTTTGTCATTGCAGTTTGACTGGCTGGGATACATCAAGAAGGTGATTGACACCAAACTCTATCCTGAGCTTAAAGATATAAGTCCTTCCGAAAATGTGATTGTCCGTGTTCCCCAGTACTTCAAAGATTTATTCAGGATACTAGAAAATGAAAGGAAAAAGTAAGGATCCTGTGATGGTTTCACTCACACTTGTAAGGGGACATCAAATGCTGGGCTTTTTCTATTTTTTTTTTCATGAGTTTCAGCTATTCTTGGAATCAAGGCTCTAGGCAAACAGTCTGTTTGGTTTTGTCTGAATGAGGATTTAGATATTACCTTGTGCACAACGGGAGAATTTTCAGTTTTAACACATTTCTTCTATGGTTAACACAGGTTGCAGTAAAGCTGCTCTTTCCAGATGCATTCAGCATCTCTTACTTCTATAGGGTCTTGTATCTTGCGAAATCCTTTACACCTGTAGAACATAGCTACCTGTAAAATGCAGGTAGCTCAAATTAAACATGGTAGATGTGCTTTGCACAGGGAAGCAAGACAGCTTTGGTCAGTAACGAAAAAGTGCCTTCCCATTTGAAACATCCTTACTGATGACATCTAAGGGATTTCTGTGATAATTTGGTCTCTGAGGCATGTTACTGAACATGAAAATAAATTTTGTTAAGATGTTGTCTCCAAATATCAATCTTTGCTGATTGTACAGTGTGGTCACAACCAAATGTATTTCAGGAAAAAAAGGACAAAGGTTATTATACTGTCTCTCTCTGTCACTAGTGATAGAATGCTTACATTAATTCATAGTACCTGTAAAAATAGCACACAAATAAAACAATTAGAAAAATAAAAATTACTGATCTGCCTACAGATCATCATATATCCTGTCTTTAAAAAGATTCAGATAAGTAGCATTACTACTGCCAATATTAATCTATTGAAGAGAGTTTTTAAAATTATTTGGGCTGTCCCTGCTTTCTAACTCAAAGTTTGTTACATCAGTGGATATAAATGTATGATTTAGAGGATGCATATCTAGCAAGCTAACAGGGAATTAGTTATTCCCTGCATGCAAATACACGTAGATACAAATATATTCTGTAACTACAGAGTAAATACCTGGAGACTTTTTCTATTAGTTTCTTATTCAAGGAAAATCTGAGTATTCAAGAGAATTTAAGCCAGCCTGTGTGTTGTGGCAGAAGGAGGCTGGAGTAATGACCAGAAATAATTGCAATGCCTGTCTTTAGCAAAGCTCAAGACCAGGTTTCTGACCTCACAGGTCAGGGGGAGAAGGTGAGCAAAACCAGTTCTGGTATATTCACACTGCATATTTTATAGGTGTTAATGGCTTAGGCATTTTCTGCCTAGTCTTATCCTAAGAAATTTGCATCATAAAATGTTAGAAATGGCCAACAGTGCTAAACTGAACCCAAGCAGGCTTCAAATTCTTATGTGTAAAATGTATCTAAACAGCCCAGGCCTGATAACCAAGATCATGTTTATCTATTAGGTGATAATGTTCATTACTTAAAATGTCAGAGTCTGCTCCAGAGGTAACCTTGCTATCTGGCCTGAGAAAATTAGGAAATCATCTCAATGTGAACTCCTAACAATGGGGTCTCAGCATTTCCCTGTAGGGTGAACTCTGAAAGCTTAATAAGGATATTTTCTTTTAGGTAATCTCATTTGTCATTCTCATTTTAAAGATTTATTTAAAGTAAACAACATGAATTTGATTTGTTACTGTAAATATCTAGACCTGAAATTCCTAGAAAAACATTTCAAAATTTTAGATTTGCTTCAGTGTTCATAATGGGAATTATCTTCTCATCATTTCAGGAGATGGAGTGTCATTAGGAAAAGCAGGTACTTTCACCAAGTTCATATTCTTTTCAGTTACAAGGATATCCCTAAATTATACATTTATTCCAGTGCCTTGTCTGTCCTCTTCCTGAATGAGCACCCTGCTAGCCTGGGTACTATTTAAAATGTCACAAAAAGATGGCTCATGCTCCAGTATTTTACTGAGTGATCTGGTAAAGTATTTAATGAAGTTTGTTTCAGGTGGAGGAAAAAATGGAGTGAAAATTAAGTCTGCCTACAGAAGCACTTTGTGTTGGATGTGGCAAGTTTTATAGACTCACAATCCTTGTATTAAAAATTTCTTCCTCAGAGAACCTGCTAAGCAATCTTGAATTGTGAAGTCATTCATGGGGCAATATTATTAGAAGAGAGCACATTGACATGGTGTAGCATGAGTTTAGCAGAATTTTACTTAACTGCATATAATCAAGTTGCTGTGTGGAGCTTGAAATAGGTGCAGCAGTGTCCAGAGGTCAGTCTGAAGTCCCCAGGCCAGGGCACTGCTGTGACTCCAGCCCAGGAGCTGGGCTCTCCATAGCGAGCTGCCCAAGAAGCTCAGCAACCAGCCTGCAGCAGTTTCCAGCAGCTTGGGGATAGCTAGCCTGTCATGTCAGGTGCTGAAATCACCTTTGTAAGAGGTCTTCAGGGACTCCTTCAGCTTCTTTGTGGACTAATTCATTTTTATGGGGTTTATCTCTATTACAGGAAGAAGAGATGTGTGTATGTAGCTGTGATGTAAATGAGCAATGGCAGAGCTCCAATACAGCTGTGCCATGTGAAGGGGGAGATAGAACTGTGCTGGCACTAATTAGGAGCTTATATCCCTTCCCTGTTACCGGTGTGCTGGTGCTTTATGGGAGCCATAAATAGGATACTCTAAATTGCATCCTTTCTGGAGATTTTTGCAGCTGTTGAAAGAAGCAGCTTTATCATTCTCATAGCTCTCAGAATGCATAATTAGTTTAATAGAACCATAGAATGGTTTGGATTGGAAGGGACCCTATAGATTACCTTGTTTCAGAACCCCTGCCACAGGCACGGACACCTTGCACTAGGCTGGGTTGCTCAGAGCCCCATTGTGATGACAGACCCTTAAGGGCAAGGGCAGCCTGGCCTTGAACACTTTCAGGGATGGGGCATCCACAGCTTCATTGGACAACTTGTTCAGTGCCTCATCTCCCTCACAGTAAAGAATTTCCTCCTAATAGCTGATAAATCCATCCTTTTTCAGTCTAAAGCTAGTCCCCCTTGTATATCACTGTATGTCCTTGTAAAATGTCCCTCTCCAGCTTTCTTGTAGGCCCCTTTTCCCTTGTCTTACCTTCCCATATCTTTGCAATATGGGACTATTAATTAAGAAGAACTGTAATTCATATAGCATATGAGGAATTTTCTTTAGAGATGGAGGGAGGCACTGGATCTCTTTTCTGTTCTTAGTCTGCATCTGAAAAATCAGAGAAGTTACAATAATTTGCCTTGAATTAGTGCCTCTAGCAATAGAGGCAAAAGTTTTTCCGTACTTATAATTTGATTCGTGACTCAATTCTGAATAGAATTTTCAAACAGATCTAAAATTTGTGAGGGATCTTTTTCTTAAAATGTCAATTAATTTTTCCACCTATCTCATATTAAATCTGTCCTCTTTAATTGCTACCATGTCTGTTGATTAAAATATTACAAACTCACAGAATTTTACATGAGCAACCTACTTTATTCTCAGACAGGACAGAAAGTACTTTAGTAAATATTCATAAGTACTGGTATAATTTTAACTGTCCCAGCAAACAATCTCTCTACCACTTCCTTTCGGAGTGTGTGTCATGATAAGGGTCATACTGGTTAAAAGTGAGCCTACACTTTCTGCAACAGGAAGCATTTAACAGGAAGTTAAAATAGAATGTACTCTTCTGAAAGGTTACAGCAACAAATAGTCTGGTCTCATCGAAAGAGCAGAGAGGATTTTTATGTTTTATTTGTGTACTGGATTTTGCTCGATGTGTAGAGATTAACTTCTCTGAGCCTCAGTGAACTTATTTGTGAAACTAGGATGAAAATCACCCCAAGATCTGCAGTGTAGTAACTTTATCAGCAAAAAGTGTCAGTTTTTAAGCCAACTGAAGATAATAAAATGATTTGAAGTTTGCATAGTTAGCCCAAAATGTAAAATAATCATTTCCCAAATAGGTAAACAAATTCAGATAAATTACTATTTTATTTTGTTTTGAAAAACAAACTAAAGCATACTAGGCTTCAAATACACGACAACAAACCCCCTCAACCTTTGCACCTGTTGCCCACCCCCGATTGTTTAATGCATTGTGGATTCTGTTGTGGTTACAATCTGGAATTATTACTGTCTCATCAGACAGCTTGGTCTTAGCATGTGTCAGCCTTTTCCTTCTCAAATTAAAACAATCCCCAATTAATTGTATTTCCTGCAACTGTTATCAGCCTTCACGACTTATACCTGACACAAACATTTTTGAATTCTTGTTGATATTACTATTTTTCAATAAGTCACCTTTTGAGACCCAGCCTTTATGAATTTCAGTCTTTCATTCACTACCAGTTTGAGAGAGGTTCCCCAGCTCAAATGTAAGGACAAGCATTGCTGTGTGAAAACAAGTACACAAAAGACAGAATTGATTTTGGTTTTGTGATTAAGTACCAATTGTCATACATAATCAGTGTGTGATAGTGATTTATTTAGCTAAGGATTTTTCCGAAGGCTTTTGATTGGAAGCAAATCTTTAACCTTTTAATCTGTGAGATTTGTATAAATGCTGCAGAAGTTGCTACAGCTGGATATTCTTCAGCTCTGCTGAAATATCTGAGAGAGATTGTTGTGAGGTTTCTGGAGTTCGAGCCATTTACCAAAACAGTGAGAGCTGAGTGCTTTTAGGGTGCTTCACTTGTCATTGAGTGAGAAAATTCCACATTGTCAGAAACTTGTTAAGGGAAAAATCTGAACTTTGTGGCATTTCTTAGGTTGAAATGAATTTTTAATGATCCTAAACATTATCTTAAAATTGTGTAATTATCTAAACAGACCTAACTATTTTGGCTTTTGTGACATGTACGATCTTATAAATGTACTTACACATGCTAAAAAATCTTTTTCAGATATGTTTTACAATTATTGTGGGCATTTAGGTGCACTATGGAATATATCTGTGTACTAAAAGAGGAAATATACCCAGTGTGAGAGATGCAACAACACATCTTGAGCTGAAGGCTTTGTGTGGGTGGACTGGAGCTTGGTTAGAGGCAAAACCGAAGTTATGTCTCAAGCAAATGCTGCTGTCAAGACAGCATGCCCACAAAGTGTCTTCCCAAGCTGCTATGATTCAGAGGAGGGAGCTGCTTGGGATGTGTCTCTGAGTGAAGCTAGTGGAGTGACACTGCAGCAACAGCTGCATTGCCCCACACTTATGGCAATGGGAGATTGCAGAAATGGGATTTTTAGAGATGGGGGAGTTATTCAGACAGTCCATAACAGCACCCTCGGTTGCATAGAAGCCATTTTCCTATTTACAGAGAAGTCTATGGCCTGTCAAAAATGTTATGTATATCCCAGTGGGGAACAAATACGATTTGAATATCCTAGCTTTGAAGCAGTGACTATCCTTGAAAAATATGTCATGTATAAAAGAAGATGAGAATAGTAAGTTAGGCCATTGTTGGACTTGTTTTGAGACTGTTTGAGGTTGAATTGTGTATTTCAGAATGCACCTTTAGCTCATACAGCCACTGCTGAACATGGAGAGAGATCAATCTAGGCTGGATAAATCCTCCAGTCAGGTGCCCAGAGTTTTAGAAAAGGGGCATGGATGCCAGATCTCCTGGGAATTTTAAACAAGCTCTTCCTTGATCTCTCAGCCTCAATTCTTATAAGATTTTTGTTACTGATACTTCTCTTTTTTGGTATTTCAATTATCCATCGGACAAAATAAGAATGGTAATACTTTAATAACTTTGTGAATAGTAGAAGTTTTCAAAGCATATTGATAACTTCTAATGAAAGATACAAATATGAGATAATGAGAGTGTATATGGGATGGACTGTTATCTATTCTGTTACCATTTATGTGCCCTACTAATGAGGGAGATAACATTCACTTTGATCTACAAAAGAAAAACTAGCTAATCTCTGGATAGAACTTTGATGCAACTATTATTATAACACAGTTCTTGCCACTTCTAAGGAAAATGAAAGCTGCTTTTTGAAAAAAAAAACATTACTTAAGAATTATGTACTAGGTGATGGACCTGTTATAAATAATCTCTAGAAGATGGTTATCATGGGGCAATTGTATATTAAATGGCTGCAATCATACAGATTCTTCTGTGTAATTGGGATTTATCAATTTGGCCATCACTCATTAATTTTTAAGGTGAAGTTTCCACCATTCAGGTAAAATGTTTGTGGAGCTGTTTCTGTGAGTGCTTTGTGGTACATCATATGTGTTTACATGTCTGATAAAAATATGCCTGATTTAACAGGACTCTTGCCAATTACCTGGTATGGAGGATGGTTTATTCAAGGTTATTTAACCTCAGCAGACGTTTTCAGTATCGGTGGCTGGAATTTTCTCGGGTAAGTTATGCTTTCATAGCATTTACAAGAGTCCTGGTGTTTACACTGTTGGTTTCCCTCATAGTTGCTTATACCTTTGCAAAACACAAAATGTTTTCCATGCTGGATAAATTTCTTGAATAAACTTTTTTTTTTGAAGACACCCTCTAAAACAATTGACACACATATTTTTGTGTTTGGCACTAAGATATTTATATGACATTAATATGACACTAAAACAAAAAAGCCTTTTAGATGATGTTAAAGAGGTTTTGAAACCTTGCCTTTAAAAAACTTAGTCTTCTTTTGCAGAAACTTGAATTAGGTTATGTGGGCTGTGACATTCAGGCCAAACCTTTTTGACCAAAATCTAAACCTTTTGAAAACTACTGTTTGCCCATTTGTGAATACAGCTGTACTAAAACAGAAGTCTATGATTTCACTTTTTTTAAAAGCATGGCCAAAGCTCTCCCATGCTCTAATGCCATTACACGAGTTCTAGCACAAGGATACCCAGCCATTTCCATAGAGAAGATGATCAGGTGCCTTCCAGCTTGGGGTTGCAGAAGAACCAGAAAACTGCCACAAGCTGTGAGAGCAGAACTAATTATCTGTTCAGTAACAGGGGCATTTATGTAAAACACATACATTTCATTAAGTGAACCCTGAATAGAAAGCCACCTTGGTAATTGTGTGGGCAGTGTGAGGGCTCCTTAAGTAAACCAAGGATGAAACTGAAACTGAATGGTAATTTGTCTTGTGTCTAAGCCACTTTGAGTGGTGAACTTTGTTTGCCATTATGAAAATTGGCTGACAACAGGAGGCTGGCATGGTGCAGGAGGTGTGGGTGTTCTGTCCTCCCTGGTGAGGCATGCAGGTGACTAATTAAAGAACCTATACTGTTTTGCTTTGAGTAATACTGGAATAGTTCTGAGTTGATCACATACCTAAAAATAAACTCCAATAGTTTGATGGAAACTGCACAGGAAAGGCAGCCGCTTGTATTTCTGAGATCATATTCAAAATAGTCTTGTTAAAGATGCTATTTTCTTCTTGTAAGATATGAGAAGCTGGCTGTCAGGACCACAGTGACAAGTTTGTAGGTGTCCCCTCCTGGGACATTTCTTGCTAGTCACATAAAATAGATTGATGCTGGCTATCAGCCAGTCTGTAGCATAATACTGAGTTACATTGAGTTATATAATGGCAGAAAAAATCCTGAAAGGAAACATTAAGCTTTGGATACTGTGCATTTTAATATGGTAACTGGCTGCTGTCACATCTCGGGGACATAGAAGCTTAGGGAGAAATCTAATTCAAAGTAATTCAGTGCTTATTAATAATCTCATCAGGGCTGTCATAGAATTACAGAATGGGTCAGATTGGAAGGGACCACAGTGGGGTCATCTGGTCCAGCCTCCCTCCCTGCTCAAGCAGGGCCATCCCAGAGCACGTGGCACAGGATTGTTCCCAGATGGTTCTTGAACATCTCCAGTGAAGGAGATTCCACACCCTCTCTGGGCAATCTGTGCCAGTGCTCAGTCACTGCACAGGAAAGAAATTCTTCCTGATGTTCAGGTGGAGCTTCCTGTGCATCAATTTCTTCCTCTGGTCCTATTGCTCAGCAGCACTGAAAAGAGCCTCCAAAAGGCTCCATCCTCTTGGCACCTCCCCTGCAGATACTCTTAAACAGTGATGGGCTTCCCTCTCAGTTGTCTCTTCTCAAGGCTGAACAGGCTCAGCTCCCTCAGACTTTCCTCATAAGAGAGATGTTCCAGTCTCTTCATCCTTGTTTCCCTTCACTGGATCTGCTCCAGGAACTCCGTGTCTCTCTTGTCCTGAGGAGCCCAGAAGTGGACACAGCACTCCAGATGCACTCATCTCACTGGGGCTGGGTGGAGGGGCAGGATCACCTCCCTGACCTGCTGGCAATGCTGTTCCTAATGCACCCCAGGATCCCATTGGCCCTCTTGGCCCCAGGGCACTGCTGGCTGTGGACAGCTCATTGTCCACCAGGACCCCCAGGCCCTTCTCTGCAGAGCTGCTTTCCAGCAGGTCACCCCCAGCCTGTGCTGGTGCCTGGGCTTGTCCTTCCCCAGTGCAGGACCTGCATTTGCCTTTTCTGAATTTCAGACCATTCCTCTGCCCTTCTCTCCAGCCTGTCAAGGCCCTTCTGAAGGGCTGCCCAGCTCTCAGGGGTATCGGTCCAGCTCTGTGTCTTCAGTGAAAGCGCTGAGGAGGCCTCTGCCCGTTCCTCCAAGTCACTGATGAATGAGTTAAACAATACTGGCCATGTAAATGGGTGTAGACTTCACAGGTCAATAGAAAGGACATGAGGAATGGAGTCCAAGGCATTGGACTAGTCTATTGTTGAATGGATTTATCTAGTCAGAGGATGGAGAACTAGAGGCACTTTAGGATCATAAAAAGGACCCACCAACCCCTCTGCCAGGTAGTGAACAAAGCATTGTATTACTACTAAAAAGGTATGACCATGAGATAAATCAGTGACCCTTAAAGGAAAAGATGCATTTTATACATTCATTGTTTTGTTAATTCAGTCAGCCTCAACCATCATAAGCAGACTATTTTTTTTCACCAGGTTCTCATTTTCTATTGGTGGCTTTTATACCTTGTGTGTAGAAATCTTGGCACCAAGGCCTTAAAATCTTTGCAAGGAGAAGGAAAAATACATGATGAGACTTTAAAAAAATGTCAGGTTTAGAAATAGGACAAACCTGCTGACTCTAGAGAAAGTGCTTTGAGTACCAGCAACTATCAGCAGCTCCTCTGCAGTGGCACTTTGAGACCTTGTAAATGTGCAGTGGCACCTGGGGAAGAGGTTGGTTAATTGTGTCGTGAAGCTCTGAATTGACTGAGAGGGCTTGAAACCTGCTATTTATAGCCACTGTTACTACCTGAAGTACTGTGTTTTAGAGTGGTACATTAATATTAGGAGGACCATTTGAGGGAGTTCCTGTTGGCTGTTGTGACATAAATATCAATAAACCAGCTGTGAGATATAATCTGTTCCTCTCAGCTCTATTTTTATTGGTCTCACAGCCTGTGCTGCCTTTATGTCCTCACAGTCAAGCCTCCCTCAAAATAATGATAATTATTATGTTGTAATAATAGTATGTCACAGTCTAAAAGCCAGCTCTGTCTCCTGACTATTTCAATGGCTGATGCATACTCACAGCTTTTGGAAGGAATTTCAAGCTCTGGTGACTAATGCCATAACTCCCCTTCTTCCCCTTGCATCAGGAAAAAGCTTCATTGCAGGCTTACTCTGACCCCAGAGAGAAATTTTCTTCTCTTTTGTTCTTATCTTTTTTTGAGTGTTTTGTTATGTATAAAGGTTGAAGAATTTGGAAAAGGAGTCGATTGTCAAATTTGGCTCTGTTTAGAAAAAATATCACCTTATTGTGTATTGGTTTGACTAATAGGGGTTCTTTTTAGAAGCAATGTACTCTTCACCATCGAAAATCTATTACTGCATATACAGTATTAATAAAATGCATTTGGAAATGCAATTCACTGGTGTATTTAAGTGTGAGTCATTGATTATGCTTAATTACAGACAATATGATAGGGAAAATCAATCTTTGAACTACCAAAATATCTCACCTTCAATAGCTGAGGGTTAAACTGCTCTGGAATTTTCCAATGAAATATTTTCCTATTGGAAAAAGACAAATCCAAGCCCTTCATTTTGCTGGACATTTAATCTTGTGCTCAAAGAAGGAGAATAATGGGAAAAAGAAAGGCTCAGAAACTCCAAAATTGGTGCTTAAGAGGCTTTTATAATCTCTGAGAGGCCAAAATCTCTATCCCACCTGCTCTGGTCTGATGCTGACTATACTCTGCCTTTACACAGCTGTCAGATATTAACTGCTGGACTGAAATTGTGCTAGTTCTCTGTGGAAAAGCTTAATAAGTTCCCTAAATGGAAAGGGAGCACTTTGAACATTGCAAATAACAAAATTTTCTTAAGTCAGCACTGCTTACTGCTCACATGGACCCATCTTCTATCTTGTGTGCAGGATTTATTTACACAAACTCCATCTTGACGAGCAATGTAATGTTAGCTAGCTAAGCACCCACAGTAATAACATTCTTCCTGTAAGAAACAGAAACCAAGGCAGCAAATGCTCTTGAGTTCTGTTTTGCCTTGTTCCTTGTTGTGTTGACCATTCTTGACTGTTTCTTTTGAAGTTCGTTTATGGTGACATCATCAGAGCCTGAAAGTGCGTATTTAATACCATTCCTTTAGTAAAACATGCAAGTTGTTCTACCAACATCTTTCTACTGCAACATAGAGTGACTATTTTTTGGGGGGAGACAAACACATTCAGTGTTCTTGATGATTTAAACCTCTTTTCTCCTGAAAATACTCCATTTGGGAAAGGAACTGAAAGCAATTTTACTGTTTTACACAAACTGCCGTAAAAGTAGTTGGACAGGTAAGTGACAAGAAGGTGTGATGTACCCATCTATGTTAGATGTCATTAGTTCATGGCAATGGAGGGCTCTGCAGGAGGTATTTCATAAGGATTAACCCAATTTTCATGAAGACAATCTCCCTAGGCTTCTCACCCTGTCAGAGGAGAGGCAAATGTTTTCAGGAGATACCTCACAGCAGGGTTTTTCTAGAGGAAATTGTCTCTCACACAGAAAGAATACCAAGATTAGTCCAAAGTAAGCACTAATTCTCTAAGCCTAGTCTCTCTAAGTCACTGCTACCATTATACTGTTCTGAAGTTTAAAATGTTACAGGTATTTTATGGTGTTCAAAATACTTGTCATAGCATTGGATGAAAATAGAAATAACTGTAGAGTATCATTATTGTTTCCTTTTGGTGGCTTTTTGACAAATATGCTTTGGCCTATACCACGTGTGGATTCTTCTTAAACAGTATGATGTTATGGCCTAATACTTTCCCCTGTCAACAGGTGATCCATGGGACTACAACTTTGCTGCCTCAGTGGGATAAATGTGTGGACCTTGTAGAAAATGCCCTCCCCTACGTTGTGGGTAAGATGTTTGTGAAAGCCCATTTTCAAGAAGACAAGAAAGAGATGGTGAGTCCTCTGCAGTCTCTGTCTGGAAATTTTCAGCTAATGGTTTCATCCTCATAAATTGCCTCTGATGTTAGACCAAAGTTTAAAAAGAGATAAGATTCTTGAAAATGTTTTCATTGAATTTAAAAACCCGAAATCACGAGGAGAAAATTGAATGAATTTGAAGAAGTGTTGCCTTTCTGCCCATCTGTGCACTGCCCCTTCTTTCCATCTGCAGTTCTTCAGACAAATAAGCAGCCAGTTCAAAACCAGGCTGAACACTGTTGATTTATGTAAATAGTTACAGCCAGGCTGTGCAGGAACAGAGTGAGGGGTATTGATGAGAAATGGTTTAGTATAGCTAATATAATTTATTATGGTAAAGTTTTTACTGACTAATCAAAAAACTGGTTGAGATTTCTCTGCTTTAGGATTACTCTTTCAAAGCTGTGACTGCTTCACCCCTAATCTGAGCGAGAAACATGTGACGGATGTCTGGCCCAAATTAAGGGAAGCTGAGAGTCACATAGTGAGAGTTTATATCTGTGATTCAAATCTTTTCTGCTGAACAGTGGAAGGAAATCTTCTTCCATACCTTTGAGTCTAGAGAGATGTTCATCCTCGTTCTAAAATTTTCAATATTCAAATAATTAATTACCCTTCACAATAATTTATGACTTATTTTCAGTTCATGTTTTTCTCATAAAGTTTTCCAATATCTCCTTTTACAGCCATTGATTTTCCAGCAGTAATCAGTTTTAAATTGACTCATTTAGTCATTGAACATAGCTCTCCATGCAGGAGAGGCACAACCATTTAGGAAACATGAGATGGCACCCTGTGCTGGGAGCAACAGCTCTGTGAAAGTCCTGCACTGCCCTGGCTCAGTAGCCCGCGTTTGTCTGTTTGACTTAATCTATTTGGACTACTTTCTCAGGGAAGGATTCCATTTTAGAAAGCACACTCTTATTTGACTTGTCCAAATCTTTGTCATCTGTTTCCCTCTCAGGTTCTGCATTTCTTTTCATATTTGCCTTCAACTGGAGTTTCCTCTCTGAGATCCAGTTTTTCAATCTCCTTTTTCTTGATCCAGTTTGTAATGTGCTATTTGGCCATTTTGTGGCAAAAATATGCCAGGCATATGCAGTATGTTATCCTGCATAGATAATTGGGAAGAGTAGGAGTATAAGAAATGTACACTTTATGGAGGGGATGGACACTTTTTTGTATTTGCATATGTGAGGAAAAATTATGAGAAGCAGATAGAGCAGAGTTTCTCTTGAAATGCAAGTTAATTAGAATGTTTCTTAGTATGCACATTCCTTTTAGACCAAAGCTTTGGAAAATTATCAAGTCTGAATTTGCAGTAGCACCCATAGTGAGAAATGCATATAAAATTCATAGTGTAGGTCACAACATTCAGTTTTAAAATGAAAAACTCATGGAGATAAAATTAGATACAGATGAAATTTGTTGCATTTCATTTAGAAGTGTGCTTTTCAAGTTAATAATTTGTGGTGTTATCATTTTCATTTCACTGGTTTTCACTTCTATTTCTCTTTCTTAAGCAGTAAGAAAGCTTGTGAGTAAAGCACTCTTATTTGTACAGGGTTTTTCCCTTTTTTTTTCCCCTCTGGTTTATGGCATATATCTGTCTCTGATAAGAAAATCCTGAGTTAAGGATAATATGGATTCTTTCCCCCCCCATGTTTTGTGATTGATGTTTCATACCTTAGATACTTCTTTTGTCAAGAAAGACATTATTTGTGTCTAAATATAGCACTGCTTCTAACTCAGAGTGCCTGCAGTGTTTTTTACAGATACGCCTGAGCAGTTTCAGTAATAACTTTGATAGCAGGAATAGGTTTCTGCCCCCTGCAGCTACAGCTGCTGCATAAAGCCTAAGTATACACCAGGGCCCATCTGCAGAGCTTGAGTTTGAACTTGTAACCTCCAAATACAGGGAGTTCACCTCATTAGTGAACAAAGTTAATTGAGTCAGTGCTCTGTCATCAATATCTTTAAGTTACCCTATTTCCTGGGATGCAGTTTACTGTGAATGTTTACTCTTTAGTCATATTTAATGCTAGACCTGCTCCAGTTGACCCATTTTGCCTCTAAAAATAAGAAAACGTTTCTTGAAAAGGGTAGGAAAAAATGAATAGTCCAAGGAACTTTGCTACATTTTTTCTGACTGCACCACAGATAAAGGACAGTTCCAGATTAAAATGTTTGTCTGATACATTAATGACAATTTAGCTAAAAGAAATGTTACTTTTGAGGGTTTAGTCCCTGCTTTTAATGACATTTCAGATCTACTAGATTTATAGAATAAGATTATACAGATCTCTTCTGCTTGACATTTTCATTATTTTTAAATGTAACATAAGTGATAACACAAAGTTCCAATAAGTCTTCATCTGGTGGGTATCTGTCATGTCTTGTGCTGTCTCAACTCTGGTTTGTGCTGATGGACTCAGGCAATGGCTGGATCTCTCTCATTGCCTCACTCTCACAGCATTCCCATTGCTATCTGTTGTGGGTTCATCTGCTGATGTAAATAGACACAGCTGGTTGCATACACTTTTCTGGGCTGCCAGACAGATCCATAGGAATGAGGGCTCTTTAGACTTATATAATGCATATCTTAGCTATTATTTCCTGGTTTTTTGTCATTTCAGGGTTTTCTTAGTGCGCATACTCGCTGAACAGTCCTATTATTATTATTTTTACTTGCTTGAGATGTGGTCTTGGCTTTGCAGAGGTGTCTGAAGAAGCAGCTGACATGAAGTGGTTGTGGGCTTACCCAGTTTTGCACAGATCCAAGCTGTCACTGGTGGTCCAGGACCACAGAAGCAGTTAAGGCTGCTCAGTGGTGTGAGCCAGGGCCTCCCTCCCTGCAGTAAGTAAAGAGTAGCAATGCTTCACAAATGCAGCTAAATACAGGCTAAATATTTGGATACTGCTTTGTATTTGGATCATGATGCTGTCAGCCCAAATTCAGTTCTTTGCCAGTATTAATAAGGCGTGTCTCAGTCTCACATAAACCAAACCAGACCACAGACATTCTCTCTGCAGGAAAGGCTTTATTTGTACAAATGCCTTGCAGCTGGCTCCTTCTGCATGGGCCAGTGATCTAGAACCTAAGGGACAGAAATCTCCCCAAAGGACTGCAAATCTCTCAGTGTTTTTTATGATTTCAAGATGGATATTCTCACAAATATCACATGAAATGATCAGCAATGGACAGGGTGTGTGATGCCAGAAGGGAAAGAAGATGGAAATTACCTTCAGAAGAAGCTTCTTAGTACTGGAGAAAGCAGAAATTAGCCTTCAAGAAACGACAGCAGATACCATCTGATCTGCAATCATTTGTGGTCTAAACAAATCTATCACTCCTACATACACCAAACCTTTCCTTACAATGATTCTGCCATGATATATTTTACTGGGGGGGGATTTACTAAATATTTTGCAGATGGAGGAATTGACTGAAGGAATTCGCTGGGCTTTTATTGACATGTTAGAAAAGGAGAACGACTGGATGGACTCTGAAACAAAAAGAAAAGCTCATGAGAAGGTAATATATATAAATGTTGAATAAGTAAAATCCAGTTATGATAAAGATTTGACCTGAGTGATAACAGTATGCCATGGACTGTACTTGCAGTTCCACTTACTTACCGATCATTTTCTTTGTGAAGGGACACATTTGTTTTTCTGGACACCAAGCCATCTGAGCTCCTGCTTCTCTGCTGAAGTTATTTTTGTTACCTTGTTCTTCTTTCCTTGCATCCACCTTTCCCTATCTGGCTCTGGCTGATGTAGACTATGAGCTTATTTCAGATTTGGCTTTTCTTGACAAAGTCTTCACCTTGACTGGGATCCCAGGGACACAGCAATCTACAGACAGAAAATAGTGTCTAAAACACCTGAGACAGCTGAGGGTATTTGCTGTGAAGATGGAGGATCTAGCCTAGAAGGAGATATGAGAATAATTCAGTTTTCACAGTTTTTCCAGTGCTGTGGTGGGAGGCCTAACTTGAGAGCTGTCTTTTGAGAGCATAATGGCAATCCCAGCTGAACATCCATTTCCTGACAGAATAATGTCAGTTATGAAGTGTTATAATCAAGGATGGCATTACTGGTCCTGATTGCTTTCAGATAAAGTCACAATAAAATGCAGGAGGCAAAGGTGAAGGCTGGAGGATGTACTCAAAACCTCCTTTTCACCATATTCCCACATTTGCAGCGTGTGATGAGTGGAAAGGAAGATTGTCCAGATGCAGAGCTCTGCCCCCAGAGCAGCAATTGGAGGGGGTGTATAAAAAGACAAGTGGAGGGCGTTGTGTAGGTCTGTGTCCTTATTTATTGAGGCAATGGGATATCAGTGAATTAGTAAGCACCCTCTTTGAATAAACTGACAGGCAAATGCAGCTGAACTGTTCCTGCTCTCTGTGCTTGAATAAAAATAGCAGTGTTTTAATTTAAAAGCAAACATGGAGTTCAAAATTTTTAGTAATTCTAATGAAAAGGCTGTTGAGCAATTTTATCATTGGAAAGATTTAAATTCCATATGCAGTCCATTTACATTTTATACAGCAGTGCTCTTCATATATGTGCAAATGAAATAGAGCTGCATAAATGCACCGATAAACTCTATAACAAGAGAACAATAGTAAAATGACATTTATTTCCTGCTAACCTGGTGGTAAATGGGCTGCAGTTATTACTCCTTCCTAGCTGTTACACGTTTTTTTGTTAGAAATACCATTAGAAATGTAATGATCTGTAATTTAGATATTTGTTAAAACTGATGCAAAATAAGAGCAGGCAGATTTTCTAATGATTTCCTTAATAAAGATATTTCTATATAACAACATGCTTAACGACTTTGTTCAAAATTTGCTACCTGCCTTTCATCAGGAAACAATACAAATATTGCCAAAACTCAATGAACTCCTAAAAAATGCTCTCCATTTCCCATTTTAAGGAGGGTTTTCATCAGAAGGTAGGCTAGATCTTTGGTAGGTAGAGATAGCTGTTTCCCTCTGTTGACAGATTTTGGAAGCACATGGCACTTTGCTCCTAGATTAGACATTTCATTGAAAGTTCTGAAGTTAGTGGGGTGAGTCTGGGCTGAACAATGCATGACAAACTAAATTCCATAAGTACAACAAAAATAATACTACAAGCCATAGTACTATCAAATGTATAGCCAATGGTTCAAAACCATTCTCACTGAACTGAAAAACATTTCATAGTTTACTGACATAGGAACAAAGTCAAACTTGTAAGACATGAGTGTTATGTAATGCCTTAGATACTGCAGCAACAATTATGTGATACGACTTACGTCTACAAGTTTAAGTTCAGATCCACAGAAATAGCTACTTGGCTGGAAGGAAAGAGCCTAGAGAGACATTTGGTAGATTTCCAGGCATGGAGTGTGTGCATGTTTATTAAATATTACTTGTTGTTAATGATAGATCTTCTATTTGTCCTGGAACTCTTGGATGAGCATGTTTTTAGTTCAAGAAATAGATTCATTACATGTAGGGTCAGATAATTCACAGGGGAAATCTAAGTTTTATAATACAGCAGAACCTTCAAAATCTGTTACACTGTTCTAATTAAATCTCATGAGCCTAGCACTTTTTGCTCTTACTTTTTAAATACTTAGGCTTTAATAAAGCAGCACAGACAAGCATGAATTTTATGAGGGAGATTGGTTGGTTAAAAAACCACTACTATTACTTTATTGTAGAGATCTGTAAAAGTTGCATTTCTTTGTCAATAAATGTCATCCACATGCTGGACTCTGCACCCAGGATGGAGAAACACCAGGCACCAAGTATAAACTGGGAGGGAGAGGGTGCAGGGTAATAGCTAGGGACTTGGGGACTGTCTGGTTTGGAGAAAAGGAGGCTGAGGGGCCACCTCCACATCTTCCTGAAGTGGGGAAGTGGAGAGGGAGGTGCTGATCTCATCTCCCTGGGGTCCAGTGGCAGCATGTGTGGGAACAATTCAAAGCTACTTCATCAGGAGAGGTTGGACTGGACATTAGGAAGCCTTTCTTTACCAAGTGGGTGATCAAACACTGGAACAGACTTTCTGGAGAGGTGGTTGATGGCCCAAACCTGTGTTTAAGAAGCGTTTGGACAATGCCCTTAACATCGTGCCTTAACTTTTGGTCACCCTGAGGTGGTCTGGCTGTTGGACAAGATGTTCTTCCTTCCAACTGAAATGTTCTAATTCTATTCTATCAATTAAGTAAAGGATGTTTTGGTCATTTATGTTTTCATCAGTAACTGTCACATTGTCCTTTGTAGCCATGCAGATTGGAGGTTCTGCCTCCATGTAGGATACAGTTCCATGGCAGAACTCTATCCTACATGGAAATGAGTGATTCAGATATTTTGCTCATCCTCTGTATTTTTAATCACATTTCATTTTTGAAATGTTCAAATGCTCTGAAAAGAAATTAACTGCAGAAACCTGACAGTGGTTTTGTTTACTGTGCCTGCTCCATGTGATCTATTTAATTTCCTTTAGTTTTTCTTTAATTCCAGGCATATTTGGGTCATTAACAAATTTTTTACTCATTTCCTGAAGGAGGAAGAGGGTCAGTATGGGATCTGGGTGTCTGGACAAAGAGCATAGAGAGCCTTGTGGTGATTGTATCTTTCGATGACAACATTGTAATGTAAAGTACATGGCAGGTTTGAAAGATAATTAATTGCAAATCTTCTCTGTGGTTCAGATACTCACTGTTTTGTGTCTTTTCTTGCTTCCTGTTTTCTGACTGATGCTCACCTTTCTTTTGTGCTTGGCTGAGGCCAAATTTGTATATCTTGCTGTCAGCCTGATGCTTTGCCATCAAAGGAACCATCGACCTCCAAAGGACTTACAAAAGACCCTCTGGTAGAAACTATTTGTGAATTTTGCTTTAGGCAGCCTGTCAGCTCTTTCTAATCACTCCGTCTGTGACTCTGTGTCTGTCCTGTTGTTTTTTGTTACTCAGAGGGGACACTACTTATTTGATGTTAAAAGGATAAAATCTACTACTCCATGTGACACAGGGAACAATTGTCTTTCAGCCTGCATGTCTGAGAATAATCTCTTTAGCTGTTGTATAGTTTGGAGTTAAGGTTTGACATTCCTTTTGTAACAAAACAATATAATGAGATAACATCTAATAATTTACCTCTCTCCCCCTTCCATTCCTTTCTTTCTGTGATCGAAAGATGAATTTAAACCAGACCATCTAAAAGCCGATCTTACAGAAAAGGTTTCTAACCGGGTGAGGTGGCTCTGCCTTCACGTGCAGTTCTCACCTGGCGCTCTGGATGGAGCTCACGCTGCTTCCAAAGGAGCTCCGAGTCCGAGAGAAGCGCTCGGCTCTGAGCTCTGATGCTGTTTTCTCTCCTGTCCTTACTCCTCTGCTCTGTTCAAGCCCATCTTTATTGTACCGTATTTGTATTTGACTATCATCTCAAATTTGCTTCAAGTATGTCTGTTAACCCCGCGAATTTTCAGTGGAATGCTCTGATAAACAAACAAACAAACACCCCAAACAGGTTTCTGTTCTTGCCCTTTTAGTCACCCTTTTATAAGGGTCATTACATTTTGCCCTCATTTGCAGAACAGAGGAATTATTCAACTGGGTGCAGCTCCAAGGGTGTGCCTGGCAACACTCTTCAAATGCGTGTTCTGTGAATTACCCATGGCCACTTCACAGCCTCTGAGCAGGACTGCAGGGGTGCAGGAGAGAAGGGACACCCTTTTGTTTCCCTTACAATGCAGGTGCAGAATGCAGCCAGCTATGGTGGCCAAGTGGTATTGACAGCTGTGTTTTGGCATGGTGAGCCACAGGGGAAAGGGGGAACCCAAAACTGAAACTCCATTGATGTAACTTGTGTGATGAGGGCTCACTTCTTTAAAATGGAAATTTATTGCTTCTGCTCTTCAAAGTATAATTCAATGGAAGATCATCACTGACATGTTAAATTATTCCCACTCCTCGGCAGGAACCATCATTTTATTAATCACTATTTTTCCTTCCTAAAATGTCCTTTCTTCTTGGGTTTAAATGAAGGCTTCAAAAAAGACATTTTTCTTAAATTCTGCAATTCTCTTGTAAAATATCCTCTTAGGCTGTGGCACAGGAATAACTTCCTATTTGGAATTTAGTTCTTTTGCTTTGCAGTACTATTTTTAAAGCATGGATGATAAGCCAAAAAAGAGCTTGTTTTTCCTCTAGTAAGATTTTTCTGTAACATTATTAACCTCCTTAAGTCATGGAGCACAAATCCCAAGGTCACTGTGCAATCATTTGGCTCCTGAACTTGCCTGCTGCTTTGCTCTATTCTAAGGCAGTTGTATATGCAACATTTGTTTTCTGCACATCCCTGAGTCTGAAGACTGAGACAAGAGGAGCACAGGAAGACATCAGGACCTAGCTATAGGTGGCTCTCTCGGGCAGTGTTAAGTACCTTTGTTTAGCCTACAGGGCTTGTTCTGCTTCTTCAGAGAACTACAGCAAACCTCCCTAGACAGCACAGTGTAATTTGGGCCAATAGCCCTTAGGAAATCAAGAGCCATCTGTACAAGCCCCGATTTTCCAAAGTACAGGTACTTTAAAGGAGGTGGGTGTCCGTGGGTTATCCCACTGAAGCCATTCGTTTTCCAGCCGGAACTTGCTGGCCCTATCCAGCCCTGCAGTCACTTATCTGAGCCACAAGCCCCTTTCTCAGTTCTCCTTGGTCTCTGTCTCTCACATTTGGGTGATTTCACTATAGCATGACAGTTATACTACTCAGAGCAGAGTGCAGTGTCTGCTCCGGACAGTGGCCGAACAGCAGCAGATGTTTAGAGATGAACGCAAGGACAGGGCGAGCATAAAGGGACACATTCCCACTGTCCTTTCCTGGCCTCTGACAAACTGCAGCTCACTTGCATCCTGAGCCAGAAGTGACGTCTTTGTATTTATTCATATTTTCCTCCTGTGAGTTTGTCTAATGACTTTTTGAAGGCACAACAATTTTCATCATCCACAACTTCCCAAAGCAATGAGCCCCACTGCCTCATAATGCTCTGTGGGTAAAAAGAATGTCTTTTTGCTTGACTGAAAAATGTCACCTTCTCCTATGTTATGGTAATGCAGAAACCAGAGAATTATCATTGCCTATTCTCTTTTTGTGCTCACTCTTGCTTCTGTAAAGTCTTGGCACAGCAATACCTACTGGGAGAAAGGAGCCTCCTGCTTTTCTTCACACAGACTGTCCAAGGCATGCACTAGATACAGTTCTGAAAAATAACATTTCATTGAGATCTGAGACAAGCCCAGAGAAAAAGGCCAGGCACCACAGCTTCAGGAGCTGAAATTAATCTTGCTTAATGCCAAGCTACTTTGCACAAAGATGACAAATCACCCAGTCTTGAAAGTGCTTACTGGGTGTTCTGCAAAAATTAGAAAGCCTTTTGAGCCTTGTGGGGTCTGTGGACCCATCCTATGAAAATGAATCCAAAAATATGACAGTGGAACCAGCCCTGAGACTCAGTGCCCCTGATTTCAATGGCTACTTCTAGAATGAAAGCCAGCACAAAACTGATAGAACAATATTTGGTTAAAGAGAGGGATGGAGTTTCAAAACTAAAGCTTGCAAGACACCTTTTACATGTTCCTTTAAGATGACTTTATATCTTTGCTTTAAAGATGTCAGAGAACTTCACAAAGTGTAAGACTGCTTCAGAGCACTCACAGAAACTGCTAGACATACTTCAGAAGAGCTAAGAAAAGCAGGAGAAATTTCCAAATACTCTAATTGCAGTTAGACACTTCATTCCTGTTCAGAAGCCTATAGGGGGTGACTGCTGACATTCTAATTTACTGGTTTTACTGGAAAGTTTGATTCAGATATTCTTGAAACAACCTTGCTATTTCTCAATTGGAAGGTGTACTTTCGTTGAGTGCCAAGTTCCTTAGCCACGCTTCTCCTTTGTGGAAGTGAGCATTCTGAAATTAGGGTAGTCTCTGTCTGGATGCAAAAAATTTGAGGGCCTGGTTGTATTGTAGTAGTTGCATTGCAGGGAGCAATGAGCCAATCTCCTTATAAGGTTGGAAAGTGTTGAAGATTGGAAAAGGCAGAGTCACATTTTAACTCTTTTCCAACATGTCTGCAATTCATTTGTGCATTAAATTTATCTCTATGGGTTTATCTTCCTGGTTTAACTCATCTTTCCCAGAATCACAGCATGGATTCCTTCACGTTGGAAGGAACCACAGTGGGGTCATCTGGTCCAATCTCCCTGCTCAAGGAGGGTCATCCCAGAGCACATGGCACAGGACTGTGCTTAGATGGTTCTTGAACGTCTTCAGTGAGGGAGACTCCACAGCCTCTCCAGGCAATCTGTTCCTGTGTTTGGTCACTTTCACAGTAAAGAAGTTCTTCCTCATGTTCAGGTGTTCGGAACTTCCTGTGCATCAATTTCTGCTTCTTGTCCTGTTGCTTGGCACCACTGAGAAAAGCCTCCAAAAGGCTCCATCCTCTGACACTTTCCCTTCAGATACTTAGAGGCATTGATGAGCTTCCTTCTCAGTCATCCCTTTTTAAGGCTGAAAAGCCCATTCCTTCTTCTACCATGTGCATGGACATATGAAAAGAAGGGGACAACTTAATAGGAAGCTGTAAGGAAAGTAGATGCTTCTCAGACATGATGTAAGGGATTTGAAAATTTGTGCTACTTACCTAGTTTGGAATTTGGTCAAGATTTTGAGGCTGCCATTCCTACACCATTCCTGAGATAGCTGTTTGGAAAATGCCAATTTTTAGAGTAACATTTTTCACCTGGAAGAAACAGAGAATGGTACTTTCCTTCTAGAGTAGAAGTGTTCCATGGTTTTCTCTGAATAAAAATAGGTCTTCACTTTCTACCAGATTAACATCCCCTTTTCTTTCATATTAGTTTTACATCAAATATTTATTTCTCATCATAAACTTTAATTTTTGAACTCTAAGAATAATCTATCACATCCTGAATTTAATTTAACCTTCCCAGGAAGACTGGGCTTTCCTGATCAGTAACCACAGGAGATGTTCTTCTCCACTGGCCAGAGCTGAAACTAATAGCCATGGCATGTTTGCTTATCTCTTATCTCTGGGGTTAGATTGCTGCTGTCAGCTTCCCCCTTGTTATCTGGCTGCTGCTACTGCTCACTCAGTTGTGCAGGGATGTCAGTTCCATTAATAACCTGAGCACCGTGCAAACAGATAGTGGAAAACAGGTGAAGGGAGAGGAAATTGTATTTAACCCTGATCTCACAACTGTCATTTTTCAGACTCAGCCACGACTACATGAGGCCAGAATGGGTGTGTGACATCAAAACACTTGTGACAAATCTCATGCTTGAAATAGGAGGGAGACAGATGGACAGACACCTGCAGATGCTCAGGGACCAGGGTGAATCTGAAGGTTTTATGGCAGAAATGCAACATGAAAACATTGTTATGCTAAATGACATAGTAATTCTTCCAAAGAGCAAGAGATCTTCCACCACCCCTGAAAGTCTTGGATTGTTTCAGCTTTAACTTTCACTATCTTTGTTGTTTTAACAAGTAAACCTGTCTCCTGTAGAGGTACAGTTACAAAGACAGAGTAGTACACCAGCTCAGCAGTAGCAGATATGGAGGTGCAGGAGAACCATTCTCCATGTGGAGGAGTCTACAAGGGCATGCTCAGGTATCTGCTTGGCATTGCCTCGCTCTCTGCAATGAAAGTGCTGTGGTGATGTCCATGTGCTGTAAATGCCCACTGAGGAGAGCTGCTTGCTGGCTGGGAGTGAGTGAGGAGCTCAGCAGGGCAGGACCATGGGCTGGGACCCCACCATGGACCCTCAGTCTGGGCACTGAGCTGTCCACAACCAGGAGTGTGAACCAGCAGCACTTCAGCTTGCTCAGGTGTTGTACCAGTCACTGGGGTCTGAAGCAAAGTAGTGACATTTTAAATGGCTTCAAGTACTGGTATTGCTGGAGTTTACCTGTAAAGGAATTATGCCACAAGCAGCTCATCAAACTCAGGAATTTGTTCTTTTAGTGGCCTTTTAGAGGCCAGGATGCTGTGACTAAGAATAAAGGCTTCCTCAGCTGCCAGATTTTGTGAGGGAGCTGTGAAGTGTCTTGTGCTCAGTTTCCTGTATATGGGATGAGCTTCATCAATGTGAAAATACCTAGATATAATTTATTTAAAACAAAAAATATGTAAAGGTTTGCAATAGAGAGGAATTTGATCTTGAGTAGAGAGTAGAGCATTTTCTGAATATTCTATGTTCTGCAGCCTGTGTATTTGCTTATGTACGCATCTGCTTTCCCCCCATACGTTACAAGGCATGGACAACTGAGAGTGACACGCTTACTGGTACAGTGCTGGTCAGGTCCCTGTTCAAGCAAAAGGAATTCCTCCTCAGAGATAAAACATGCAAGTCATGAGTACTACATGGTGTTTAAGTTCTCAGTCACTATTTCAGTTTGGGTAGTGTTAAAAGGGGTCTCTACCATGTCTGGTTTCAGTTGCATCAAGGCTGCGGCTGAAGCTCATTTGTGAAATAAGAAATGAAAAGGGAATTTTTCACATGCTATTCTTTATTAAAAAAAAAAGTGCTCAGCAACCTTTGCTTAACCTTGAAAATGTTAAATGAATGTAAACTGATGCAAGCAGAGACTAAGGTCAGAAGTTGTCCATTTCTGAAACAGGTTATTCAGAGTTTTGCATAAAACTGGAGAAGAAATGCTGTGGTAAATCATATCCCATAGAGTTATGATGGAGAGAGAGCTTCCTCATCCTTTCCTGATCTCTGAGCCTGCCCCTCTCTCAGTGTCCAGTGCCAGAGATCTCAGCACACAGTGTTTCTTTGGGTCCCTGGGGACTTTTATTTTGCTAGAACCATGGGTTTTATAAAGCCTGCGGCTTGCCCAGAGCTAAAACAAAACAGCAGAAAAGATTTTTTGATCAAGGTGGATGTGTTTCTAGCAAGAGGTGGCATGAACATGGGAGTGTGGGTCAACTCATGAGGTGTTCTGGGGGTGAGCAGTGAAGGAGTTCCTTCACTTCCAGGAACGAGTTTCTGTAGAAAACTGAATATAATAATTTCTGCAGCTCACCAATGTGACAAAGACCAACCAAAGGTGTTTTTTTGTTTTTGTTTTTGTTTTTGGTTTTTTTTTTTAATTTGGAGTTGGGGGAGTGTGTTTAGTTTGATTTTCAGAGATAATTATATTGGAAAATATGGAATGTTGCCTGAAAATAAAGGCAGGAGGAATATGGTTTTTTACATACGCCTAAGTAAGAGTCCAAGCCTAGCTTGGCATGAGTCCTATCAAAGGCAGCTTAGCAGCACATACTGACATACTGTGGGGCATGTATCTATATCTCTATCTATCATCTATATCTGTATCTATATCTATATCTATATCATCTGTATCTATATCAGCATGATACTAATGATAGTCTGTGTCTTCAGATCACTACACATTAGTTTCTGGCTTGTTTGAAGTGCAGCTGGAGGAGCTCCCAACTCTCCACACACCCTGGTGCAGTCATGCCCCAAGTGATCCACAGGTGTGCAGAGAGGAATCCAGTGCAGAAATCCCCACACTGGAGCTGACCTCTCACTGCTGGTGTGGTGCCATAGCTGAGTCCTTTTGCATATCTGGGCATCATCCTTTCTTCTGGTCCATGGGCATCATTCCAGCTCCACTGAGAATCCAAAGACCCTTAAAACTCACCCAGGTGCTTTGGACAGGAACTGTTAGCAGTTAAGCACATCCTGTGCCAGGAACTCAGTTGTGCTGGTCTGCAGTATAAGTGCACTTAAATCTTCAAAGATGAAAATATTTTCTGTGTACCACAAAGAAAGGTATAGCAGTTATGATGTTCGGTTTGTGAAAGACAGAATATATGTCTCTCACATATAATATTCTATGTATAATATAATGGAATCATGCTAATTGTCATACAGAGGTTGCAAATGGAAAATGGAATTAAAATAAAATGGACAAAGATTTTTTTTTCTCAGCAAAATTAAAGCAAAGCTGGCAGCAGAATGAGTTTCTGGTGGAAGGAGAAAATATGACTAGGTCTATTAATTGTAGTGCTGCATTGAACTGAGGAGTTGTGCCTATGAAAATATCACAGTCAATTAGTATGTTTATATAAGTAAGGCTGAAATAAAGATGCTAATTTCACACTTTCTCTGACTTAGTCCAGCTCTATTGCTAAAAAAAATTATATTTTCATGTGGGATTCATTTAAACTGAAAGGTTAATTCCAGTGAAACTTTCGTCACAGTGCTTGAACCAATGACTGAATCTTTGTATTCCAGAGAGCCAGAATGGATTTAGAACAGAAAAGAGTAGCACTGATGTATATTGTTGTTTTTTCTGACTCTTTTGTTCATAGTAGTCCTACTAAACTTTTAAATGCTTTAAACTTCATGGTGTGTAATAATAATATTGTCTTGCTGAATAGTAGATATTAAGACTGAACATATAATCTCAATGAACACTTGTCTTGGGAATTGCTGTGTCCCTTTTCCTCTCTGTTTCCTAGGATTATAAGGTATGGTATGGTATTTTTAAGTGTACTAAATAGTATTGTCTTGCCAGTAAGTTTTGTCTGAGTGAGGCTTTGGTTTCAAAAGATCATTCAGAGGAGGAGGTAACTATTGTACCACATAACCCTTCTCCACTTTGTCACACCATGTGTCCCCAGCACTTGGCTTGTAAAAGCTCCAGAACTTGTTGGGTCTCTCCATGTAGTGAGTGATTCAGCTCAGTGATCTGGCAGAAAATTAGCTGGGGAAAAGCTTGGTTAAATTTCCACTTTGTTATTGGTGTGTTAAGTGGTCCCACAGAAAGATGTGTTGAGGAGCTGAGGCAGCCTTTGAAGGCTGGGGGTGCAGGCAGCATGAGAAGAACTGTGGACAGAGCTGAGAGGAGTGGGGAAGAAGGACAAGGACTAGGACTTTTTTTCCATTTGGCAGCACAAAGTTGTTAAATGGACTCAGCTACTTTTCAAACCATAACAGGTATTTAACTAAAAGCAATTTTATGTGTACAGGGGTGTCATTATTCACATAAGTCACTTGATTATTTATTTTACTTTTTCTTTGACCTTGGCCTCAAGCTATTACAAAGATGGAATTATATCTGTGTTTTCTGTCTTCATTATTTTAGCAATTATTTTAGAGCATTCAAAACAATTATTGTAATACAGAGGGGATGGTTATGGTGCAGTGTGAAGTGGTGGTATGTGAATTGTTATTAAATGAAACACCAGTTCTTGAAAAGTCTACACAGCTTCTATTATTGTGACAAAACAAAATGAGGACAGTTATGCAACAAAAAGAGGACAGTTAAGCCAAGTTTTAAAAATAAATAATGATAATCTGTATTCTTGAGTATGGATTAGACAATTCACTGCAGATCAAGTACTGTTAAAAATTGTTATTTCAGGCCAAGTGTTCATGTTTGAGTTGCCACTTCACTTTCCATTGTAGTTGACAATGTGAAAATCCCTGATATTTCATTTTCCCACAAAGGAAATACTGTGCATCATTAGGGTGAGCTCAATCCATCTCTCACTCAAGTCAGTAGTGATTTCCTACTGACATCTGTAGGATTGGGCTTTAGCCCCATGATGGAACTTTCCTGTGTTTTGCCAAGATCCATCACTCTATTTTTCTAGTTTTTCCATATGCAAACCCTAGATAGATGCAGTGATATTTATGCAGCAGTTTTACCAGATGGCTCTTGAATCATCTGTTCTCAATGAAAAATGAAAAGACTGGGCACATATATAAAGGCTGAATTAATCTTTGTAATTAAATGGAACATTACTTTGCCATGAATGATTTTAGCTTTCACAATGTATTTCATGCTAATTTTTCAGTGAACTGTAATTGTATTCATTTTTTATATATTTAGAAGCTTAAAATTGATCTTCACAAAGTTATTGAGTCAAGTTAATATACAGAAGATCTTTGTCAGACTCATAAAACTTTGTTATGAGATATATGTTTTGTTTTGTTTTCTCTTTACAGTAAGTAAAATATGTCAGTACTTAGTGTTGTATAAAATATCCAAGTCATACTCTGAGAGGCAAAAAGGCTCTCAGGATGCTCACATGCTTGGTTGTCAAGTGAGAATTTGAATAGGCTGGAAACTGGGCTGCTTTGGAGCACTGAAACATGTGTGCATTCCCACGTTGTCATGTTGTTAAGCAGAGAGTGAAAGCTCATTTATTATTTTGTCTGTGTAGTAAACAGACTTGCAATGCTCTCCCTGTGACAGAAAGACACTGATGGTAAAATCCTGGCTGTGTTGAAGTCAGTGGGGAAACATCCATGCACAAGGAGTGGTGGAAGTAGTCCCACTCTGGCTCCTCTGCCTCAGAGCCTGCTCTCTCTGGCTGCTGGGATAAGAAAGAGTCATCATGACTTGTCCTAAAGCACCCTGCAGAAATGAGTTTCCTTAATTTACCCAACAGCCCAACGCAGGCTGAGAGCTTAATGATGCCTGGGGGAAGCACCCCAGCACCTCTTTTCTTCCTGCACACATGGCTGTTTAATATGCAAATTAGAGAAAGGAGTTAAATGAGCCTTTAAACCATAAAAAAGTTGTGCATGGTGGATTTATGGTGGATTCATGTGCAATTGCCACATGGCTGGTTCCTGTACATTTGTCACATTTCATTTGACTCCCTGTGCTTGCCTCCTGGAAGGCTGGTCTCTTATACATACTTTTAATCCTATCGAGGGGAAAATAATGACATCATTATCAAAGAGTAAGCAAGCTATAGAAGAGTTTTCCACTTCCTTGTGCTATATAAATAAGGAATCTCCCAACTGCTGTTAAATATTACACAAGTGAACAGAAAAATAGGCACAAAAACAAGACTTCCAACATGCAAATTTAGAAACCTGTTCTCAGTAAGATACTTTCTAACTTGTCAGTTGTGTAAATAAATTGTGCTGTGTGCTGGGCTCAGCTGAAAAGGTTTGCACCTGATGCAAACCTTCAAGGAAGAATCCCAGTCAGAGGGATTCCCGAGGACTTCAGAAGGCTTCCTATGTTCTCTCATGAGTTTTGCTTTGGCTACAGGAAACAGTTTACCTAACCAGGAGCCAAACATCCTTCACTGTCAGCATCAGTTTTGTCTGTCTTATTTGCTCAGATTTCTAAACTACACATATTGTGGTAATGTCTTTTAAGCAACAAATGCAATAATATAACATTTCCCCTTTATCTATCTATCTATCTATCTATCTATCTATCTATCTATCTCACAAAATACAGACAGCTTTAGTCATTGACAAAGCATCAAAGTACTAAAAGCAGCATTACCTTTTGAGGTTGCTTTCAAAAATCTCGAGACACACTCTGTTATTTACTAGGGTCTTATATAGCCTTCATAAAATAATCTCCATAGTGTCCGGCTACTTTATTCTCACACTTAGAAATCTCAATCTCATTACATCAAATGTGAAAGTCAGAAAGCAAATGATTAATTCATGCAGAACTTTTGAGATCCACCTGGTTTGTTTAAGTAGCTGACTTAGCAGAAATTAAAACTGATGGCTTTTGCTTTTTCCTTTTCCAAAACTAGTTTTAACTAGTATTGAAACATGGGAATGGTAAAGGAAATTTTCTGATTCCTTGCAAAATTCAGTCAGTTGGACCTGACAACACCACCAGGAAAAATTTAGACACTCTTGATTACATACAAACTTGTAGATGAATCGTGCTCCCTTCCTGACTTTTTATTCTCCCTCCCTAGCACAGCATTTAAAATATCATGAAAGACTGCTGAACCTTCTGGCAAAGTGAGGAAACATTCTGTTGAGAGTTAATTTGGCTCATTTAATATTTTCCATTCAGCATTTTTCTTCCATTGCTTTTTTTATTACTAGGGCAATTTGCATGACAATGGGATCTTTCTTGCTTAAGAGATCGTCTGCTCCTGCTGCTAATTTCCTACCTGAAGTTGTTATCTTCTGTTTGTGACATCTTAATTATCTCAACCACAATTAATTGTGATGTCACAAATGGAGGATTATGACTTTGTGTTAGAAGTGAGATTGAGAAATTGAAGGAATTTGAAGGAGAAAAGATGCCTTTCTTCTTGAAAAACAAAAGAGGAGACAGAATGACTTTGGTTAAATGGAGGCAATTCTCCATCACCTTTCTTCTTAAAGTTGTGGAACCGCTGGTTTTACGTCTTGCTGTATAGGAGGCCATGCTGTATCGAGATACTGTGAAGTAGGAGAAGGCGAAAGGATATGTGGAGGAAGAGGAATCTTCCCTTAAGCAGTCAGTCCCTGCAGCAAGAAGGAAATAAAAGTTGTTGGACCCTAAAAAAGGTCCAGGCCCTGCTCACAGAGAGCAGAATGCAGGGTTGGTATGGTTGTACTTGGTTTAAAGGCCAATTATTTATTGCTTCTCATATCTTGTAATATTCATTTGAGTTTTGACATCGGAGTCTGATGACCATGGAGGTGCATTTTTTGAGGAGTGGAAGGAATTCCAAAGACTTATGGAGAAATTATATTCAGCATCCTGAAAACATAAAAAATTAAACTTTTGTGCTAACCTAGTCCATCTTTGCTGTAATTTATCCTATGGACTTGTCACGTTTCACTTCCTGGTATGTCATCTTATCTTTTTGTGTACTTCTGCTTTTCTTCTGGAAACTTGTTTCCACAGAGATTCTGGGTGGAATCAGGCCACTCAGAAATGGCCTGCTGGTGTTTTTGTGAGGACATTACCAAGGCTGTTTATAAACTCACACCATGATTTACAAAGTAGGAATACTCATCTACAGCTACTTCACACTGGACTGTTTGCGCAGGTTGTGCGTAAACGCTGGGACCTAGTCACGATTGAAAGAGGATTAATGAAAATTGAAGTGTCTTATTTTAACACCTCTACTGACATTAGGGAAAGAGCAAAGACTGCGAATAAAGGAGGGAAACTGGAGAACTACACACAGATCAGTCCTGTGGTTTTTGGAACGTACAGTGTCCTTCAGAAAAGGGCCCATCCTCAGGTGCAAATAGAAGCGGCCCTCAGTGGAAACACCAGGCTGCACTTGCTGGGATCAAGGTTAATTCACATCTGAGCATCAAATCTATTTTAGCAGTTGGATGTTCATCAGCTACTGTGCCATAGAGAAACAGGCCATTTCCTGTTGTCCTTGTAAACATTGTGCAAACAGGTGTTGGACCATCTGATTAACACAAAACCCTGTAGGGAAAATCAGCTGTTAAGATTTTGCACTCAGACACGTTGCTGTAGGTACGCAAGAGCTCTGCAGGCAGTGATAGACCCACTGTGATAATCTGACAACAGAATCTGGACCCTCTGCGTTGTGATGTCGAGCTCATTTGTGGCACCAAGTTTACCTTGTAGGCAGGTTGTTTTGAAGTTACATTAGGATGGCTCCAGGGAAGCATAATAATACCAAGTGGAAACTGAGCAAGAAAGAGAAAAAGCTGTATGCTGAGAAGTGGTTTTATCTGTCAAAACTTTTTTTTCTCTTTTTCAAAGGCGAAAGCAGTTATGGCGAAAGTTGGTTACCCTCAGTTTATAATGAATGACACATATATTAATGAAGACATCAAAACAGTAAGTGTCAGGCTTGCAGCTTTATTCATTTATTGCAGCCATTCTTTGCTCTGTTTTGCTGCTGTCTAAAATCAAAGCTAGTCTTTGGTTTGGCATGCACCTGGACTTGTGCTTGCCTGGTTATTTTTATTTTATTTTTGAAGTGTGCTAGTTCTAAATTTTGTCTAAATAGTCAACGCTGTTGTATCTAAGAGAGATCATGAGGCCAGCTGGGAGTAAAGTCTGCCTGGGTGCAAAGAACCTCCCTGCTATTAAGCATTTTAAAGGTTAAGCACACAATGTAATAATTTTGCATTTAGTTATAAAAATGGGGCAAACTAAAAGCATTTTTTCTCAAAATAATGATTTTCAAAAAGCCTAATGCATTTTACCTCAGAATATCACAATTTAGGATGCTGTATATAAGTTCTCCTCATCTGTCCAGGCTATGAATTTAATTTACACTTGGTGCTTATAATCATGCCAAGAGGTCCTAACCAATGTATAGGCCTATTGTGCTGCCTGCTGGACAAAGATAATGTGGGGGGACTCCTTCCTGCCCCAGTACCTGTTCAGCCTAAGGCAGGAAGGCAAATTAATAATAATAATAATAATAATAATAA